>CM057231.1:97375248-97878751 GCA_029891385.1 Erythroxylum novogranatense | reverse complement strand
TTCACTAAAGTCATTTGGACAATTATGTTTAAAATCAAGGATCAGGTTGTTCATTTAATTGAAGGCTTCCTCAAACTGGTCTGCACACAATTTAATGTACATGTCAAGAAGATTCGAACTGATAATGGAACATAGTTCATTGGGAGTAATACACAACTTGTTTTACACAAATATGTTGTGATTCATCAAAAAGCATACACCTATACCCCACAACAAAGTGGGGTTGTTTAAAGAAGCACATATCCTTGGTTTCTACTGCCAGGGCTTTATTGAAACAAGTTAATCTATCAATAAAATTTTTGGGTGAAGCTTTGCTCCATGCCATTTGCTTGCTTAATGTTTCACCAACAAAAGTGTTAAATTGGAAGAGTCCTTATTAGGTTTTGTATCAAAAAAAACCTGATCATAATCAGTCCAAGGTTTTTGGATGTTTGGGGTATGTGATGAATGTCAATCCTCATAAAGATAAGTTTGCTAGTAGGGCTTTTCTAAGGGTATACTTAGGAGGATCTCTGGGATATAAAGGGTGGAAAATATACAACATGGAAACACACCAGATTAATGTGTATCGAGATGTGAAGTTTTATTAGGAACAATTTCCTTACCTGTCAAGTTACACTCACCCTTACCAAGATGAGAATGATCTCCAACCATCCACTGTTTTACCAAACAATTTCAATCTCAATCCATTAAACATATCACAACAAGAGACAACACATTCAAAATCTGCTGAGAAAAGTGATCATCATGGCTCACATGTTCATATGGATGCACAACAGATTTCACAATTCTCACAATCATCTCACACAAACTCTCAAATAGCAAAAAATAGCAGTTCTTCTGTTAAAAGAAAATTGCCACAGCAGCCCCTCACCTAAGATGTCGTGTGAAGACATTTAAGCAGATCACCAGCTTGGTTATCTATTTTTTTTGTTAATCAGATTCATGTTGATGCTTCCATAGATGTCTTTCAATACACAAATGCTCACTCAACCTTCCTTGCTAATTTTACAAAGATTCATGAACCAAGAACACACCATGAGGCAAAGGAATATCCAAATTGGATCAAACAAACAATGTAGGAGGAGCTGGAAGCTTTAGAGACAAATCAGATTTGGTAGTTGGTTTTACTACCAAAAGGGAAGAAAGCTATTACGTCTAAATGGGTGTTTAGGATTAAATATGCCCGTGATGGATCAGTCTCTCGATATAAGGCTAGGTTGGTAACTTGGGGATATGATCAAGAGTTTGGTATTGATTATCACGATAGTTTTTCTCCTATTACTAAGGTGGTCACAGTTAGGGTGTTTTTATCAATTGTAGCTTCAAATCGTTGGCCAGTACATCATATTGATATCAACAATGCTTGCTTACATAGGTCAATTGATGAGAAGATTTACATGCTTCCTCCAAATGGCTACACCAAAGCAAATAAAAATCAAGTTTGTAAGCTTTTAAAGTCCCTGTACGAATTGAAGCAGGCAGGAAGACAATGTAATAAAGCCTTTACTGATAAGCTCTTGCAAATGGGATTCGTGAAATCAATGCATAATTACTGCCTTTTCACTAAAAATGCATCAACAGACTTTATAGCTTTTATACTATATGTTGATGATATTCTCATTACAGACACTTTCGAATGTGAAGCAACAGTTAGATGCTTGTTTTACTATCAAAAACATGGGAGCGGCCAAGTTCTTTCTAGGAATTGAATTGGTTAGATTATAGCAAGGGATGTTAATTTCGCAGACAAAATATATTCGTGACTTGTTTCAAAATGCAGGATTATTGAATGCATAACCGGTTACTAATCCTTTTCTTTACTGGGTTCAACTAACTGCTAACTCTGAATTGTATGACAAACCAGATAGTTATCAAAGGTTAGTGAGTAAGTTGTTGTATCTAGACTTTACGAGGCTTGATATATCTTTTGTGACTCAACAATTAGGTCAGTATATGAACGCCCCCACCAGAATTCAGATGAATACAGTCTTGCACATTGTTAAATACTTGAAGGGTACTGATACTATGGGGTTGTTTTATACAACTAATAACGGTTTTGATTTGCAAGCATATTGTGACTCAGACTGGGGGAGATGCAAAATCACTCAATGATAGGTAACAAGATATTGTATTTTTCTTGGAACATCATTGGTTTCATAGAAATCACAAAAGGAAAATACTGTTAGCAAAAGTTCAGCAGAGACTAAATACCGTGCTATGGCTACAACCTCTTGTGAACTAAAATGGTTGACATATCTTCTTGATGAGTTCAAACTTATCATACCCTACCTATACCCTTGTTCTACGATAATCAAGATGCTATTCACATAGCAGCCAATCCTGTTTTTCACGAACGTATGAAACATGTTGATATTGACTGTCACATTGTCAGGGAGCACTTGGTTTCAGGATTTATCAGCACACCTTATGCTTCTTCCTCTAGTCAGATTGCTGATTTACTTACCAAGCCTTTAATTTCTGCAGAATTAATTAGCCAAGATGAAGTTATTTCAATGCACTTCATCATGAGGAGGGGGTGTTGGTTTCAGGCGTGATAATAGGAATGCAATCATCATCAGTAGAAGAAAATGGAAGGAAAATAGTAAGCATAAAGGAGCTATTATAATTAGTTACAAATTTGTTGAGTTTTTATCTGTTATGAGCTGTTAAAAAAGTTGTTTAGATTCTAATGTAACAAACTGGATTCAAAATACTTTCAGATGCTACATATATAAATAGATTGTATTGCCTCTTACGAATGGAATAAGATACAATTAAACAGATTCTTCTTCTCTTTTCTTCATAAATGAACCTGCACGAAATAAACCATTTATTGTACTTGTGAGTTTTCATGTTTAGCATTACTACTACCGTTGCTAAACTCACAGAGATGAATCCATTTCGCATGGCCAAGCAATCGGTCTTTCGAACAGACCAAGAGAACTGACGAAAGAAGCATGCCTGCAATATTCAACAAGCAGCCATTATTAGCAATATTAAAGAACAAAACCATACAAATTGAAGATAGATAAGAGTTTAGACATAAACATCTTCTTACAATATAAAACGTTGTTGGCGTTCTTGTCCAGAAACTTGTGTGTTCTCTCACGAACGATGTCTCATGAGTTAGGCGGAATCTTTTAGGACCTGAACAGTTGTGTAAATACTCAGTTCATTCAACTCTCAAGAAGTTAAGCATGTCTAGTCTCTAGTAATAAGAGCAGTACCATTCACAGTCTCTTGTTCCCAGTTAATTTTGCGTCAAATAGGCTTTGCCTTCAACATTCCTTACCGTTCCCTAGGTTGAATTATGTACCTTTTCTGGCTCTCTGTTGTCTTGGCTGGAATTTGAAGAGTAAACAGTTTTGTTGTGTAATGCTCAAGTATGATCCAGCTGAACGAGTCTCGGCCAAAGCAGCTCTTGTGCATTCCTATTTTGATGACTCATCTTTTGTTTTTTGTCTCCTAGCGTCGTGATATCTTTAAGCTACCACATTTGATGTGATGCCACTGCAACTTAAGTGTAGAAGATATCTGATTCATCAACTTGGTGATTAAACAGGTAGATCGTCTTTTGAAAATTCAGCTGCTGTTATATGAAGTTTGATCCTTGTATGCCCGAATTTTCTGAATGTTCATATTGAATTTCATTTTTGGTAGCAGAGCAGAGCAGAACAAGGAGGGCGAGTCATTTCTCTGCAGAAACTTTTCAGGTGAATGGTTATGCTTCCATTATTCAATGAAGCACGATTTAACTTGTTTCATAGCCTTGCGTTTTGGATAGCCTACGTCCCTAAATAGAACTGAATGCAAAACTTTTGACATTTTTGTAAATAATAAATGAAGCAAATAGAACTGAAGTCGTCGTCGTCATCATCATGAAGTGATGATGCAAAAAAGGTTTGGTGGTTGCTTTATGGAAAGGCTAAAACAAATTTGAGATCAACTTTTCCACTTTATACAATACCACTGACTCATTGTATATGCTTTTCTTGAGACGGTATTTGATAAGTAGTAGGTCTAGATGAATACAACAATATCAATTCTATATCAGGAAGGAGAAAATTGAAAGAAAAACCAGTGTTTATAGGTAAAAGTACAATAATAGAATAAAAAAAGCTATAAAATGGGAAAAAGCTAAATTGGTGGAGCACCCGTGTAATTGGGAGGTTTGTCTTGCTTGAAAACCTCATCATAGCAATTCACGACCCTAGATTTAAAATGGCCACATATATTTATAATACAAATCTCCTGACTTTGTGCGCTTTCTTTCGAATTACATACATGTTTTATCTCATTTTTTGTTTCTCCTCCAAAGCTTGGAGAACGAATTAGGGTTTACAGTAATCTAATTTATTTCTCTGTTCTTCCTTTCTTTTATTTTGATGATGGTGAAAAATAAATGAGTAGCAAAAGCTTAATAAATCTATTATCATAAAGAAATTGAATTGGGTGAGGAATGGAAGGATTGGAAGGGATGATACGGAGGCTATTGGAAGGAAGGAATAACAGAGGGAAACGTATTCAGCTATCTGAAAATGAAATCCGTCAGCTTTGCGCCACCGCCAAACAACTCTTCCTCTCTCAGCCTATTCTTCTTCAGTTAGAAGCTCCCATCAATATCTGTGGTATGCTGTCCAATCTCTTCCTTCTTATTTTTTTTCTTCTGCACATAACGCATGCCTAAAAACACTCGGATTTATAATTTATTGGTCTAGATGTGAATAGGAATCGCAAGTTCCAACGAATCGCTTTGATTTTGGGTTTAAATTGAATATCATATTGTTCAGTGTGTTGGAGAATTTTGAGGATTTGTTATGGTGAATCAACAGGTGATATACACGGTCAATATGCAGATTTATTAAGATTGTTCGAGTATGGAGGGTTCCCACCAGATGCCAACTATCTGTTCCTTGGAGATTATGTGGATAGAGGAAAACAAAGTATAGAAACTATATGCCTTCTCCTAGCTTACAAGATAAAGTTCCCAGACAACTTTTTCATGCTTAGAGGGAACCATGAATGCGCTTCCATTAACAGAATATATGGATTCTATGATGAATGCAAACGTCGCTTCAGTGTACGCCTGTGGAAAACTTTTGTTGAATGCTTCAATTGTTTACCGGTGGCCGCAGTTGTGGATGACAAAATCCTATGCATGCATGGTGGTCTCTCCCCAGAAATGGAAAATCTGGATCAGATCAAAGCTATTGAGAGGCCTGTAGACGTTCCAGACCAAGGCCTTTTGTGTGACCTCCTTTGGTCTGACCCTGATGCCGACATCCAAGGTTGGGGTGACAATGACAGAGGTGTCTCCTACACCTTTGGAGCCGACAAAGTCTCCGACTTTCTCAAGAAACACGATCTCGATCTCATTTGCCGAGCTCACCAGGTTTCATTTTAATTTAGTTGTTCTCTTCATTAGTGAAGTATGTTTTTGTAACAATGAAGGCCTCATTAGTTTAGTTCAATAGAGTGAGTAGGCGTTTCTTTACAGGGGATGGAAAAAATTGCTCATAATTTTCAGAAAATGATTGGCAGGTAGTTGAGGATGGATATGAATTCTTCGCAGACAGACAGCTGGTTACCATTTTCTCTGCTCCAAATTACTGCGGAGAGTTTGATAATGCAGGCGCAGTGATGTGTGTTGATGCAAGTCTACTGTGCTCATTTCAGATTCTCAAGCCCTGGAAAGGGAAACCCTGAGTATAGAATATTTCCACTAACCAAACGAAGCAGAGGATTAAGCGCCTGTTCTGGGATTCACTGCTCATCAGTTAAATGGTTGTTTATATGTATATATAATATATGTAATATTATCTATCAGCAGGTGTAACTTCTTTAGATATATGTAATCACAATTCATGTCAAGAGAAGCACTGAAGATTGAAGAAGATGCCATGTTCGTGGCTTTTAATCCCTCTGCTCACACCTCATGGATCATTCAAATTCTACCAATGCAATGAAAGTTCTTCATGGAAACCTCTGCTCTTCTTTTGTTTTGTACATTTTTAATTGTAAGGTTTTAAAATTGTAGATGGAGAAGAAATTTTAGCTCCCCTCCCTTTTAATTATTTATGAAAAAATAATTAAAATACTGTTATAAGATTAATTATATTTTTAAGGCATAGCATAAAATGAATTGTTAGTTAACAACTAATCAAGGGTCAGACAACAGTTAATATGAGACTGAGGGGTTGGAATGGAATGGAAGAGTATTAGGGAAAGCGAACCCCAAACCCAATAATACGAGACACCCTCTCTTCTCCACTGTTTCCCCTTTTAATCTTCTACTCTCTTATCTCTTCTCTGCTCCTCTTTTCTCACTTCCGACTAGGGTTAGGGTTTACATCCCAGCAATTTCCTATTTCTTATGCTCTCAATGATCCTGAGCACACAATCAACTTGAGAGAGAGAGAGAGAGACAGGTCAACGGGCTCGTTAGTTGGCGGCTAAGTTTGATTTTTCATTTTTTGTTTCTCAACTTTTGGTAAGATGATACTAGAAGGAAGGAGGATATCAGCGAGCCCTAGGCCTTGCTCGGGAAGGAGGATCTTGGCCAAGAAAAGGCCTCGTGTAGATGGATTTGTAAACACCGTTAAGAAGCTTCAGAGACGCGAGATTTGTTCCAAGAGGGATCGTGCTTTCAGTATGAGCAATGCCCAGGAGAGGTTTCGCAACATGCGTTTGATGGTATTTCTTTTTCTGCTTCATTATTTCTTAATAATCGCACTCTTATTGCTGAAGAATCCGAGTTCCTCTACAAAAATAGGAAAAACGACGTGTTGATTTGGAATGAGCTTTTTGCAAAGACAATTTTTTAATTTCTCTTCCAGTCTCCTCATTAATCCCTTTCCTGCACAACTTGTGTATCTCGGATGTGACAAAACCAGTCCCAGATGTTTGTCTATGATATGGACAATTTAACCTTTGATCTTTCCTTTCTCGACTATTTTTCGATGACAGCAGTGAAATGGCATTCTAACTTTAGGAGAAACATTATTTAGTTCAGATGAAAGTCAGCGTCTTCACTGTGCTCGAATTTTGGCTGTCTCATGTCCAGCTGCCTATCGATTAAGACCCTAACATTGCTCTTCTGCCTGTGTGTGGGTGCTAGAGTGTCCTTAAAACCCCTCTCTCTCTCTTTTTTTTTTTTTTAGCACACTTACTTGCTTGCATAGTACAGATGAGCCATAGGTTCATCATTTTTTAGCATACCTTCAACGCCAGACCTACAATTGTTTGCATTTTCTTGTGCGAAATTTCCACCGTTTGATGGCTTGCTACATTAGCAGCTCCGGCGTTTCTCACTGTTTCATTAAGGAAATCCCTTTGATGGTCTTCTTGTTTTCCCTTTAGGAAGAATATGATACGCATGATCCCAAGGGCCATTGTTCAGTAGTATTACCTTTTCTGATGAAGAGAACAAAAGTTATTGAGATTGTGGCTGCACGTGACATTGTCTTTGCTCTTGCACATTCTGGTGTTTGCGCAGCTTTCAGCAGAGGTAATAACCAAAGTTATTTGTCAGATCTACGGACTTGCAATTCACGGAACTTTGCTTTCTACTTGATGTGCTTCCTAATGAGTTGAAGCTGGTTTATATCTTTTATACATTAACTGTTTCAAATGCAGAGACAAACCAGAGGATTTGTTTTCTGAATGTGAGTCCTGATGAAGTAATTCGAAGCCTGTTCTACAATAAGAACAATGATTCACTTATCACGGTTTCAGTTTATGCTTCAGACAGTTTCAGCTCCTTGAAATGTAGATCAACTAGAATTGAGTGCGTTAACATTTTCTCTTGCTTGTATGCCCTTTCTCTTAGTCTTACATGTTATGAATGCTTAACTTATTTTTAAATGGTTAGGTACATACGAAGAGGCAAACCAGATGCAGGTTTTGCCCTATTTGAATCTGAATCCTTGAAGTGGCCTGGGTTTGTAGAGTTTGACGATGTTAATGGAAAGGTTCTTACTTACTCTGCACAAGATAGGTGCCTTTACAATCCATATGCTCTCTGGTTTCCAAATGCATTTATCATTTTTTATTCTAACTTCTTATGTGTTTATGATCAGCATTTACAAGGTGTTTGACCTCAAAAACTATACAATGCTTTACTCCATTTCAGACAAACATGTTCAAGAAATCAAGATTAGGTATCTCTTTCTCTCTCTCTCACACACACACACACGTAGACACACATGGGTGCGTGTACTCACATGCATATACACAGAGTGTATATGACTTTGTGCACTTGCAAACCGTAGTTGTTAGTGGTTGTGGTTGCTGTTGGCCCCGATGCCAGTGAAATGGTTTCATGCGACTCCATCTTTAATGTGATAATTTGTGTGACAAGGGGCAACTACCTGAGAATTTGTTTGAGTCTGGAATGTATCTTACACCCTCTCTTTTTT
Source organism: Erythroxylum novogranatense (assembly GCA_029891385.1). Classification (NCBI taxonomy): domain Eukaryota; kingdom Viridiplantae; phylum Streptophyta; class Magnoliopsida; order Malpighiales; family Erythroxylaceae; genus Erythroxylum; species Erythroxylum novogranatense. The sequence goes on along the minus strand of CM057231.1, from coordinate 97,870,331 downwards.
TTTTTTTTTAATGTTGAATGAATGCCCTTATTCAATTTTTGTTCCTAATTCTACCTACAGTCCGGGCATCATGTTATTGATCTTCAATAGAGCAAGTGGCCATGTTCCTCTTAAAATTTTGTCCATAGAAGATGGCACGGTTCTCAAAGCATTCAACCATCTCCTTCATCGTAATAAAAAGGTTGACTTCATTGAACAATTCAATGAAAAGCTTCTTGTCAAGCAGGAAAATGAGAACCTTCAGATTCTTGATGTATGCTATTTCTATCTCCTTCAGTTTCTTTCCTGCCCCAATTTATTGTTTTCAGATATATAACCGCAACCTCTTGCCTGCAGGTTCGAAATGCTGAGCTGATGGAAGTTAGCAAAACTGAATTTATGACTCCCTCAGCTTTTATATTTCTTTATGAAAACCAGTTGTTCTTAACTTTCAGAAATAGAACCGTTGCTGTTTGGAATTTCCGTGGGGAGCTTGTGACATCATTCGAGGATCACCTGCTATGGCATCCCGACTGTAACACCAATAACATATACATTACGAGTGATCAGGATCTGATAATCTCTTATTGCAAGGCTGAATCTGATGACCAGTGGATGGAAGGAAATGGTAATAGTCTACTGTCTTTGGTTGGCTAGTTTTTAGAGTGCTAAAATGGTTTTAAATCACTGGCTTATTTAGTGCTATCGTTTGGAGTACTAAAACTTGATTATAGCAAGTCCTAACACATTATTTTAATTTTAATTTTCCTCATTACCAAGTTTCCTTAGTAGATGCAGTGATTGGTATATTTTCATTTGAACCAAAAGCAGTGATAAATGTTTTTGAGGAGCAAATCTTGTGTTACCAGACATACCTGAAAGATTTGTGGGCTGCAAAAAAAGATTTATTTTCTTAATAGTTCTTGTTTTTTGCCCCATTTGAAAAGTATAAAGCTCCAAAAAGAAACCATAAAACTAAGGATGATAGCCATTTATGAACAAACTGCTATAAGAGATCCTCAGGAATCATAGACAGTGTTATTTGCAATCCAAATCCAAATAATCCTTTGTTGCTATCTATGATTCTCCTACAATCTTTTAACGTAATCAGTGAACTCAGACATTCTCTATGTAATGTAAACCGCCTGGGATATGAGGCAATTGTTAATGCTGAATTATAACTTGGCTGAGTTGGGAGTGCAGGATTGGGGAGATTTGGGGAAGATCTCCTATATTTGAATTTGATTAGGACATGTTAACTAGATGTCTAGCTTCTTATTGATAATATTATTATTGCCTACTTTTCTCTTTTGATGCCAAAAGATGATATAAGTCTTACTGGTTGCGAAATCCCTTTGGATGATATGAACAAGAAAGGAAGCCAAATCTGTTTTGTGACTATGATGCTGTACCAACACTTTTTGGGGGCCTCTGTGTGGTCTTAAAAAAGTAATGGACAGGAGTGTGTGCTCTTTATGTTGAAAACTTTCATGATCTTTATACAAGAGATCTATATGGGGAGCACTCATTTTTTGCTTTTGATGCAGCTGGATCCATTAACGTGAGCAATATCTTGACCGGGAAATGCTTGGCTAAGATAAATTGTAGTAATGGCAATCGCAATGGTGATAAGTGCAGCAGCAGTTCTAGCAGCTCAAAGCAGACCCATTCAACCATAAGAAGTTCAGTTGCAGAGGCTTTGGAAGATATAACTGCCCTTTTCTATGATGAAGACCGCAATGAAATCTACACTGGTAATAGGCTTGGTCTGGTGCATGTATGGTCTAACTAAGGAGCATAGTTTCTTGTATATCTGTAGGTGAGTTAAAGAATTGTTTGACCATCTTAAATTGACTGACTCCTGGTGAATTGTGTGTATCAGTAGGTTGCGTCATAATGATTTGTACCATTATCTTAGGCTGTGTAGCAATTTGTAGATTTGGATTTTTGGGGGTCTTAATCTACCCTGGCTGAGAGACGAGAGAAGTAAGGTAACTCTTAAAGCATTATCATTTTTTTGCCAACAATGTATCATTAGTTTGTGTTCTTTCTGTTGTTGTTAAGCGGATTAAAAGTTAGCTTCTGAACTCTAGTTTCTGCTATTGATGTGTGGGAGAGGTATGGAGAATGGATGTTACCACTAGTGACGACACACTTTGTAATGCCAATAGCAATTAGTAATTGAACTTCAATAGCTGTTTTGCGATAATAAAGGCTATGTACTTCTGTACCTGAAGTTAGGTCTATGTAGCAGCTTGAATACGTGGGCAGAAGAAAGCTCGAATGAGGATCATTTGTTGAATTTAGTAAATTTGGACTATTAATATTTATATTATTATGAAACTACTAATATTATCCAGTGGAACCTTAACACCAAATCTGGTTTTCATTATTTCATAGGCTCGAGACATTCTTTTTCCTTTAGCTATAATTCCTAGTAGCCTTGTGATTGATCAATCATTCCTTCAAACCCAACATCGGTCAACAAAATATGATACGTAATTATAATTGAGCTTCCGATGAACTTAAAATATTTCTTTATTTGTTTCAAAAGGAAGAACTCAAACGTGTAAAAGGTCCAACTTCCCGGCAATCACAGCTCAGTCCTCCCATCGCTTCCTGGGTCATATTAGGAGTCAAGTACACAACCTAAGAGCATACAACTAGTCCTCATCCATGCCCAGCAAATGAGGAAATTCAACAGATTGCTTCCAACTAATGTGATGATGCGTTTCCCAACTTCAAAAACACTAAAAACAAGATTTGGATTTGCTACATAAAACTAATGATGAACCTTGTACATCTATTCAGCACCATATTTTCACATTTACTCTCAATCAATTAGATTTACCAGCTCAGCTACAGAACCTAAAGCCTCAATCCCACCTCTTTCAAGCAGAGAGAGCGCCAGCTCACATTCATGCCATCCTCTCAATCCATTGGCCAAGCTCTTTAATGTGTCCAGTTTCACTTCTTGAATCAAAGCTGGAGCAAAACTCACCACTAAACCCACCAAGCAAGAGACATAAGCTTTCCAAGTGGATGGATGGCAGCCAAGTGATATCTTTCCCTCCATCACTCTTGCCAAGAAGTCCATGTGAGCCCCAACAATACAGGCTCTTCTAGATAATGCCCATGGTGGCGATGTTGACTCAATGCCCCAAATGAGTGAACCCGACAAAACCAACATATATGCCACTGAATATCCCTCGACCACGAGAGAGACAGCACTTACCTTATCAAGCTTTTCCTCCCTGGATGAGAGTAGCCAGGTAGGGACGGTCTCCCTGTAAAGTTCCTGAACCAGATTGATACCACCTGCCACACATATCAGGCTTGCACCAAGTACAGCCACCTCCCTTGCCTTGGCAGCTGCAAAGGAGAGGGATGCTTGGCTCGACTTCAAGCGAGCAGAGCCAGTGATTCCCCATCTCATACCTGCTTCCCTTGCATACTCTGCTACAAGCCCTATAATCACATTATTCAAATGCTGAACATCATGTATTGTACGACAAGAGCGAAGGTAAAGAAACCCTGGTGCAATGGATGGATGAACACCAGGTGTTGCAATTATATTGCCCAAAAGACCACTAACACTGCTATGATTGGTCAACAATGAGCTTGAGACATTAATTGATCCAAGGAAGGACGAGAAGCAACTCCTTAATAGTTGGGAAAGAGCTACTTTATTTCTTCTGAATATAGAGCGAGCACATGATACAACTATAAAGTGATGCCAGCGACGCACTTTTTGGGCCCACAAAGAACCAACTATGTGTATGCTTGGCCAAGAGCAACCAGACGCACAATTTTCAAGGGCTAGCCCAACAACGGCATGGATATATTCAAGACTTCTGCTAAGTTTGAAAGTTATGGTTAAACTGACCAAAGCTGCCATTGGCAATGGAAGCATGAGTGGTGATAGTCCTGCAATGGGGACAGTGGATTGGGTAAAGATCAACTATCAATGCAAGTAACAATGATAAAATGTACAACAAACAGCTAATGATTTCAACTTATCTTCAGAGGATACCACAATAGAAAATTTTGTAGGTCGACCAAGGGAGAGCATTTGAATCATTATAAAAAATCATAGTTAAAATGAACTAGAAAATGGAAAATTTTCAACATCAAGAAGGAGCAAACTAATAGAAATGAATATACCAGAAGAACAGCTTGGAAAGTCAACACCAGCAGCAACAAGTATTTCTTTCATTTCTGCTTCTATGGTCGAAAGTATGGGCGATGGACTAGGCCAATCTGTTCCATTCATCTGAACAGGTTTCCACATACCCCTAGTAATTTCGGCAGAGAAGTAGCTGATAATAGTCCCTATTGATGCTGGCAGAAAATCAATGAGGTCCCTTAGCCCTGCAAACATTGAAACGCTTCTAAGATTTAACTGAAAACATTAAGAGTGGAGTCTCATTAATTGTGATTCGGCTACCTACTTTATAGAAATATCAGAGGCAAAGGTTGATGCTTTGAAAATTATTAAGATGTAATGACAAAGGAAACGAAGCCTGAAAAGGGAAGCTAAATGAGTTGTCAACCTGTTGTCAAGTCCCGAGATGAAAGCCTTCCATGAGCACAAGCTGTTAATATTGCCTCAAGAACAAGAGGGATAGCTTCTAGTATCTCCCATGCAGGGAGTATTGGCCTATGGCTAGAATCTTCTGCAGCATTTGGAGAAGACCCACATACACTACTGTTCGATACTGATGAAGAACTGCCTGAGGAAGCAGCCCCTTTTGACATTTTCCAGTAGATCATGTTCAAAATTTTATTCGCAACCTGATGAACAGGACTCCCAGTACTAAGACCAGAAAGTGGTGAAGCAACGCAAGACTTGTTCTGACAATACCAAGCTCGTAGATTTGGATAGAAATCAAGATATACAGGCTTATCTGCTAAATGTTCAAGCACTGAATTCCTGTTTATTTCATCATGAGAAACAGAACTATCTAATGGCATGCGATTGTTACGCAACAATAACAGATACTCCAAAGTAAGCTCAGCACCAACTGCTCCTCCTGTTAAGCATTGCTCAATCGCAGGTCTGTAGAACTTCCATAGACGAAGAAGAAAGAGAAAAGCAGATGAAAAAACCATGTAAACTGAAGGCTCATCACATGCGATTGATCTGTTAATTGATGTGGGCATAAGCGACCCAAATTCTTCACAAAGAGGCATCAGAGCAGCTGCAACTTCAGGGATCTGCAACAGTCAAAAAGACCAAGCCTATTATAATGTAAAAAGAAAATTTGCATAGGTTATTATGTAACAAGATATTAGATAACATGAATAAGGTATGATCCAGGTTTAACAAAAAGTTATTCAAAAGCACAGTCACATCTAAAGGGAAGAAACACCAAAGAAAAAAGAGAACACAACTACAAGTACTTTTCAATCTTGTTATGAACTGACTTAAAACATCTGATTCCTGTTGAGAATCAACATAAGGGCCATCTTTAGTACTTTATCCAACAATCTCATGTTTAGGTAAAGGACATGCACATATGAAGCATTAAAATGAATACAGCAAAACAATTAAACTTGCTAGCATGACAATTGCCATGACTTCCAAGTACAAGAAACAGAATCAGAAACTAAACTCACCACACCATGTAGAGAAAGAATATGGACGGTATCAATTGAAGAAGCCCCAACAAGAATAGCACTTAGCATATTCATGTAATCAATCAGGTGACTCCTTTTTCCACTGTGCGTAGAAGGTATAGGAGGGGAAAGAAGCTTCACCACGTGATGCACTACATGCTCCTAAACAGAAACAAATGACTCCAAGTTTCTCAATCCTGTATATATTTGTTTATGAGGAAATATCAAGAAAATAATGATCATTTTCCTATGTCAAATAGAATCGAAAGATGAATTATGATTAGCTACGTCATATGTTGGAGGCTTTTGACACAAAATAGAAGGGAAAAAGAATTGTCTTCTTACTCAGGGATTAGGATTACACAATTATATACAACTTAAGAGTAGGAGGAAAAAATAAGAAAAAAATCTCTAAAAATAGGAATCGATCTCCTAGGATTCCATACTCTCCTAAGAAAAGAAAACAGTCCCTTAAAATCTCACTAACTTTGAGATATCAAGAAATTGACTTTTCTAAAATGGTATACAATTCATATACAACTCGATAGCTTTCAAAGCTGCCAACTTCAAAATCCTTGCAATTTACATGTGCTACCTGAATGTTCCATCCACAGCTTAGAGAAGAACCACATAAAATTTTTGCAGCAGCTGATTTCTCCTCAGGTGACCCATTCAGTGCGAAATGATTTAACTTCTCTATCCCTGCCAAACTTTGTGGAGGAGTAAGATCAGTTTTACAGAGTGAAAATTTTTTAAGGTTAGAAGTTGAAACTTTTACTTTACCATGGAGCTGGTGTCATGAGAAGTGAATTAACAAGAGAATTATTTAACGGCGCTCCTTCCATAAATGTTAACCATGGAGATTTCCTAACTGGTGCGGAATCCAACTGGGAGATAACTGAAGCAGAAACATAACCAGGCCAAAAATATGATGACGTATCGATTAAGTTTCTAGCAATACAAGCTTCCACAATAAGGTGCCTCATGTCACCACCTGAAATCCACAGATAATCCAAAATCATGAAAGGCAACAGAAAGTTATGAACTAATTATGAACAGAATACATGTAGTGGTCATTGTAAGTGACAGTGAGTCGCAAGGTAAAAACTGAACAGCAACTTTCAAGTTACCAGCATTGACAGAGATATCACTATAACTACTATTGCCAACGCCATCTTTCCCATTGTTTGCATTAGAAACAAAAATTGCTGCCTTAGCAACTGCGACATTAGCTGCATCAATGACTGACATAGGAGGGCATAAGAGTCCATGGAATTGTCCAAGGACCTGCAGTGAGGATACAAGCCCAAGTTTCTTGGATGCTTGACCCTTCCTATCTACCTGGTGTTTGCATACATTCTCCCCAGGCTTACATCTGCCTCCTTGAGAAGATGAGGAGTGAGGTTTGGCATCATCTTCCAACACACTTGCAATAGCCAGGGGGACAATAGTTAGAAGAATAGTAAGACGAGACTCGAGATGGGGAATAGGGCCTTCCAAAGGGTCACGTTCCTGCAAATTCATGAATGTATAAAACAGAATTCCTTATCAATGAACATGTATGCTTTTTATGAGAAAAACATTAAAATGAATTGCTCTGAACTCGTTGGACAAGCCGAAGGGCTGCAAGCCAAAGTGTTAGGAAGGTTTCTTTCCAGCTTGCCCGGTTTAACACTTGGAGGGTCTTGATTGTCTCTGCAATTAGAAGGTGCAAATTAGGTAATCGATAAACACTAAGAACATTTATACCTGTATTCAGGTTGTTAAAGCACAAAAAATAAACCTCAATATGTGTTAGTATGTGTTAAAAATCTAATTAAGCAAATTAAGAAGATTTACCGGCAAGAATGGCAGCTCCCGATCTAACAGGGAATTGCCTTCCATCCATGGCATTCTCCATATAAATATCAAAGGGAACCCAACAACCAAATTGTCCATAACTAGGATTGCAAGGTTCAACATCAATAAGCATCTGGACTAGCTGGTGCTTGTTTAATTGGTATTGAAAACCACACACTCTTTCAATGTTGGTAAACAATCTTTCAAGGAGTTGGTTTTCACACTTCATATTCGAGGATGCCAATCTATTGGCTTTGACAAGCAATAGCCTTTGTAGGAGGTCACTAAATCTTTCGGGCCTATAACAAGACAAAGAGAACTTGAAATTAGTAGCACTTTTCAAAGGAAGAAATTCCATATAAAAGTGAACATTTTGAAAAAATCAATTAAAATTATATTTCTAACTGACAAAATTTCTTAACAAAGACTAGAATCTAATAATCACAGGTTTCTCTTTTGGCTTGCTCAATCATCCTAACAATCCACAATCTAGGTGTTATCCTGAATCATGAATGAAAGCCTAACCATCCACATTAATCTTAATGTTGTTATAGCTAATTAGACAAATTTAAAATGAAACTTTTTCTATAAGAGACCATAAATGATCATATGATAATTTAGGGTTTCTTAGTTATTCTTTATTGGCACTTAATAAGATATATATACAAAGAGTACAACACTAATTAGGAAACGAATCTCCTAATCCCACTAAACTAGGAAGCTGACTTTATCTGAAAATCCCTTAACTTTTGGGATCCTAACAATGCATATCCTATAGTCAATATTTATCTAAAACAGTATCTATTATTATGAATTCTCACACTCCCCCTCAAGCTGGTGAATAGGAATTTTTCATTCCCAACTTAGATACAATATTCTCAAATACTGAGCTACTCAATCCTTTAGTGACAATATCAGCAAGTTGCCCTGTGTTAACATATATTGAGTGCATATCAAGCCACTATCTAACTTCTCCTTGATGAAATGCCTATCTACCTCAATGTGCTTCATCCTATCATGCAGAACTGGGTCATGGGCCATGCTCATTGCTGAGTTATTATCACAGTAAAGTCTCGTAGGACCAACCCACTTAATCTTTAAGTCTTCTAGAATGATTTTCAGCCAAAGCAATTCACATATACCTTGTGTCATAGCACGAAATTCTGTCTCTGCACTAGATCGTGCTACTACCCCTTGTTTCTTGCTTCTCAATGTGACAAGATTCCCTCCAAGAAAGGTACAGTACCCGGATGTAGATCTCCTATCAACTACCGATCCTAAATAGTCAGCATCAATATATGCTTCAAGTGTAATACCTCCATTTCTTTTTTTTTAAATCCCTCTTCCTGGCGTTCCCTTAAGGTATTGCAAGATTTTGTGTTACTTGCAAGTGGACTTCTTTAGGACTATGCATAAACTAACTTACCATGCTTGCGGCATAGGCTATATCAGGTCTGGTATATGCCAAATAGATGAGTCGTCCTAGAAGCCGTTGATACGTTTCCCTATTGACTGGAACATCTTTATCTGCTTTTCCCAACTTAAGGTTCGGCTCCATGGGTGTATTTGCAGGTTTGCATGCAACTTTACCTGTCTCCTTGAGTAAATCAGTAACATATTTCTGTTGGGATATAAAAAATTTCTTTTCTGGAGTGAGCTACCTCAATTCCTAGAAAATACTTTAACCTTCCCAAAGTCTTAATCTCAAACTCCTTAGCTAAACAATTACTCAAGATTCGCTGCTCTATCTCATCATCTCCTGTTAGTATTATGTCATCCACATAGACTAGTACTACTGTTACTTTCCTGTGGCTGAATGCTTAATGAACAATATGTGATCTCCGTGACTTTGCTTATATCCCATAGATAACATGACCCTTGCAAATCTGCCAAACCAGGCCCGAGGAGATTGTTTCTGATGGCAATCCGCCCTCTTCCCAGCCCATACCAACTAAGCCCATCATAGCCCATCAAAACATACTCGTAGGAGCAAGCTAGAAAGGAGGAGGAATGATTATCTTATAGGCAAATTTGTTAGAAGTTTGTTATGGAGAGAGAACGAGGAAGGGGAATATAAAGCTGTATAGAGAGAATAGAGGGGACAGGAATTTTACTATCATACTTGTTAGGAAAGGTGGCCTAGTTTGTCCAGGAGGGGGAGCTTGCTCCAGTAGTTATATTTCTATATTTCTATCAATATACTTAAAGCTATACAATCTCTATCGAGTTACCTATCAATTGGTGCTTTCATTGAGAGTTTAAGAGGGTGGAGATTGTATGCAAACACGAATGGAGGCTAGAGTGTCTGTTGTAGAGAGTACCTCCATTGGACATTTGAATCCTGGGACTCTAGAAGGTAGTCAGTTAATGAGATGAGTGGCTGTTAGAACTGCTTCCCCACAAAAATATTTTGGTATATTTTTCTAAAATAACAATGCTCATGTTTGGTCTAAAAGATGTTCATTTTTCCTTTTGGCCACACCATTTTTTTGGGGTGTTTTAACACTGGAAAACTCATGAAGTATCCCTTCTTTTTGCAATAGAGAGTAAGAGTTTGGTTGAAGTAGTCTTTGGCATTGTCTGATCCAAGTCTATTGATATTTACTCCAAACTGGTTTTTTACCATAGAGACGTACTGTGGAAGTATAGAACTAAATTCAGACTTGTGTTTGAGCAAGAAAACCCAGGTAACTATGATGCAGTCATCAATAAAAGTCACAAATCGCCGTGCCCCTGACACATTTGAAACAGTTGAGAGGCCCCAGATATCAGTATGAATAAGATAAAAAGGAAAAGTGCTTCTTTTATTGCTAATAGGAAAAGGTATACGCTTGTGTTTAGCAAGTTCACACACCTGACAATGAAGACTCTCAAAATCTAGCTTTGTAAACAAAGCAGGAAACAAAAATTTAATAATTCTAAACAATGGATGACCTAACCTACGATCATATAAGAAGATTTTTTCTTTAATCGACAACACAAACTCAAACATGAATGAATAGGGTGATCTGCTCCTAGATATTTTTGACCTGTTTGCTTCCCCAAGGTAGTAAAGACCATCCCATTCTCTAGCACTTCTAATCATCTTCCTCGAATCCCTCTCTTAGCAACTGTAGCTGGCATAGGAGATGTCAAAATAAACCAATACATAACATTGAGAAATGTTCTCCATGTCCCTAAGCTATCCACAAATTTAATATCTGTAAAGAAACTCATACTAGACTTACTTTGTAATGTTACATTTCATTCAAGCCATTGTTTAATTCATGTGATCTGTAGCTCCTTAATCTATAATCCAAGATTGCTGAAAAGGTTTATTTGAGGCATTTAATCCAGATGAAAAGGAACACATATTTGAATGCACAAAGGTACATGTACCTGCAAGTTTCTCTTTGTTGCTAACGAATGCTCTCATCTTTTCCACTTCATCTTGATTGGAGCCCTTTGAGTCTTGTTTGTCTTCCTGTTGGGATGTACTTGTACTAACATGCGCTTGTCCATTACCCCTCGGTTGATATCCTTTTCGTCCCTAGTCACGGCTAGGAGGCTTTTCATGCAACTTCCAACACTACTCCTTCGCATGATACGGCTTTTTGCAGTAGGTACACCACAAGTCATCACAGTTTTGAGGCTGGATTGAACCCCCTTTCCAGTCTTTGCATCGAATCTTTTTCCAACCTGCTTTTCACTCCTAGCTACCATAGCCGAACAATCAAAAGGTTGAGAATTAAGCATTAAATTTCTCCGACTTTCTTCACTCCGAATAATAGCCACTACCTCATTAAAGCATGGAACTTTCTACTTTCCAAGTATTTGGATCCTTATTTGATCAAAATCGAAATTCAATCCCACAAGGAAGTCATAGACTCTATCCTGTTCAATGAACTCTTTTAGTATAACAGCATCATCACAACACTTGGTTTGAATTAGTCGATAATGATCAAGTTGTTGCCATAAAGAGTTCAACTGGTTGGCATATTCCGTCACAGATTTGTTTCCTTATTTAGAAGCGACAGTCTTGACGTTCACTTCATACACTTGGGCCGCATCCCTAACTTTGGAGTATGTCTCTTGAATCGCATCCCAAATGTCTTTGGTTGTAGCCATGAACATTACAATATCGCTAATGTCAGGCGTCATTGAATTCAAAGCCACACCATGATCAATGAGTCCTCCTCATCCCATGATTCAAAACCTAGATCTTCTGGCCTTGGTCTAATTCCTAACAAATAACTAATCTTTCTCTTACCTTTCAAAATAGTTCGAACAAGTTGTGACCACTTGAGATAATTTTTTTCGTCCAATTTGTAGGTAGTTTGAATGGTCCACAAATCCACCGAAGATTGTATCTTGGTTACTTCATCTGATGAAGCCACAATGATTGATCCACTCTCCTTGTTCTCTGTCATTGTCCTTCATTTCTATGTGCAGTCAACTACTTAACAAAGTTAATCAGTGATGAAAGGCTGATTCAGAGACAAAGGAAAAGAATCTCAAAAGAAGAAGAGAACAACTACTAGCTCAATACAGAGCAATATGTACTCCTTAACGAAGTCAATCACTGATTTGTTTTAGACCCACGATTCAGATTTGCCCTTTGTTCAAATTCTAAAGCCAAGCTCATTGCCCTATACATGGATCTGGGTTTATGGATTCTTACATCAGCTTTTAAATCATCTCATAGCCCATTAAGAAAAATACCCAAGAGACAATGTTGTAGCCAATTTTTTACTCTCGCCGACCTTTTAGCAAATTCTTGGTGATATTCTTGAACCGTACCCGTTTGACGGATAGCACAAAGATATTCATCGGGATTTTGAAATTCAGCGGGGCCATATTGCTCTTGAAGTGCGTTCACAAGCTCCTCCCACTATAAAATGGTTCTCTCGGAATTGATCCAAGCGAATAAATCAAGAGCATCACCTTCCAAATGCATAGTCGCCGCTTCAACCTTCGATTCTTTAGGTGTTTGGTAATACCTGAAATATTTCTCAGCCTTCAGAAATTCTATCTTACTGTAAACTGGACGCACAGTATTTCTATGACCGCAGTTTTGTTCTCCCTCTTCTTCTAAATCATCATTCCAATGAGATCTAGACCGACGATCATTACTGCCCTCAGGCTTCTTTCCCTTATCAACTTGAGCTTTTAAGGCAGCCACGTCAGCCACTATAGCGTAAAATAATTCAAGACGAGAAGCTATGGTGGCTAATTGTTGCATTATTGGTTCCGCTACATTATTGCGTGGTTGTGGGTCGGCGGTGGATGAGCGAGTGACAACCATGGCTCTAATACCAAATGATAGGAACCAGAAAAGAAGGAAAATAGAATAACTGAAAATGGAATTTTATTGATAAATTTGATAGCAAGAATTTTAAACTCCTAAATCAGTCTGTATGGAGTGGACTAAACTCCAATACAAATGGATTAATTTCTCAGGATGCCTAATTAAATCTAACTATCAGATACTTATACTGATAGGTTCCTAACAAAATGCATAACTAATTCCTAAAGATGTGGAATAAAATAAATAAGCAGTAGCTAAAATAAAGGCAATGTGATCTTGCGCTGAAATCAAGCTGACACTGGAAATATTCTGTTATTTGTTGACCGAGTCTTGGTCACGTGATATTCTAAATTTCCTTCTAGAATTAAGTCTTAGAGGTGGAAGAGGTGGAGTTGTCGTATCAATCAACTACTTAACGAAGTTTTTTTTCTGAAAAAAAAAATTGAAAATTCTACTAAACGAAGTTAATCAGCTATTAAATGTTGATTCAGAGACAAAGGAAAAGAATCTCAAAAAAAGAAGAGAACGACTACAAGCTCAACACAAAGCCAATAGCATCAAAATGCATCACCACGCCCTCCAGAAAGAGATAGAGATAAAGGGATTCAAAATAACGCCGAGTGAAATGAGAATGACAAAACCAAATCGCTCTTACCTCTGCTCTCAAACAATGCATGACCATTACTCACTAATCTTTCTAGGGCTTCCCCATATTCCCATTCTTTGGCCTCAACACATTTTGGGCCGTCCGCATTAGATTAATCACTCTGATGATGTTAAATCTTTGATTTAAGATGAAAGATGGCATAATTTATCAACTTAACCATGAAAGGGAACAAATATAAAGGCATAATTCATATCAGAAAAAAATCAACCACTGGTAAAATAGAAGAAATAGATAAAGCAAAATAAGAGAAGAACAAAGCATACAAGTTTAAGTGAACAGCATGTAGTAGAAGCATAGCTTTTCTGGTTTCGGTTAGTTTTGTAAGCACCTCCATGGCCGTGCAAGTATTTGATTCTCTGAGAAGGTCACGATGTTGAGTTCGACCAGTATTAGAGTCTCCTAGATTATCTATCTCCATGGGATGGTGATCAGCACTTTGAAATGGTCCAAGTGGCATATCTGGAGTCAATCCCCAATCACAACAGATAATATCGACCAAGCCAGTAACAATGCTAAAGAAGAACAAAACCAACACATGTCCGGGCTCCAGAACACGAATCCCATAGGTGCGAGATAGCTGAAGAGTGGCATCAACGGATTTGATGACACTGTGATCGCCAAGCGGATCGAGTGAGAATGCATATTGGGCGAGTAGTTGGAGGAACAATCTAAAAGCCTGAGGTTGAGAGTGTCGGTGAGGAATGACTCTAGCAGAAAGGAGGGAAAGAACATGGAGGGGAGAGAGAAGGCGGGAAGAGAGAGAAAACTGAAGAAATTTCCAGAGGGAAGGATGGTTGTTTCGGAAGCAGAGATTGGAGACCAGTAGTTGAGCCAACTCGGGACTCGGAAGGTTGAATCCCAGTGAAACCATGGATTTCCCCACTTCCATAGCCCACGACGTCATCAATCCTGCTTCCTCTTCCCTTCCACTCGTACTGCTACTTCTACTACTACTCATCTTTACTATAGCCTCCATTACTGTTTCCTCCATCTCTCTCACTCTCTTCGTTGTCGCCGTCGCCGTCGTCTCTTCTGCAACGTCCTCTTCCTCTATTTCTATTATTTTGTTATTTCCGTTATCTTTTTCCTATTTCCATCCACAAAAATTAAGGCTATTTATTTCAGATTTATTCCTCCAACTTAAATTTAATTTACTACAAAAATTTATTTTCCAATAAAAAATTATATGAAAATTGCTCTTTGGTATGTTCTGGTGTTTAGTTTGATCCAACAAACTTATTGCTTTATCTGTTCCAACATTAAATTAAATTCGAATCCCATACTTTCAAGATCCAAGCCGATCGAATCGAGCCCATTACCACAATCATTATTTGTATTAAATAATAAGATTGTTTTATTAATTTGTAGGATCCACGATCATAGATTATCACTTACCAATCACTCAATCCGATTGTTTTATATTTAGTGTCCGGTATGCTTAGAGTTACATATAATGACAAATCATAGATAACTTTGTTTAAATTCAAATTGAAAACTTTAAACTTTTTAGGTAAAATGTTAAATGATTGATATTGTTGTCATTGTTTTCTAATTTAAGTGAAGATGCTGCCATATTTGAAATTATATGCTTTATCTCGAGAGAATTTGCTCTCCAAATCTCCATATCTATGCAAATCCAACTGTGCTGTTAAAAACCAAAAAAAAAAGATGAAAACATGGAAGATAGACAACCTATGGGTGCATGGAAGAACAAGTTATTCTCTGTACCTCGAAAAGTTTATCTTAAGCATTTTCATAATGTTTTGACTGATGGTATCATCAGTCCTCCAGTGGAACTTCTCAAGGCAGGAGCTAAGGTGTGGTCCTTTGCTTTACATGGTTTCTTTTGGAGCAAAAGGCCAGCTTTTCCAGTGATTAATGCATGGGCGAAATCTAAATGGAGTAACAAGGGGCTGGAGAAGGTCTTGTTGCGTGAGGATGAGACTACCTTGTTTCAAATTTCAGATAAAAAGTAGTTAACTGACATCCTTGGGCAAGGGCTTTGGCATATAGGAGAGCAGCATCTCTTCCTAGAAAAATGGGATCAAAGTAAAGTGGACGTTTTTCCTTTGTGGGTGAATTCTCACAATCTCCCATTAGAATTATGGACCACTGAGGAGCTTAGCTATCTTGCTAGCTCACTTGGGAAAACCATTATATATGAACTCATAAACAGCTTCTATGGAGAGATATGTATAGAGGTTCAAAAATCCACCTTTGTTATGTGCCTAGGGGACAATGGGGAATTGGAAAAGAAGGAAATAATTATGCTTTCCTTTGGAAACTTAGTAACTCTACCAAAGTGCGGAAGCTTACAGGGAGGAAATTTCAAACTAGTGGGCAACAGGAACTTTTGGGATTGATTCCTCTATACACTGTCAGGAAGAATTAAACAAACCTGAAGAAACTTCGGCTTATAGAGGGAATGTTAATGAATCCATTTTACAGTCCAAATTGATGACCGAAGGAGACATAAGAAGTCATGCTATTTTTGACACTAATGTTGCTGAGCATAACTGTGTGAGCATTGAAGGCAATCTGCCAATTGCTAGGGAGAAGACTGACTTAGAATAAACTGATTCACATGTATTAGAAGCTCCTGTACAACCCTCTTTGTGCAGAATGAACTCTTTAGATAAAGAGGAAGTTACATCCTCTTCTACTAATTCTTCTAATAATCCTCCAATTATAGAGACTGGTGATACTAAATTGAATGATTTTCAAAATGTCACTAGTAAGAAATCTCTGAGAAGTTGGAGGAAGAAGGGTGTCAAAGATAAAAATTTACCCATACGACAATTCTAGTATGGAATGTACATGGTATTAACTGCCTGGAAAGGATATATACTTTGAGGGATTTTGTCTGGAGGATTAAACCTCTTATCGTAGTTTTGCTTGAATACAAAATAAGATCTGAAAATATGAATAGGGTGAATATTTTGGGTCCTTGTTGGACTTTTTTCTCTAATCATCACCACCATCGTTACGGAAGAATTATTGTTGGTTATAATGATAGTTTTGTAAAAGTGGAAGAGAAGGTTTCTAATGAGCAGAAGATGCATCTAAAAGTTCACTTTATAAGAGAAGGAGTTACATTTCATTCCTGTTTTGTCTATGGGTTCAATACAAGTTTCCAAAGGAGTAGTATATAGTCTTCACTGCGCAACATCCAAAATACCTTTTCAAATCCTTGGATCATAACTGGTAATTTCAATTATACTATCTGTCAATCAGAAATATAAGGAAATTGTAATCTAAGGAATTATAATGATGATCTAAAGCTTTTGTTAGAGCATTTGGGTGGTATTTATCTTAAACAAGAGGGTTATTTCTATATTTGGAGTAATAAACAATAAAATGATTGGCATATTCAGAAAAGAAAAAAAAAACCAGATAGAGCTCTAGTCAACACAGATTGGTTCTTACAATTTGCACATAGTAAGGTTGCATTCTTGGATCCTCTCTTTTCAAATCATACTCTGGTTCAAATTGATTGGCTTTTCCAGAAATCTTTCACTCATCATCCCTTTAAATTTAATAACTACCTTGTCAATGTGGAAGGATTCTTTGATGTTGTTCAAAAGGACTTATCTACCTAAGTCTTCAGATCCAGACAATTCATCTATTGTCAGAAACATAAAGCTATCAAAGACGAATTGAAGAAGTTGAAATCCTTGGATTCACCAAGTACACAAGCAACAATTGATGTTACTAAGGAATGTTTAGTAGCAACCCAATCTTTACTTTCTCTCAACCCTAGAGATTCTGATCTTATTATGAAGGAAAAATTGGAGCTAGAAATCTTTCTAAAAGCTACTCAAGAACATTCTTATTTGATCCAACAAAGGTCTAGGATTAGTTGGCTTAAGTAAGGGGACAGAGCTTCTAAGTTGTTTTCAATTCCCTATCAAACATAAGAAATGTCAATAAAATATGTTATATTACTAGTGCGGATGGGAGAATCCTAACTGACCAACCGAGTATTTTGGAGGAGGCTTTCAATTTCTACAGTGAACTTTTGGGATTAGATATAGACTCTTCTTCTTCCCTTATGGACTCTCTTCAATCTATTATTACCAACTGGATCTCTTAGGAAGCTTCTCGAGAGTTGATGAAACCTATATATGATGATGACATCAATGTTACTGTCTTTGCTATGAATGGAATGAAAGCCCCCAGTCCTAATAGGCTAAATGGCTTCTTCTTTCAAAAGACTTGGTCATTATTGGGCCTATGGTTATAAAGGTTATTTATGAGTTTTTGACAAGGGGATCATGTTGAAGGAATTTAATAAAACTTTTCTCAGCTTAATTCCTAAAATCTCTAACCCCTTTACTTTTGGTTATTTCAAGCCAATTGTATGTACAAATTTCACCTACAAAGTTATGGCTAAAGTCTTGGAAAACAAATTGAAAAGTGTTCTTAATCTCATTATCACTAAGAATCATAAAGCATTTATGAAGGATAAAAGCACTAGTGGCAACATTCTTATTGCTTAGGAACTCCTAAAATGTTATATCAGAAGGAACTCCCCCCTGAATTGTGCAGTTAAGATTGACTTTAATAAAGCTTTTGACTGCATTAGTTATCCTTTCCTATTCAAAGTTCTTAAGGCTTTCAATTTTCCTGATATTTTTTATCAACTGGATTAAGAAATGTGTCTCCACCATAACTTACTACGTCTTGATTAATGGTACCCCTTTTGGAATTATTAAGCGGAAGAGAGGCATTAGACAGGGAGATCCTTTGTCTCCTTATCTTTTATTCTATATATGGAAGTGCTCTCCCAATTAATCAAGACCAGAGTCTCTCATTATCTCAAATTCAAGTATCACTCTAAATGTAGAAGAGTTTCTATTACTCATCTTTGTTTCATGGATGATCTTGTTTTGTTCTCTAAAGCTCATCCTGAATCGGTTAAGCTATTAATGGATACTCTCAATAAGTTTTCAATGTCTGGGCTCAAGGTTAATCTTAATAAAAACCATTTTGTTCTCTCATTAGAGGCGAAATCTCTCCAGGTCACCATTTCCTCTTTAACTGGCATGAATAGGAAAATCCCACCATTGCATTATCTAGGTTTGCCTATCACTACCAGAAGGTTATCCTTCGATGAATACCTTCCTCTTATTGAACGAATACAGAGGAGAATCAACAAGTAGACTAATAGATTTCTTTTATTTGGAGGTAGAGTTCAACTTCTTAAATATGTATTATGTTCCCTTCACTTATATTGGAACATACATTTTCTTCTGTCAAAGAAATTGATTAAATCAGTGGAGAAAATGATGAGACTTTTTATGGGTCAAAGAAAATGAGAATTCAAGTTTTCAAAAAGTCAAATGGGCAAATGTGTGCAAACCCAAAGAGAAGGGAGGGTTAGGGATCATCTCTATAAGAGTAGCCAACAATATTTTTCTTATTAAAAGAATTTGGAGAGAGCTTCAAGACGAGCATTCAATGTGGATGAGATGGCTTCACAACTATTTTCTAAAAGGGAACAACCTATGGGCCTTTTCAACTAGATCATCCTTCTCTTGGTTCCTCAACCAACTTTTAAAGAAAAGAGATGAAATAGACTACTTTCTTATGGCATGATAACTGGACTGGTTATGGTCCTTTTTCCCATAATTCCAATGTGGTAATAGCCTTTTCAGGTTTTGATTAGAAGGCTAAGATTACTATTTTAATAAATCATATTGAGTGGATTCACTTTCCTACAAAAAGTTCAACATCTGAAGCCATCTTACCCTCTTGATCCTAACACCCAGGACAAGTACCTTTGGCTTGGACTTCCTATTAAGAGATTTTCTGGTAGGCTCTGCAAGAGATGGAAACACATTTCAGAACATGATGTTCCCTAGTTTTTAGTTATTTGGAGAAAATTTCTTCGACCTAGTACTATTTTCCTACTATGGTTGATGGTTAAAAATAGGATTGCAACTATGGACAGATTACATTTCTTGCTAAATCTGGACGCGACTTGCAGTTTATGTAAAGACGCCCTAGAAACAAGGGATCGTCTCTTCTTTCTCTGCCCCTTTTCCAATACTATTTGGAATAGGATTGGAGAATTTTTCTCATGGTATGAGCCCTCTAATCTGCTCGTGGATCTAATCAACACACTTTTTGTAGCACAAACTTCTTCTCCACTTTGGAAGAAGAAAGTGCTTATCCTAGCCTTAACAGCACAGGGACTATGGCATGAGAGAAATCAAAGGAACTTCCAAAACAAGGGTCATTCCGAGGAAGCAGTAATACATTTACTTTTTCAGGGAGTTAGGGAACAAATTACTTGTTAAGAAATAGAACCAATCTGAAGAGAATAAAAATTAGAAAGTTGGAGAGACAACAGGAGTTTTGGCACATACTTGACTACTTAACCTAACATGGTATGTATACTGTAACATCCCGTTTCCATAATAAGTGTTAAAACCTGAGATTTCTGTAATTAAGAAATAACAAGAGAGAGATTTTAAAAAAATGCATTTCATGCTTATACATAATGTTAGTATACACACACATGAATTTGATTATTGCACACATTGCAATGAATTGTTCATGCACTCATTTGACAATTTTCGGTATAAATGATTGTTTTAATGCGATTATAATGTGAATTATGGATTATGTGTCTTAAAAATTAAGTTGGAGTGTATAAGTAGTAAATTAGAATTTTTGGTGAAATATGATAATTTTCTGAAATTAAGGGTATTTTTGGACTAAGAAAAATGTTAAGTGACAGAACAATTGATAAATGATAGTAGAAATAAGAGTCAAATGATAGTGAAAATTTTTATAACAAGTGTTATGAAATGCGTAAATGACATTGGGATTTAATAACAAGTGTTATGAAAAATCGGGAGACAATTAGATTAGAAATAGGAAAACAAATGTACTAGTAGTTTAAAAAGACCAAGTGAAGACCGTAAGGTAGTGACACGAGTGACCTTGCCACACACCTCACTCTTGTAACTTACTCGTGCAAGAATAATGTTCATTTGTTTCTCACCTTTGGCTAAATGCTCCCTCTTCATTTCGTTCTTCATCTTCTTTATTTGTCTTCATCCCCGAAACTCACTTCTCATTCATTCACGTTGAAGCTTACTTTCACCTTTAATTTGCTACTCTTATTTCATTGTCGTTTTCATTTCTTACTAAAAACCCTACCCTACCACCCTTGAATGATGATTCACGAGTGCAAGAAAAAAGCTAGGGTTAAAAGAAAACGTGAAGAGTTTGAAGTCTTTGAAGCTTAAACAAGTAAGTCTTAAGAACTACTCTTTTTTATTTGTTGAATGAAGCATTTTTTATGATAGCTAAAGTTAAATGATTAAAAAATGGTGATATGTATATGATGAAATGTGAATGAGAAAACCTGGGTATGTTCATCTCTTGCTTTTACACATATGATGATGATCAATAGTTCATAAGTCGTTGTTGAGATGATTTGAGTTAGAATGATCGTTAAGATGATGTAAAAAGAGTGCAGAAGTTTCATAAAAAGATGATATGCTTATGCTCTATTTTCACTATTCTTATACGTGAATTTCCTTGGGTGTTTTAGAGATGAACTAAAATAAGTTTAGGGTTAAGGAAAAGGGAGTAGTGTGATGTCATGAAATGGGAAGAATTAAAATGATAAGTTATAGATGAAATGAAGGTGTTGATGAAGATGAAGAAGTGCAGAAAATATGATGAATATGCGTAAACGATGTATTTTGTTTTTGATGTTTATGATCAATCATAGATGTTGATTTGTGTTTGAATAAGTTGAGCTGAAATGGAAGTAGGAATGAAGAGGAAATAATGAGGACATAAGTTAGAAACGTTAGAATAAGCAAAAGAGAAAAAGCTGGAGATGAAAATATGCACTTACATAAATCGGGGTAAGTTTCGTCAAACACGATCATGCAGAAGCACGATCGTGACAGAGAGGAAAAATGAGGCAGCACACGATCGTGCTTGTGCACGATCATGACAATGAGGAGCCTAAGAGGAGTTGCACAATCGTGACAAAAGGTAGAAATCAGGCAATGCATGATCATGGACAAGCACAATCATGATAAAGAAGAAGCGTCAAATAGTGCATGATTGTGCACAAGCACGATCGTGATAGTGAGGAATCAGTAGGAAATGTATGATCATGCACAAGCATGATCGTGACAGTGAAGATGTTATGCTTTTAGACAGTTTTCGACACCCTTTACTATTTTGATCATAACTTCTTCTCCGAACCTCCGATTGACTTGAAATTTGAACCACGAACTCCTCACACATTATTTTTTCTCTCAAACAAATTTCATGGTCATCTAAATTCATTAGTAAAGGATTGATAATGATTTATTGATGAGTTTAGGATGCAAATGATGAAGTGTGTTGGAAAGTGTTAAACGGAGTGATTTCACTGAACAAGAATCTATATTTTGGCCATTTATTGATCTGTAGATATCCAAATGGAATGATTTTTTATTTGGATTAAACTAGAGACATATGGCTACTAATTTTATGAAGGAATAGAATTTTAATTTTAGTCTCGAAGAGCCTCAAAATTTGGCTTGAGGTTGAGTACTGAGTGTTGTTGCAATTTGAGTACAGTTTGACGTATTTTATGTATAATTTTTAGAATACTGAACCGAAGTGTATGAACTTTAGTTCATTAGAAACTTATGATATAGAGGAACATTTTTTTAGAAGAAGATGTTGCCTAAATACTTCATTTTTACTTGTCTTAATGACCATGCAAAATTGACCCAAAAATCTTAGAAAAGCTGGAATGATTGATTGATGATGTTATAACTTAGTTAATGAATTGTTGATATCAAAGTACTAAAGGCATGTGTATAATGAGAATGAAGATGTTCATATGATAGTAGTTGTGATTTAAAAGAGATGAATAATATGTATTCAATAGAGGTGAATGAGAATTGGGTATTATGAGAGCATATAATGCTAGAAAAGAAATGACGAGTAATTAAATTATGATATTAGATTAACCAAGTGTTCTTGAGGTGTAAACCTAAAAATAATTAAGACATGTACAGATGATAAGGTTTGATTGATCAAGAGACATGATTAATTAAATATACCCATAATAGTCAAATTGCGCATGCATTATACATGAGGCATATACATATGTGTACAATTGAATGTTTATGTAATTGTGCAATTAATAATGTGTGTGTAATGTGTGTATTGCATAATGTTGATGTGCAAGATAAAACATCTGCATCCAGACGTTTCTGGATCATGTAAGCTAATACTAATCTGGAGCGTACCGTGAGTCGACCTAGATGGCCTTACTTTAAATGATTGTTTGTTTTAAATTCTATATTGAATTATTATGTGAATGTGATTGTGTTGATTCCAGACATTGAATGTCCAAGACGTTTGATACATGAATTATATATATTTGAAGTGCTCATTGAATGTGAATTTGACGAAATAAGTGATTACTTAACATTTTTATTGAATGCCAGACTAAGGTCTGATGATAAATGTAAAAGTTAATGTGAATGTGAAACTGAAATCGTGTGACTGATTGAAAATATGTGAATGTGATGCATTTCATTACATGAAAGCATAATAACATAAAGGTTGTTGTTATCGGAGTAGCCACCGAAAAAGAACTTAAAGCTCAGAATGTGATAAGAACCTTTGACTCAGTTGTTAAGGTACCCGGTATCCACAAGGAATATGGGAAATTATCTGAAACAAGCTCGATATTCATATGGGATATGAGCTAGTAAAAATGCACTCGGTCACAACAATAACAACTGAAAGTGAGTCTTATGTGCATTAAATATATATGTGATATGTATGATTTAAATGATCGAAATGAATTGTTTGACTACTCTGAATGTGAAAAGTGAAAATTATGAACAAAAGAGTTTTGTGATGCTACATGATGATAAATGAAACGATGTGAAATATGTGATCGTATGTGTTGACATGTTATGAAATTGAGTGAGCCATCGAGAATGATCCACTAACTGAGTTCACAAAACTCAACCAAAAAATTGCAATATTTTTCAAGCTTAAAGAAAATCTCTAGTTAGACAAATTGGAGTCTAGCTACTGCATTCAAGTAAGAGATAGAGGTCGAGATCAGTTTGCATCTGCATTTGTACTTCTTTATTTTTCAGGATCAGTTCACATCTATATTTATACTTCTTTATTTTTGTATCAAATTGTGTATTCCGCAGTTATTATATCTTGGGAATTTGAATAATTCTATTTTGTAATGACTTTCCAAATTGGAAATGTTTGAAAATGAGATTGATCAATGAGTGTAGTAACACTTGTGAGTGAAAATGTTTTTGAATAAAGAGGGCCTAATTTGTTATTAATTTCCTAAGTATGCGTGTGATGTTTGAAAAAATTTGTAACAAATTTTAATTGTTTGACTATTCTATTATGTCACCCTCGTAGAGTATATTCTGAAATATCGTCAATATGCTTGAGGATATGTTCTATGAGAGTGGGGTGCTACATATACCATCCGTGAGCTTCTCAAGCAATCATCTTAACCTAGCACATAGGGAACATCGATTAACATAGGTGGAAGAAGAAGAGTTGCATCTTTATAATCTCTTACCTTGGTAATCATCTGATCGCTCAACCTTAATTGGGTAATGAGCAGTCTCGATGAGCAAATGGGGGGAGAGAACTTTTCCCCTTTTGTTTACAGAATCTTCAAGCTGTTGTTTTTATTTTTTGTACGTTGTCATCGTTTACATGCGATGTTGTTTTGGTTTAGTATTGGTGGGTTGTTTACGTCGTTTTTAACGCTTCCTGGATTATTGTTTTAATGTCTTGGTTGTAGGAGAGTTCTTCTCCTATGTTACATATTAATTCTATTTATCCAAAATTGTTTTCTTAAAAAAACTTTTTTATATTTTTCATTTATTTTTATATTTTATTTTTCATATAGATTATTTGGAAACAGTCTTATAGGGTAATGTTGCATACTACTGAACTTCTCAAAACCTCACATATCAATGAAATTTTTTTTGAGTTGTTATTGTTATGTTATTATCTTATTTTAAAAAAAGTCGACCTTTGTCATTTATCAAACAATAACCATATTGCTTATAACAATTATTATCTGTGTAAAATATTAAATATAATAAGATGTACCATATAATTTGTTAAAATTAATGATGATAATTAGAATAATATTGTACCCTTCTATACCAATAAACGCAATAATAACATATTATCTACTATTTAACTTTACAATGCAAATTACACGAAACATTAAACTGAAGACAGGTATTTGTGAATATTTGGATGGATATAAATTTTAAAGTAAGTTTATAGTCCCTCAATCATTGTAATTTATCAGTTATTATTCATGATTTATAACATTTGCTTTTTAGTAGAAATCTGTGTTTTTAATATTTATTTAATTTATTGAATAATGAAATTCCACATTATCTCGTACATGTTCCATTTAAATGACAACTTATTAGGGCCTCTTGATCTCAGGAAGTGCTGACTACTCCATTAATATATTCAAACTTTGTCCCTGACCGTTTCTAACTAAACGGTATTTCTAGAAGTCAGAATCCCCGGCCTTCCTTAAATGGCCTACAGTCCTCAACGGCAACCTTCCCTAATTGAGTGTTTGGACTGACATGAAACTTTAATTGAAATTTGAACACATCATGTACCAATCTCCACACCTTCAGGAATTGTATGGGTCAAATTTTGTCTTAAATAGAAGAAGAAGTAAAAAACACGGGATTGGATTTAAAATCGGTCCAAAGTAATTGCATAAAAACACGGGATTGGATTTAAAGTCGGTCCAAAGCAATTGCATCTCTCCCACGCAAGTCAGATTGAGTTTTTAACATTCAAATAATCACATGCTGCCGAAATCGAAGAAAATGAGATAAACAACCTTAAAACTATTAAAATATCTCTTCTAGAATGAAGCAGAGACCATTTGTACCGTGGACAGCAGCCACCTCAACTCCGTTTCTCATTCCTGACCAAACATACGTAGTCTCGTCTCTTATTTGCGAATAGATGACAATGACTTGTCTAGATATTTTGTACCATGCATCCCCCCGCATCCCATAAACACAGGACAGCACGAATGACCCGCACGAGTATCTCAGTTGATTATTGGCAAGGTTAATTTGGGACAAAAATTAAGGTTTGAATCTCGACAACGGAAGGAGTGGACCGTCTTGTTGAGAAGCTGACTAAGATCAAACCGTAATTTACCTCCTTATTATTCTGTCGAATCCAAATGTGGAGGCGCCTGGAGTGGACGATCCACCTTTTAGGACAAGGACAGCACAAATGGAGACAATATTTACCTAATGTTTGATTTGGACACAAACCTTTAAATTTATTTGCTTGGAAGGATTCTGATGCTCTATGTTGCTTTCGACCAACCAAAACGCAAAGCTTCTATTCTTATTACAAGAAACTAATGGTAACAATTATAAGTAAGTCGAATATTATAATTATAATTATAATTAATTTGATCATGGGAGATCGGTAATCTTACATGATATGTGGGAGGAAATTTGAAATTGTTTTGATGACACGCAATCTAGAAGCATTCGTACATTATTATCTAAGCGTCGAGGGTGACATTAGAGTAATGAATCAGAAAGTCCTTGTTGATCAGCTACACTTATTCAAAGTATGAATAAGATTTTGAATTGACTTATTATATTATAGACACCAGTCCCACGATTATCAACTCCTTCTGTTAATACTTAATAATAATGATGATAATAATATTCAATTACTAATCTTGAAGATGTAAATGTATAGTCCTTGCTTTCTAGTAGCCTAGTCAATGTTTAGTCCCTACACAAAGCGTAAACTAATCTAACATCACTGTGTGGAGTACGCGTTTCTAATTAAACAAAATAATTAGGTTAAAAGAAAAATTAAAAGGAGTCAAGAGTTATCCTCCTTGTCAACTCAGATGACCGAGTCACTGGTATCCAAAACGATTCAAGTGTGATTTCCGTGTTCTTTCATTCAATACAAAATAGGTCAAAGTTGCGCATTTATGTTGTAATTTAAGTGATTTTTATTTTTTAAATTAATTAAACATTATTTGTGAATGAACCAAATATTATTGATGTGATGATATATTTCAATACTTAAATTTAACTCAAATTGATAATTATGATTTACAATAAATTATTATTTTAAGCAGATTTTAATTAATTTTACTAAGTTGACATGTTAGGTTAGATTGTCACGTTAATAAAATTAACATTCACTATATATGTCTTTTGTAAACATTTTATTAAAATTTTAAGAGAATGAATATTTTTTAGGATTATAAATATAAGGAATTTTGCTTAAAGTCTAAGGGTAAATTCTTTGTATTTTCCCATACAAAATTAAAAGTCTTTGTATGAATTACTTGATACATTTTATTGCATTGTATTATTAAATAAATAACGACTCCCGATTACCTACTCAGAAGCATCCAATCTTAGCGGCTATAAAGGTGACGGCAACACACCGTTGCTGATCAAATCAACAACACGCCATACGATATAAATAGGCGGTGGGGGGGAAGATCGAGAGAAGGAAGAAGAGAACTCAACCCGGAGTTACTGATCGCACTGCACAAGAGAAGAGAAAGAGATCACACAGTTAGTTGTAATTTGTAAAGTTTCTATTCTATTTCGTTTATTTCTGATCAGAGATCGATGGACGAAGAATCTCTAAATCCAAGAAGAGTAGCTGCTGCGGCAGATGCATCTGCGACGGAAACTCCCAATAATAAGGACAGGAAAGAGGCTAATACTAATGATGCCGCTGCTCTGATTCGTCAGAGGAAGCGCAGACGCAGAAACATGTGCCTGGGGATAACCGGAGGCGTAATCCTGACCGTGATTCTGGTAATAGTGATATTATCATTTACGGTGTTCAAGGCCAAAAGACCAGTAACCAACGTTGACTCAGTCACGCTTAGGGACATAAAGGCGTCCCTCGACGCAAACAGATTGAGGGTGGATCTCAACATCACCTTGGACGTGGATATGTCCCTCAAAAACCCCAACAAAGTTAGTATGAAGTACACCAACAGCTCCGCTCTTCTCAATTACAGAAACCAGGCCATCGGCGAGGTTCCTATTCCAGCCGGCAGGATTGCGTCCGACAGGACCCAAGCCATGAACTTGACCGTAACTGTGATGGCCGATCGCTTATTTTCCGACCCCCAGCTAATCCAGGACGTGAGTGCCGGTTCGTTGCCCATCAACGTGTACACCAAAATATCCGGTAAAGTGAAGATCATAGGTATCATAAAAGTCAAATTCACCGCTACTGTGTCCTGTGATATGACCATCCTTATCTCCAATAGGACTATTGGGCAGCAGAATTGCCGTTACAAAAATAAAGTTAAATTGTAAGCTTCCCCTTACACTTAACTCTTTACTCTATTAGGAATAGGATTCACCTTTTCCATTACCATGCTTGTTGCTATTATTAGTACTAGTCCTCTTTCCCTTTGTTCTTTCCCCCCACGTTTTTGATGTACGATTTTCATCCTTGTATGCGACTGTATTTGTTTATAGCGTTCTTGAATATTAATAAAAAGCGAGTGAAGATGGGAAAAAAAGAAAAGAAAAGAAAAGAAGAATTTGATATCAAACGTTTAGCTCTCAAAAATCTGAAACTATCGCCATCAATTTTATATATGAATGAAGAAAAATACACGACTAGCTGTTCTTTTACGCCACTTCGAAAATATTGAAGTGTCAACGTTTCTTTGTACGTTATTTCCAGATTAAAATATGTTCAATCAAATTACATATTAACTATGATTTAAAAAATTTAACCATATCTTTCATATGAACAAGAGTTTGGTAATAACCGATATAATTGATTTGATAAATACACAAAGGAATGAACTTGAATTGCGCTTCATTCATGTTTATAAACTTTTCTAATGGCTCCCACGACATGTATTATGAAATGAAATATTGTTGAAGGAGCTGAATAACGCTTGTACGTATAATAGAGAATGGAATTAATGGAGTTTTATACTACATGCATCTTGTATATACATACATATATGTATAAATATACGAGTTATGAATCTTAGGATAACTTACTCTTAGGATATATTTCTCTTGGGCTACGAATCATTAATTGATATTTAGAGGTTACAAGCAATGATTTAATTAAACCATTGCAAATCCGATTAAAGATTTTATTCAATTTTAACGGAAATTGTCCAAAGAATTTAAATTTTAATTAATAAAAGAAACTATTAAAATAAAATTAATTGATTTATTTCAATTTATTGTTTTACAAAATTAATCAATTAATTAATAAACCGAGCAAGAGTTATTAACATAAAAAGATGGGTCAAGCAGATTAAAATTTTAAATCTATCACAAGATAATTTAACTTAATTCTTCTTTTTTTTTTATCCACAAGGTGTCTTAGAACGGTCTTAATTATAGAAAAACATCTTTGAGTCATCCACATTCAGACTAATCCCTGCTCGAATGGAGTAGATCTCTTGAGGGAGGCAAAGTTCTAACCTAAAATTTTAAATAATTGTATTACATAAAGAAAGAATTTGAATCTACGATCTCACTTAAATTAAAAAAGTTCGTTACTAATTCACCTGCACCTTGGATTATTTAACTTAATTCTTTAAAGACGTGACTCGACGAAATTTGCTTAAAATTGATTCAAATTCAAACTTATTTGGACTAATTGACTTGAAACCTAACCGAACTTATCGGATCACATTAGAACAACGTTTTTCAACATTACAATGAATGGGTTAACAGTAAGCCCATAACAGGCATTAAATTTGATAGCTGCCTAACTCCCAACTTCCTGATACAGAAAGCTTCCTTCCAATAGAGGGACTATTAATTAGGGTTGACGCTTAGCTGGACTTTACCTTCTTTTACACGTGGCCCATTCTCTGTTCTGATATGATATCAAGCCTTTTCTTTTCTCAACCACCTGCTTCTTCTTCTTCTTCTTCTTCTTCTTCACCATACCAGTAACTGCCTCCTTCTCTCCATCTCTCTTTCTAATTAACCATCAAATGACAACAGGATCACATGATCATCATCATGATGATAACAAATCTAAAAGACGCCGGCGATGTGTGATAGTGGGAGGAGGGATTCTCCTTTTGTTGTTGCTGTTTTTCATAATCATGCTCATCTTAGCATTGACCGTGTTTAAGCCCAAGCAACCTTCGACCAAGCTCCTCTCGGCAACTGTGGAAGGCGTATCTCCTCGCATCTCTTTCCCTGTCGTAAGCGTCCAACTCAACATAACTTTGAATCTCACCGTCGAGGTACATAACCCAAACAAAGCAAGCTTCAAGCATGGAGTTGGCAAGAGCTTCGTCTACTACAGAGGAATCCAGATGGGAGAAGCTGAGCTCTCCCCTGGACTCATTCCTTCTTCTGGTTCTGAGATTCTTGGTTGTAGACTGACGGTTCAGGTAGATCAGTTGGGTTCAAATACATCATCTTTGATCTCTGATATAATTGCTGGTCAAGCTGTTATGGACACTAGCACTAGGATTCCAGGCAGAGTCACTATCCTCCGGATTATCAAAAAGCATGCTATTGCAATATCTAATTGCCGATTTACCATTGCTGTTCCTTCCATGAAAATCATTAGCCAGGAGTGCAAGAGTAAAACCAAGTTTTGATCTTTCCAAATCCTGTAGAGATTAGGTTTGATGAATTTTTATTTAATACGCTCTTCTCTTCTGCTGAACAAATCATTTTTCTCCTTTTTTTATTTTATCATCTGTGACATATTTAGTTAGTTGATCAGGTGTTTGTGAATGGTACACAGTATAGCGTGAATTAAAGTTCTGCTTCTTTTTCCCCTACACCAGTGATTTATCTTCTTAAACTTCATGTTTCACATGTCATGGCATTCAGAGATTTGTATGCATATACTAGTCTTGGTTACCTTAGAGTTCATGATAATATCTGTATTTATTAGTTCAAATAATTTAGACAATGGAATCTCCTGAAGAACCCTTCAAACTTGGCCGATGGAAGGAAAGTAGTGATGCTGCTTCGTAACTGTAACGAGAAGGAACGTGGGATGACATGCGTGATTTAGACCTTTTGTCACTTGCACTAAACAGCTCGGGATATTGGCATCTTGTAAAACCAAAAGGCTATACTTGTTAGGCAGTTACCACTCTTGATCCAAAATCAATACAAAATTACCCTCTTGATGCTTCACTTTAAAGCTTTTCAGATACCCCTTTTAAAAGGAGAAATTCAACGTGATGATTCAAGTACAAGACCTGAAAGCCATAACATAAGCTCTCCTAGCTTTTTTTCAAACAGTAAACAATCGCCAAAACCATTCCAGGACAAACACACAGGTTTGAGAGGTAAGAAAACAAAGGAATCAGCCGGGGATAGACAAAATAAGCAAACACAACAAATGAGAATATATATGAATAGTAAAAAAGTTGTTTAACATAAGTAGAGCATATGCTAATCGACAAACTCTATACAATATTGCTCTAGAATTGTCATCTTGGTCAGTCAGACATCATGAAACATAATCTCTACGGACAAAATATAGAACCAAAGAAAAAACGTTAACTCACTACGAATGGTACACAGATGGTGTCAAATTCAATGTTGAGTTAGTTGTGTTATATTCTCTGCAATGCAGAAGAACAAGAGTCCTCTAATCTCAAAACTCAAGCTTTCTACACAATCCCAAGTCAATAACCCTTGATTTAACAGTTGACTTCAGAGGAGCACCAGGACAAGTTTCAGCCAGCCCATTCAGTCGAGGAGCTAATGGAGGCGTCCTACAAGCATCAGAATCGCATTCTTCATTCGGCACTTGAGTAAGAGCACCCTCGGTTTGCTTAAATACTATAGCTTCCAAAAGATTTTCATACACTGTTTCAAACATCTCTTCATCTGTAAAAGAATCTGCATCAAAAGAACATCTTCTGAAGGAAGAGGTAAAATTTAGACAGCGTGAAACACTGGCTCTTGCTTCATCAAGGTACTTCTTACAGTGTGGAGCCATGGCCATTTCATTGGGACCAGGAGCAAAAGGATCAAAGACACCATCTTTAGGTGTCTTGGGGCTAGCAGGGATGTCATTTGTGTTGGATTCAGAAATTAGAAGCTTGGGCAGAGTAGGGGGAGAGTTTAAATTGAAGGGGAAGTTCCCATTCTCTTTGGTTGTATCAGGAGTAAGAGGACCCAGAGAGGGGAGTTCAAATTTTGGGTTTTTAGCATCCAAATCTTTACAAGACTTCGGGCAAGAAGGATTACTCTCGACGGACTCATCCACGCAGGAGCAAGAATCCTCCATAGAAGCTACTGTTTCAAGAGGGGAGAGAAATGAAGCGAGAGGCAAAGGTAGTGTAAGCAACACAAGCAATCAAAACGAAAAATGAATCTGAACCCTAATTTGAGTGGAGATCTGAACTCGAATCCGAAGCTCACCCTTTGTAGTGAAAAATTTGAAAGATAAAAGACCATTTTTAAAAAAATTTCACAGGAAAAGGGAAAATCCAGAAACATGCAGTTTCTCGTGATTGAAATCCAAAGTAAATAAAAGATAAAAAGGAAAAGTTAGTACAGAGTTTATGAAACTGCAGGAAGAGTAAAAGGTGGACATACCTGGGGTTAAGAGGGAAGTTATAGCGGCAAATAATGGCGGAGGCGGAGGCGGAGAGAACAGGAAAGAAGAGGGCTTTCGGAGAAAAACGGTACCGTGGGAGTGTCAAAGTTTTAACCTTTTCGACTGAAATTAGGGCTAAGCAAGTGCGCGCTAGGGACATTTTTATGATATATAATAACCAATAAAAAATAGTAAATAAGGCGTTGTTTGTTTGGTCATGGTCAAGCAAGCAACGCCCAAACCCGAAGTGGCGGGTGATTTCCCCATTTCAGGAGCGGGAGGAGGAGGAAGACAAAGAGGAATCAGAGATTATCTTCATCGCTCACCACCACCGTACCCTCTTCTTCCTCCATCATCCCCTTCTTCGAGTGTAGACGGGCTCATGTCGTGCGGTCTGAGGATGAGCAGATTATCGAAAACGACATGGTTTTGAACGCTCAAATTTCTCGAGTCAGGTTTAGGAGTTAGGACGGATCCTTGGTCAAACGCATTATTAAATCGGTATTCCTTCTCAGGCTCATGGGCCTTAATCAGGATTGTAGAAGTTCAATCTTGTTTCTACGGCCCATGAACGTGACCTCGAACACAAGGCCCGTTTACGTAGTTGGAATGGTCTTTAGTCAAAGTTTGAGGGTTCACGTTCCTGTGTGAGTTGTGACTTTTGGCTCCTTCTTCCCTTTGCCTTACACATGACATCACAAATCCCAAACGAATCCGCTTCTCACACCTTAACTTCTTTTGTTCGATTATGTACGTCCACGTTCATTGCATTGCAGGTCCAAAAATGTATGTCCACGTTCATTGCATTGCAGGTCCAAAAAACCATTTCGGCTTTCTTTTTATATTACAATTATTTCGCCACTCATTTATGAATAGGCTGACAGCTCTGCCGTGATCGGGAAATGTTAAGTAAGGTACGGAAGATTTGGGTGATGTCAGGTAAGATACAGACTTTACCTATTTATGTACAGACTACGAATTATGAACCATGATCATATATTATAAGAATAATAAATGCTAAGACGTGATTTATAATTAGTAACATCTCATACCAAATCTGAGAAACACAGAAGAGTGAAAACTGAAAAAGTTGTTTGAGACGGATTTGGAGGCAAAGGTTAAAAAGGGATGACAAATCGACCACGGCCCCATCATCTTCCGTAGAAAAGAACAAAAGTTGTTAGAATATATTTTATATATTTTTTATTTGATTTTGGCTTTTTTTTATTTGGATATGGGAATTAATTATTTTTGAAGATATGTCTAAATTGGTGGCTGCGTTTTGGAAGGTGTTTGGGATTTGTTTTGGAAAGATGATCCTAATAAGCATGATTTTTTTTATTTGATCTTTATCTGATATTATCCTTATTTGAATATAATAAGGAAACAAAAAACCTAGCAATATGGGTGGCTGTGTAGCTTCTTGGTTGTTAACGTGATTTTTTTAGAAAAATCAGGTCTGCTGTTTTGTGTGTGTGGGCTGCGCTGATGCTCTTGTGATTCTCATCTTTGCGTGGCTACAGTGAAGAGTAGAGTGCACTGTTGGGTTTATTGGTTGCTGCTCTATTGGTGTTTTAATCTTCTATTGGTGAGCTGATTGAGCATGCGACGTTGGAGATTTCTCTGATCTTGTGAAGGTGTCTGATTAGTTGCTACACAAAAGATTATCATTGTCAAAGGCTGATTGACCTATTTGGTGGAGCAACTTTGCAATACTGTTGAAAGATTTCAGATCAGAAAATTTGTTGTCTTTTGGTTTATTTATTTTTGTTCTCAAGTAAAAACAGTTTGGAAAATCCTCTGACGAGGTTGACACGAGTCGGTCGTGTTACTGGACATGAAGATCTTTCACGGGTAGTTAGGTTGTGGGTTGGTTACATAGATTGGGTCTTCAGAGGTAGATCAATCTTGTGTAATTTTTGTGGACTATAGTGAAAGAATTTAATCTGGGTGAGGGCCCCGCAGACGTAGGCAAAGTGTGCCGAACTGCGTTACCAAACGTCAGTATTTTTGGTGCTTTGCGTTTACGATTGTTGATTTACTCGTGTAGAAAAATTAATTTTGGACAGTTTGCGATTTTATTGACGATTTAATTTTATCAATTGGTATCAGAGCGGGTCACCTATTCAGAACTTGGTAGCAAGTTGGTGCAGATCCGAGATTCGCAGATATGGCTACGAGAGAGGGTGCATCAATTACCAGACCTCCACTATTGGATGGATCAAATTATCCATCATAGAAATCCCGGATGAAATTCTTCATTCAAGCTCAGGGGACAAGAGCCTGGCATTCGGTAGTATACGGTTGGACTCATCCAATGATCGTTGATGATACAGGAGAGACAATTCAGAAAGATCCATCTGAATGGACTAGACAGGAAGAAGAAAGTGCACTGGCAAATTCACAAGCAATACATGCGATATTCAGTGCTGTTGATGAAGGACGCTTTTCAATGATTTCAGCATGTGAAACGGCAAAAGAAGCATGAGACATGTTACAAACTATTCATGAAGGGTCTAAATCTGTGATATCGTCAAAACTACAGATGTTAGCTGTGTAGTTTGAAGAGTTGAAGATGGATGGGAATGAGACCATTGGAGATTTTCATGAAAGATTGTGAGATATAGCAAATCAAGCACATCAACTAGGGAAGAAGTACTCTAATGTGAAATTGGTCAAGAAAACGCTGAGATCACTGCCATCGAGATTTATTCCAAAAATTGCAGCAATAGAAGAGGCTCATGACATTGATAATCTATCATTGGAAAAAGTTATCGGCATTCTCACAAATTTTGAGATGAATCTCTTAAGAGGTAAGCAATAAATAAGTAAAGGATTGGCATTGAAAGTGAAAGCCAAAAAAAGTGTGAACAATGTAGAAAATGAGTCAGATGAGAACGAAGATATGGTGTTACTCACTAGAAATTTCAGTAAATGGCTGAAAACAATGAAAAGGATGACGACTCTAGACAATATGGTGGAAGTTCATCAAATAATAACCAAGACAACAAGTCAAGGCACAAAAGGCGAATGGAAGGAAAGAAGAATACGATGTCATGAATGTCGTGGATTTTGACATATTCAATCCGAATGTGCTAACACGTTGAAGAAACAAAGAGGAAAGTCCTTCACAACCACCAGTAGTGAAAATGAATCGAAAGTGATTTGGAAATGAGGAAGAAATGACAAATAATGCAAGACTTTGGTTGCATTACAAAAAAAATCCGATTACTTGTCTAGCAAGATGGAGAAGGAAGTAATGACGATGAGAACAGGAGAAGACTTGAAAATTTCGAATCGATTCGGCCGAATTCAATTTCGACTATGACTAAGGATGTGATGAAGCGGTATGATGATGAAGTTGAGAATACCCATGAGAACTACAAAGCTTTGTATGAGAAATTGATGAAAATGCGAAAAAGAATGAGAGTTTGAAGAGGAGAATCTTCGTCTGAAAAATACTATGCAAGAATTAGAAAAGAAGTTGGCATTGACTTGGATGAACTTGGTGATGCAAGAATGAAATTAATAAATCTTGAAAAGGGGTTGAGGATGTTGAATGGAGGCACGGAAAAACTAGATAAGTTGTTGGAAATTGGTAAAGTTAAAGGGATCTTGAGGCATAGGTTATAAAGGCGAGTGTTCCAAAGTGAATGAAGAAAAGTTTGAAATGTCGGATCAGCCAAGAAGTAGAAGCACCAAAAAGAGTGATAGATTTATACCTACATGTCATTTTGTGGAGTCATTGGACATATAAGGTCAAGGTGTTATCAATTATTACAAATGATATTTCAAAGGGCCAAAATCGAAAATCTAGACGTTCTCCATTAAGTTTCAAAGACATCCCATGGTATCACAAACAAGCTTGGATTAGAAAGGGTCGTGTACAAGCACAAAATGTAGTGAAGGAAAACCGAAAATGCCCAAATTTGCGATTAATTATTGTTAAGGAAGTAATCGCAAAACCGAGAGAAATTCAATTACTTGAGATGATGATGCAGCAGAATCACTAGATGACAATCAAAACCGAGGGTCTTCATCTCGAATCCGAAGAAACCATCCAGTAGAAAATGTTATGGGGGATGTGAGCGAAAGAAGTAAAACAAAAGAAAGAAAAAGGGTTGATTATCAAGAACTTACAGGAAATTCGGGTTATACATCTTCATTCGAGCCAAAGAAAAACTCCAGGTTTGAGATTCTTCGAAGGGCACAGGGACAGTGTGCTTTATATTTTTGAAGTATTTTTTTTGAATGGTGGTAAATTGTGATATTGACGTATTTATGATTCTTCCGCTGCATTTATTGGTGATTATTATGATTGTGATTTTGTTTCAAGAGGTAGACATCAGATTGTTTATGTTGAATGTTCCATTCAGGGGGAAATTTCAGGAATTTGTTTGACCAATGTAAATCTTATCTTTATATGTTCAAATATGATCATTTATGTGGAGTACTAGAGTTGTGACAAAAATGCCAAAAAGGGGGAGATTGTTAGAATATATTTTATATATTCTTTATTTGATTTTGGCATTTTTTTATTTGGACATGGGAATTAATTATTTTTGAAGATATGTCTAAATTGGTGGCTACGTTTTGGAAGGTGTTTGGGATTTGTTTTGGAAAGATAATCCCGATAAGCATGATTTTTGAATTGATCTTTATCGATATTATCCTTATTTGAATATGATAAGGAAACAAAAACCTAGCAATATGGGTGGTGTGTAGCTTGGTTGTTAACGTGATTTTTTGGAGAAAATCAGTCTCATTATTTTTTGTGTGTGGTTTGTTGATGCTCTTGTGATTCTCATCTTTGCGTGGCTACGATGAAGAGTAGAGTGCCTTTGTTGGGTTTATTGGTTCTTTCTTTCTATTGGTGTTTTAATCTTCTATTGGTGGTGATTGAGCATGCGACGTTGGAGATTTCTCTGATCTTGTGAAGGTGTCTGATTAGTTGCTACACAAAAGATTATCATTGTCAAAGGCTGATTGACCTATTTGGTGGAGCAACTTTGCAATACTGTTGAAAGATTTCAGATCAAAAAAATTGTTGTCTTTTGGTTTATTTATTTTTGTTCTCAAGTAAAAACAGTTTGGAAAATCCTCTGACGAGGTTGACACGAGTCGGTCTTGTTACTGAGTATGAAGATCTTTCACGGGTAGTTAGGTTGTGGGTTGGTTACATAGATTGGGTCTTCAGAGGTAGATCAATCTTGTGTAATTTTCGTGGACTACAGTGAAAGAATTTAATCTGAGTAAGGGCCCCGCAGACGTAGGCAAAGTGTGCCGAACTGCGTTACCAAACGTCAGTATTTTTGGTGCTTTGCGTTTACGATTGTTAATTTACTCGTATAAAAAAATTAATTTTGGACAGTCTGCGATTTTATTGACGATTTAATTTTATCAAAAGTAATTCCATCAACTTATCTCCTCGGCTCTTTTCTTATGACGTTGATATCAAACTTATCTTATAGCGAGGACCTGTTGTGTCTTATCAGTTCATCAAAGCATACCATACGTGTATATGTATATATATATACAATAACACAAAAACCTTTTTATCCAATATTTCAGCAGTGCACACAGCATAGATGAATAGAGAAATTAAGACACAAGTTACCCACGAAAGGAGCTTATCCATTCCAGCATCAACCACGTTCCTGTAGTACGACATTTGTCGGAGATGTCTGAATATGATTGGTTACGAGAAGTTGCTTTCACCGTTCACACTTCACAGACATGTACGGAAGAAACAAATGCTGTCCGATCTTAATATTATAAAGTAGAAACACGACACTGGAAGTAAAAGTAGTTCAAATTAATTAATAGAATAAAGACACCTACATGAAGACGGTGGTTTCGGGAATCTTATTAATCACAGCGAAGGAGACAGTATCGATAATAATTAATAAAAGAACAACCTGGAACCTCTTTTTAATTCCAACTTGTATCAAGTACAGCGGAAAAAATGTATGCGTATATATATATTTATGGCAGCAGCGACAACTCATGAACGAGCGAACAGGAAGTTGGCTGTGTCGCGTTTCAAAAAGCCTTTGCTTCTCTTCCCCTCTGCAATTTTGCAAATTCCGAACGAAAGGTACCTGTACTTCATAACTAACCTTTTCTGATTCACTATACATTTGAAGCTTTCTTTTGGGATACTGTGAAATTGCTCGACCACCACTGTTCCAAAGATTGTCACTTTTATGTTCCATACACTGTTTCTACTTCACATGCATTTCTTTCTCCGTTAGGTTTCGTTATCTTGTTTCTTTGTGGATTTTTATACACAATTTGATCCTCTTGAAGGCGTACCTTTCTATTTCTCGCATCCTTCTTATCAGATTTGTTATCTTGTTTATAGTAATAGTTGTACAGTAATTAAAGATTAGCATTTTTTTTTTGGCAAATTAGCATATATTATGTCGTTTTTATCTGGTGTTTGGATCAGGATTCTGAATTTGTCAATAGGTTTCGCTTCTTTTCGTCCCTCGGAAATCTCTTTTCTCGGTTTCATTTTTCCTTTTGTTTGCTCTTTCTTTTTCGGATGATTCTCTCTTATCCTTTTTGTGTACAAACATGAAGCTTGGGGGAATGGCGACGTGAAAGAGTATATTCATGAGGATTTGCTTGATACATTCAGTCTGAAACCAAAAGGAAATAATAAATTGTAATGGATATGAGGCTTTGAACTTCTCAGAAGCTGCTGAGTCAATTTACTTGTTAAACTGGCGCTACATAGATTTGTTTTCGTAGGTCTTTTCCAAGAAACGTCATTTGTCCAGTTTCGGGGTTATGCTACGTTTCCTTTCATCCATTGTTAGATTGATATGTCATAAATTCCACCAATTCACTCCAATTAATTTCTTTGGTGCTAAAGTAGGATATACGGTTGCAAGCTGCATCATTTGGAGTCATCTGAAGCAGATGCCTAAAAATTTTAGTTATAACAGGATTTAGAATCTACAAATTTCGGGACAGAAGATGGAGAGGTTATTATCGGCAGTAGCAGTGATGGAAAAACATGTTGGAGGAGAGTCGGTGTGGGGAACAATCAAGATTGCAGTTCTGCCAATTGCAAAAGTCTTTACTATGTGCTTCTTGGGATTCCTAATGGCTTCCAAATACGTTAACATCTTGCCTGCCAATGGAAGGAAACTCCTAAATGGGGTAACTCTTTTATTCTCTTTCGTCATTATTAATCAACATCGTTTTTTTCCTTTTAAGTTGTTGATAAATGGAATTACCACTATCTCATTCTTTTAACCATATCTTGCAGTTAGTCTTTTCACTGTTGCTTCCTTGTTTGATTTTCTCTCAACTTGGGCAAGCTGTGACTTTAAAAAAGATGTTGGAATGGTAGTTGTTTATTTGGCACCCCCTTTACTGTAAACTTTTTTCTTTGTCAGGCAACTTTTGGCATAACACCTTGTTCCGTTTCAGGTGGTTTATTCCTATGAATGTTCTGCTGGGCTCCATATCTGGTTCAATTATAGGCTTTGTTGTTGCATCTGTTGTTCGGCCCCCATATCCATTCTTCAAGTTCACAATCATACACATAGGAATTGGTAAGCCTCTTTAGTTTATAAATGTTAACCTTTAATACATTCTTGTTTTCTGTTCCTACTATGATTCTATGCAATGACATGATAAGTCCGTGCAATGCACTTTTTACCATGAAGATGTGTGTTAGAGACCACCTGCTCTAACAGTATGCCAACCCAAAATACCAGAGACCTGCACTAGAAACAGACACAAAGCCACAGAAGAATAGGAAGAATGATGGAATTAAGAAGAAGAGACAATGAGAAGTGTTATTCCTCGGCTAGACTTTGAGAGCTAGCTAATCTCCAGACAATCACCTTTCAATTCATCATAACCGAATGCCCATCATTTCCCCCCATAACAACCTTTTGTTCCCCTATTCTAACTAACTTCCACATGACACACCCCTTTCTATAATTTCCCAATTTACCCTCCCACACTGCCTGAATTGCTACATTTCATATTCCTCTTCCTGCTATATTGCTGCTGAAATTTAGTCTCAACAATGTGAAATGTGAAATTTTGGCTTCTGCACACTTGTTTGGCTCTTTGTGTCATAAAAGAGCTCCTGGTATATAATTCCATTGATAATGATTGCAGGGAACATTGGAAATGTGCCTCTTGTCTTAATTGCAGCTTTATGTAGAGATACTTCCAACCCTTTTGGTGACTCTGATAAATGTAGCACCGATGGCACTGCCTATATCTCATTTGGCCAGTGGGTAAGTTTTGAGGTCATTATATGTTTCTTATAGTAGTGTAAAACTACTGGGAACACAAATTATCACATCAAATTGATAGGTATAGATGCAGTTCCCCGCATTAGATACATATTGAGGTGTCCTTTTGAAATGAAATTTTTTCTCTCTCTTGAGTTTGATTGAATCAATGACTTGCACATTCTTCCAAATATTATCCCTCCATTTTCACTATCGAGTTGTAGTTCCAAATTACGTATGATATTAAAGTCAAGAAAAGTAATTTATGGACAATATGTCACCCAAACAAGTTGTCAATCATTGGTGGCAATTTCCAGTGAAAAGATGCTGTCCCGTTTCAGGCAAAACAATGCAATCTTCAATTAAAACATTATATCGACCTCAGTTTGGCTGATATCTGCACTCTGTGTCCTTGTATTGATGCTGTCAGTCTAAAGGTCATGCACGTATCCTAGAGGAAGAAATATCAAGAATCTCCTTATAAGTGGCTCAGAGATAAAATGCATTCTTTTATGGTTTCCTTATTTCCCTTTAGTTTAAAGGATTGTGTTTTTAAGTTTAATTCAAGACACTGACGGAAGAACCTCAATACATGCATTCCAGGTTGGCGCTATCATTCTTTATACTTATGTATTCAATATGTTGGCACCTCCACCGGAAGGTACATTTGATATCGAGGATGGACATCTTCCCATCAAAGGCCTTCCTAAGGATGTTGCACCAGAGCAGGTCCCATTGCTTGCTGGAGCTGAGGAAGAAACAGATTCAAATGCGTCAGTGAAAGGAAAGGTTAGTGGGACAAGCTTTTATATGTTTACATGTATAGCATAGTTCTATTCTCTGTATTCTAGCATCATGTAACATTATTCATTGTTGCAGAGAGGATATCTCCCATCAGTATTAAAATGACATA
The DNA here is from genome assembly GCA_029891385.1 of Erythroxylum novogranatense. Lineage (NCBI taxonomy): Eukaryota > Viridiplantae > Streptophyta > Magnoliopsida > Malpighiales > Erythroxylaceae > Erythroxylum > Erythroxylum novogranatense. The sequence continues at coordinate 97,829,115 of CM057231.1, read as the reverse complement.
GAAAAATCACCGTATCAGGTGGACTCCAGCCAACATATTTAGTATTTCTTTTCCATGCATATAAGGTAAAATGTAATAGCTACTAGACTGGTGCCAATTTATCTGTATGGCACAAGTGAGTTCGATAGGTCAGTAAGGTTTGTTAGAGGGATCAATATTTTTGACATATTTTGTTAAGAATAACTAAAATCTTTTAGTCTAACCAAAAAAGACTATAATATCACATCCAGATTGCTGCTTGTTCTCTTCTTACATTCTATTTCCCTGTTTGCAGATTAAAAGATTTGCAATTTTTCTCTATGAGAAATTGAAGCTCAAGCAAATCCTTCAACCGCCTATCATTGCTTCGGTGAGTTTCATAATTTTCTTCAATCTTTTAACTTCTTTTACTTTGTTGTGACTTCACCTAGAGTGTACAGTTCTTTGTTATCCTTAATAACTCTGAATTGTTGCTATGGAAGCTTAAACAGGATCCTGGGGGAATGATAATGAATAGGAAATATCTTTCATAATGTTATTATGCTTTGACTGCAACATCAAATTATATATTTAGTTCTTGGCTTAACCATGAATAGGCATTAAGCTGATCACGATTAGGTGTAATTTTCTTCTTTGCCTCTATTGATCATCCCTTGCCAAAAGTCCAAGTTTACCGTTATCTTTATAAGGAAATTTTATTAATCATTGTCTGAGTCTGAACAGAAATTAAAGTGCCTAATTAAAGGTAACTTCAGCTGATTCATGCATTTGTTAAACGAATATTTATTAGCTTACATCTTCCGGATTATAGACTTATACAGCAATGGGCCCACACCTTTCTGACATAATACATTCATCTTTAATGCATTTTCTTACTTATTTGCAAGGGGAATCTTGCACATAGAGAAATGTTTGTTCTAGGTCTCTTGATGTGTTTGAAAAATACTAGAGATTGATTAAGAGCAATGCTTTATTTTAATTCCTGCACGTGTTTCTTGCAGATCCTAGCAATGGTCCTTGGTGCAATACCATTTTTCAAGCGATTGATCTTTACATCTGATGCTCCACTTTTCTTTTTCACTGATAGCTGCATAATTCTTGGGTATACTCAACTGAATCCTTTATAAAAGAATATAATTAGAGTTTATGACATTTATTTCTTTGATATCTTGATTGATCTGCTATTTCTGTAGTATACTATAACATACTAAAAAGTTTTCAGTGGTGGTTAGCCCTGAAAATTTTTTCGGGCATGGTGTTGAAAGAGAAGCTGAGTATTATCTGAACCAAGCAAATTAAGTTTGTAATTGGTTAATCTAATTAGTATACGATACACTGGTATAGATACTGCAGATCTCAGTTACTTTGAGGGCATGCAGATACTTTTCTTGGATGGATAGCTTTCTTGTCAATTATGCAGTTAATTCACAAGTTATGCGTGCAGAAGTTAAAAAAGTTATTGCTGAAAATATACTGATGTGAGAAGCAGGCTCTTGTATGAAGTTGAGAGGTTGCTTGATTTGGAAAAATCTCAACTAGTTTATGTTATCGTGGTTTGAACAACATTCTGATGTTGAATGTTGTAATTTAATACCTGGTTTGTACCAACTTAAGAATTATTGCATAAACTAACAACAGATTGCTAGCATTTTTTGGTATCACTGTTAATAACTTACTGTTGCACCTAAGAATGTCTCAGTATTTTAGTTTTCCAAATATGAATTGGTTGCCCCATGTACTGCTCTCCAACCTATTATTTGCCAGTGTATGTCTGTAGTTCAGTTTCCTGATGCTTTTTTGTCGCACCATCAGAGTGTGCACGAGCTTGGTGATTTTTAAGTCTATCTCCTTGCATTTGGATGATTAGCTAATGATGCATTTGGTTACCAGGGAGGCCATGATTCCATGCATCTTGTTGGCATTGGGAGGCAACCTTGTTGATGGTAAGTTGTTATCACAGGGCTACAATTTCATCCATGATACTTATCATGTGACTAGGTCTTACTGAATTTTCTTGCAGGGCCAGGAAGTTCTAAGCTTGGTTTACGGACAACTGCTGCTATTATTTTTGGTCGACTAGTTTTGGTGCCTCCAGCTGGACTTGGTATAGTAACGTTAGCTGATAAGCTCGGCTTCCTTCCTGCTGATGATAAGATGTTTCGGTTTGTCCTCCTACTTCAGCACACAATGCCTACATCTATCCTTTCTGGTAATATGATTCACCATGTTCTATACATTCTCGACGCATTTCAAATGACATGATTAACATATAAGAAGCCATCAAACATCTTTTTTCATGACAAATGCTTATCGGAGGATCCTCCGTGTTGTTTTTGGGTTCTATCATTGACCTGAGTAATCATTTTAGATCCATGATTTTTGTATGTATGTAAGCAGCAATATGAAAGGAACAACATAGGCTAGAGATTTTCCTTTCAGTCAAAAATGAATTCCTCTTTTCACATACTATGAATGTATCACCTCTTTATCCTCCATCATCCAAGAACAAGGACTATGAATTGAAGAGACTAGTTTAACATAACAAAACATTCATTCCTCTTAACATGATGTTTTCCTGAATCTAGGTGCTGTTGCTAATCTCCGAGGGTGTGGAAGGGAGGCTGCAGCTGTCCTGTTCTGGGTTCATATTTTTGCGATCTTCTCAATGGCTGGATGGATTGTGCTCTATCTTAACATACTCTTCTAGAAGTGCAGCAAGTTCATGCCGACATGAACCTTCCCTATTCATAGCAATTCATTCCTTGTTGATCTTTGTCAATAGCTAGACATACTAGCACTAGTAAAAGACTTGACTCTTCCCCAGGTGAGAGAGAGAGATGAGAGAGGCTATGGATTGCTAATGCAAAATCAACTTTCTTGGCTTATGCTTAGAGCTCTGGAAAATGCTCCAGAAATTTTGTGAGCATTTGCAGATAAATTTTACCGGAGAATTTCAGATTTCTTTGTTGTATACATTATGTGATAAAAGGCATCTTTAAGTTTATAGCACATCTAATAGCATTCATACCAACTTTATCAATCAACTTATAAGGATAATGGCGTCTGTTTTGGCTCCAGCCACCTTCAGGTCGAGCCTAACAAGAGTCAACCACGACCATAACAACATACATCAATGAATCTTGTCATATTTTCGTTTGATGTTCACATGTGAGAACTGGCTCACCTGGCATGAAAACTACACAATTGTTTTAGCAAGACAGCCTAGGGAGGTCCTTGATGAGAGGTGCCTGCCTTGAGGTCAGCTAAAAAATTGATGTTTCTGTGAGAAAAGTTCTGCAATCTGTCGTATGTAAACCATGAATTTTACCTAAGCAAATACTGGAAATCTGATGTGAGAAAACCTTGTTTCAAAACCAAACTAAATACATCAGATTTAAAACCGCAAATGACAAGCATATTCAGCAAGTTGTGATAAGATTTTAAAATCAACACATGATAATTTTAAGCTAAAAGGCCTCCAGTCTTCCTAACTAGAGAACCATTCGAAAATTGACCACCATCTCTTGCCTCTGCTATCCCTCTGATTGGGTGGAGAAGTGGCAGGAACTTGAATTTGATGCATACCTCTCTCTGCGAAGCTGTGACTTATTAATTCTCTTTTTTCAGACTTCCCTAACCATAGCACAAGTACAAATCCAACAAGACCAACAATTGGTGCAGCAGCAAGGAGAAACCATCTACTCCGACCCTCGCTTCCAATGCTACTTGAGTCTATGTCCATGTCAAGAACATCTGCTTGCTCAACCCCAACTTGAACAATTTCATAAGCTGGAAGTGTTTGAGCTCTGTCTGAGGCATCAGCTGAAGTGTCTACGCGCACATCCTGCTGCCGAATGTCACTTATCCCCAATCTCTCCCTAATGCGTTGCTTCTGCTCATCATAATCTTTATCATCCGTAGGAAGCTCATACCGGCAGAGAGGACATGAATTTCGTGCCCTCAACCATCGCAAGATACAAGATGGATGGTACAGATGAAGGCAGGGTAGTTGATTAACTTCAGTGCCAACTAATAAAACATCTTTGCAAATTGCACAGGCTAGATTATCACACTTCGCGTGCTTCTCATCAATGATAATACGAGGCAAGCTTTTCACAACAGATACAGCTGCAGGTGGTGCTCCTCTTCTTGAGTTATCTATACCTGCAAGATTTTCAAGCAATTCCTCAAAGCCTGTTGCATCAAGATAATCTCCAGAATTCCGTCTGTGCGCCAGCAAATCTGATTCCACCAGATTCTCGAAGATGCCATGGTTATATGCTTGTCTACCACCCCTGATTCTCCAATTTCTCAAGCCCTCAAATTCAAAAGGGTGTGGCTGTTGATACCAATTAACATGGTCATTACCTTCACTTTGATTAGAACTCAAAAAATTATGAAGCTGAACTCCTGCTTCTCCAGATTCTTGTGTCCCTTCGGCAATATCAGCTTCTTCCCATCCACCTTCTTCTTCCTCTTCTTCATCATCTTCCAGGTCATCAGAGTTCCACTGACTGAAGCCAGTATGCATGGGATCAATGTCGGTATCACTGTCAACATCACTTCCATCATCTGGTTCAATCAACATTTCCCTATCCATGAGAACACGCCCGTCCACAGAAGCATCAGAGTCCCCTCCATGTGCACTAAATGAAATGGTATCATTCTCACTGTTGAAAGGCCTGTAGCGACTGATACTAATTTCACTCTCACCATAGAGAGAATCTAGATAATCAAAGCTTTCACTTTCAGTGTCTGAAAGAAGGTGCCGCCATCTTCTAGATCCATTTGGAGTTGTACGAGCACTTGTATACCTTAACGAAGTACCAGAAGCATCATCATCTATGAGTTGATTATCCTGCCAAGTAAAAGGCAACTGATTCTGCCTAGCCAGATTAATCATATGTGATAATTGCTGTGAGAAAAGCTCTTCATTTGACTCAGAGCTGGCATGTCTAGTTCTTCTTGGTCGTGGAGACCTCCTTCGATCAAAATCTCGTGTGGGAGTCCCTAGATCTTCAAGAAGCAAAAATTTACAGTCCCCACAGATACTGACCGCATCAAGATCATCATTATCAGGGGAAAGCCTTCTTCTGCATAGAGTGCATAACTCTGTCAGGGTTGGATGTTCAACTAGTGAATCACCACCCAGATGATAGTGAGTAGCAGGCGAATGTAAAACCTGGGATGTTCTTTGCGAGTTTGTGTCCATGGGAGAAAACTGAAAAGAATAGCAATGAAAACAAGCAGAGTGAATTTTCAAAAGCACAAAGATTAACAGTATGAAAATATGGATAAGTAGCACTGCAAATAGAGATCCTAAATATACTTGATAAAAACACATGAGCAGGTTTCCACACGTATATAAGAAAAAAGGATTGGACCATTTGCTGCATTTGCTGTTTATGAGAGTGTATGTGACTGTGAAAGAGAGAGTTTGAATTAGGATAATGATATAAAAAAATAAACTAGTTAAATATTTGAATTTGAGTTGGTTTTTCTGAGTCATGGTAAGATAAAGGACTGCTCTCAAGGGTCCTGAAAACTAAGAGTACAGCACAAAAATCCACAGACATGAGAAGCATAGGTTGCTATTTCCTGTAGAAGGTGGGGAAACGCAAGTTTGATTGAAAAACTTTGATCCTCTTCAAAAAACTTTAAAAAATGTAACGACAAATGATTTCTTGAGGAGTACGATCTTTTATTTTTAGAAGGAGCTAACTTTATTCCAGAAATTCTATCAAAATTACTCTCTCTGAGCTCAACATTATCCTGATACTTCGGATATCACAATTGGGAATCGAATCATTCCCAGAAAATAATAGAAATCTTAGTTTCAGACGGCGTTAAGATGATCAGCACGATCAATATAGCCCAAAGTTTAGAAATTGAGCATGTTTTGAGCGGACATAGTTCAGTATTAAACATAAAGCAAAGAACTTTCAAATCTGATTTCAGCATTCAAAGGAACCCACCAAACAAATCCATGAATACCCAACAACGATGAAGACGCTAATAACAAACTATAAAATAATTAAGAAAATGAAAACAGATATGATCATAGAAGCCGATAAAAATCCACTGACCAGAAAAATCAACGTAAAAACTGGGAAGATGGAATTGCTTTTGATGTTCCAAAGGAAGCATTTGAAGATGTAAAGAAGTAAAAATCAAAACTTGTTTTCATGTTCTTTTTGTTTTTCCGCTTGGATAATAAAAAAGGCCTCTAGTCTATCATATCTTAGATGGGCCAATGAGGCCCTGCTTTTACTCTTCCCCAATCTTCTTCTCTTAGGCCGATTAGGCCTTTGGGTTCGACTTTGGTTTCTATAAAAGAACGAACTTCCTCCAAATAAAAAAAACTATGAAGAAAGAGACACATATCTTTGAGCTGATTCTTCTTCCTTTCTTGTCTGTTTGTGATCTGTCTGTCTGATAACTGTGAAGTAGTAAAGTAAGAGTAGTAATGGATTAGCTAGTGATAATCTGTCCCCTTCTGTTTCTTTCCGTTTGCATTTAGTCGTTTACGTTAAAACATTAACAATTATCCAAGTGAAATTCGTCACCTCTCTCACAGCCTCTAATCCTAGCATTATTCACTTCCATTTTCAGAGATACCCTCTTCTTCTTTTTCTTGTTTGATTTGCTGTGTATGAATGTCCAAAGCTTTGAACATACACGTCTAACGTATGTTTATAATGGCTTCCTAAGGCTCGAAGCTAGATAAGAAATGATCTTGGTTTTAAGCTTTTTCCTAGCTCGGTTTTCCCGTATCTCCTCTGATTTGGGAACAACACTTACGTTGTTAGCTGTAAGCCTGTAACTCCTTAACGTGTTATTAAGCTTAAACCCACTCTCTCCTCTACCTCCATCCCTCCTTCCATTATTCACATTTCGCTTCTGTTTCAATCTCTGTTTGTGTGTGCCCACCTCTTCTTTACTTAAGCCAGTATAAAGCATAGTCTTGTGCTCTTATACCTTGCATTCTGATTATGTTCAGTTAGGGAAAAGATACAAACTTTTATAGCAAAAGAAGAACAGAAAAGAAAAATGGCAGCTGGGTGATCGTTATTTTCCAAGTCCGTGCGAATGTCCAGGTGGGTCTTTCGTTTGTTTCTCCTCAAGACTGATTTTCTTTCTGGTTTCGTCATTTTGGAGTAAGCGAAGGCAAAGAAAGCAGAAAAAGATAAGAAGACGTGGTGGTGTAAAAACAGAATGATTTCGAGCGTTCTGAAGTATTAACTTTTGTATAATGATTTGACATTTTATTAAATGCCGATTTTTCAGAAAAGTACAAATGCGGAGGATTTGGAGGGCAGGAGACAGGAGGAGCCCCAGAATTTCTGCTTTAGAGGCATGGAAGGCTCGTCTGCAACCGACCAGGCCACCTTTTACTAAAACTAACCGTACTTCCACTACGAACACTAACACTAACTCTAGTCTCATTAACAGCAATTTACGATACCGCCAACCTCCTGGTGCCATTGAAGGACCAGCTTCTAGAACAAGGGCCAAGAAAAGGAGAAAGCTTAGACCACTTCTAGATGTCTCTTCTTCTACATCTAAAGCTGCTCAGGTTTTTCTTATTCTTCCATCTTTCTTTTCAATGTCATTGTTTGTATTATGCTAGTACCGTTAGCTACTTCCTTTCTCCGAGGGCTATGAACAATTATTTATAGGTTCTTTTTACAGTTTAGTTTTCGTTTTTATTCCTTAATTTCAGTTGCTGTTCTTTTTTGAGAACGCGCTTGATCTCCACATGATGCATTTTGTTTTCTTTTTTGTGGGCCCTCGAAGGTTAATCTTCAATGTGTCTTCTGAGTTGTCTTTCAGGATTCCAAGAAAAATGATGAGCAAGATAGAAGACAACCAAGTGATAACGATCCTTTAATCCATAGTAGTATGTGTTTTCCTTCTTAGATGTTCTGGCAAATTATCCTTAAACGATTGGTCTAATGATATTCCTTTTCCCTCGTTGCAATTTATCAGATCAATCGATTCTTAATGACTTGAGTGAAGATCAAGCTGCTTATCCAGGTTCTCTCTCCTCGTCTCCAGAAAATTACTCAAATTATGGTTGGTTCAAATTCTCCGTTACTGATTTACGGTTTTTGTCAATCAGATCAATCATCTAGGACATCATTTGCATCATGGATGCCAGAAAAACGCATACTTGAGCTTGTCATTGATTTGTTGCAGAGGTGAGTATGAGCAGTTTAATTAAAAAAAGATCATAGTAATTGCTTGCTGGTTTTGATTGTTTATCAAAACTTCAGAAGAGATACTCGTGAAATCTTTGCAGAACCTGTTGATCCCAGTGAGGTTGGTATTTTCTCAGTGATTCATGTTCTGTATATTACTATTGTTACTTGTCCTTAAATGTTATGTTGATGGGCTTTTGTGTAAAGGTGGAATCTTACTATGAAATAATCAAAGAACCTATGGACTTTGGTACCATGAGGGCTAAGCTTCATGAAGGAATGTACATAACTCTTGAACAATTTGAGGTTTGCTTGCTCTCTTCGAAGTACATATTTGTCAATTTTCAGTTAAAAATATGAATAACTTTGTAATGGTGTGTGAATTACATAAGTTCACCATTCAACAAAGATGGAACATCCAATCCTTCTTCCCACTGATAATCTTTGACTGTTATGCAGCATGATGTATTTCTGATAACAAGAAATGCAATGCATTTCAATTCCTCAGCTACCGTTTACTTTAGGCAGGTATGATACAATCCCTATCAAAGCCCTAAAGCAACATTGTAAGATTCCTCTGCTGACACAAGGTGCAGTTGTTTCTGTCAACTGAATGTTTAATCATGGATATTGCAGGCACTTGCTATAGATAAATTAGCCAAGAAGATTTTTGATCTTCTTAGGACTGATCCTGAGAATTTCGAATTTAAATTCTTGGAAACTAGAAGGCGAAGCAGCAGAAGGCTCCGAGGTAAAGGAAGGTGTTTCACTCATAATTCAGTGGGAAACCTGGCAACAAATTCAAATTCCAATGACATGAGGCTTGGTGTAATGACAGAACTAGATCCATCTTCAACCAAAAGTTCATCAAATCTGAAAAGAGCAGTCCAAGAAAAGATTGGATGCTATGGTGTCAACATTATTTCTGATAGACAAGATCGTGAACTATTTCATGGTAAGGAGCTGACTCGTATCTCATTGTTTGAAATTAAGAACTTGATTGCGGCAGAACACTAAACAAAACAAACAAAAAGGAATGAATGTTCCAATGGAATGGCGCATTTGTGGATGTCAACTTCATGTAATTAAGTGAACTCTATAGCCTTGCTTTTTCAGAGTTCAAATTCTTGGCACTGAATGCAAACATACTTAAATACCTATCGGGTAGTTAGAGGAATATATTGAAAAACAGCGCAATGCGGTTTGATTCTTTCCATAAAGCTGAAATATAGAATTTGGTAGCTTATATAAGGGAGTTGCTTCTTTATATGTGGTGCTGACGGTAAACCTACAAATTCTCTGAAGCCGACAGGCGTTCCTCATATAAACTTCGGGATCCCTTACTCAGTATGTATCATCCAATTGTTGGTAGTTCAAAAGAGCTAATGCTTGTAAGTAGGTCTTAATAAGAAAGCAGTTCCTTTTCAATCCGCACTCCCTTGTGCTCTAGGATTTCTCATCAACGACATTTTCTCCTGTGCAGGTGATGCAGCAGGATATCTGCTATCGTGAAAGCTTAAAGTTGTTTGTTAAAGATTTAGGCCCTACAGCTCAAATGATTGCAAAACAGAAATTAAATGGATGGTCAACTGATGCTGAGGATTTTCCAACTTTAGGTTCAGATTACTGCCAAAACGTTGCAGCTTCCACCTGTGCCCGATTGATGCCTACTGCTCTTAAAACTGCAAAATTTGATGCTGATTGTAACAAAGTAGGAATTCATGATACTTCAGTGCGAATTATGGCTAATCGTAATGATAAGATTACCTTGTGCTCTACTAGAGGTGAAGCCCGTGATGGTGTTACAGGTACTCCTAGCAACCAAACTTCACAACAGAATCAAAAGAAAGATTTGAACTTTTCAACTTCTGGGTTGAATGAAACAGATAAAGTAAGCTCTCTTGGATCAGAGAAAAACAAGACAGATACGAAGATGCCATCAGCTGAAATTCACAGCGTTTTACCATCTTCATGGCCCCAAACATTAGTAGGGCAATCAAGTTCTCGTCAGGTCACAGACCAATCACAAAATCTTAATTGCCAATACCATGAAAGTAACGGCCAAGCTATAGCTACTGTGCCTCCAAGACAGGAACTTGGTACTATGTCGGAGACGGGACAAGCCTTGAAATTGACATCTTCCCCATTTATCTTCGACCTACCATTCGTGAAGTCACGGCTTGTTCAGACAAATTTGATGGGACGAGGTATCTGCTTCCAGCAGAGTAACAAGTCCACAGAAGCTTACCTGTAAACTTGACTATGGTTCCAAATTATGATCTTGTCAATCCTTTGTTTTCTAAGTACGGCCATGTCTAGAGATTAGGTTGAAGTACGGTTGTTGATTACTGAGAACTTCTATGTTGCAAAAGAGCTTCCCTGAGAAATGGAAAGTTAGGAGCTTTATAACATCCGACATATCTCAGGAAGAAGTAGAAAATGCCTGTAACTACCTACGCACGTCCGAACTAAGATGACAGTTGGGAACACGCCAAAAGTTAGTTGTTGAAGCAGTAAAAAGAACTTAAAAAAAAACTAAAATAGATATTCATCAAGTACAAATCTAGTGGAAACGTGTACACAGAACGCTAAATGAAGTCAACTAGTGGGAATCATCCAAGGCGTTGATGTTCAATACTATTTCCAAGTTTGGAAATCCAATGGCTTTGTTCTAGTGCGTGCCATTGGTGCCACCTTATCAGAAATGTGTCTTTTCTCTTTTATTGATATCGAAGAATGAAAAGAGATGGTTTCTTGGACAACAAAAGGTGGCGAAGATTGTCGGAGGAGCCAAACCTGGTGCTGATCCATCTCTCTTCGTTTATAGGTAACGTAAGGTGGTGGTCGACGGTGGCGGTAACGTTGGTTTCGTGAAGATGGCATATAGGAGAAAAGGTGGAATGATGAGAGCATCCACTTTCAAAGAAGAGATTAATCACAGAACACAGGATGATGATGATGATAACTATAGTAATAATGGCAATAAAACCTTATCGTCCTCGCATACATTTACGTCATCATCAACTCTGGCTGCTCAGGCCATCAGAGCCTCTGCCACTCACCGTGATTCCTCTGTTTCCTATGCCTATTCTGGAGATTCTCTCCCTCGCAGATCTAAGGTTTTTCTTTTGCTAATTCCTTCGTTTTTTTTAATTTATGTTCTTGGTATGTGATCATATCATATGAAAGGTCTCCAAATATCAGCACATCTTTGTTCATTGTTCATCATTCTTGTTTGTTTCAGTTGTCAAGTGTGAAATTATACGATATCAGAAGAGAACTTTCCCAGCTTCATATGTAATTGATCTTAAAACTGCCCCAACCTTTCTCTTTGGTTAGTGGATGACCTATTGATCTGAATGTTCTCGGAAGAAAATTAACATCACTTCTTTCACTAGTTCTGAGTTCAGTTTGATTGGCATGTTCCCTTTAAATGGGCATGCCTGTTCTTAAACAAGAACTCCCGGTAAGGAACATAGTTTAGCCAAGCCAAAAATGAAAAAGCGGGTCTGGGATTACAAATCATTTGTTTTCTGGTTTCCTTTTGCTTATTAGTTTTGGACGCCTGAACCCCTTGTCATCTTTCCTTTTTGATAATTGAACAACTCTTCTGAAAATGTAGGTGTTTGATGCATATGAAGATGTATCTCAAAATGATTCGAAAGGATTCTGGGGAGTTCTTGCTCGAAAGGCCAAAGCAATTCTCGAGGATGACAACCTATCTCAGCAATTTGAATCTCCTAAAAAATCAAGGTTTCACATATCCAACACCTCTGCAGATAGTGAGGTGATTATATTAACTTCGGAAAAGTGACTTGTAGAATGCATCAGAGAAAATTATATGACGATACAAAACTGAAGCCTAAGTAAGCTTTTTTTCTTTTCTTATTTTGGTTCTCTAATCTATATTCTCTGTTACACATCCGGCAGTTAAATGCAATTCCTGAGGGACTCAAGAAAGCGGAAAATCCAGCATTTCGAAAAGGCTTAGATAAAATTTCATCATCACTGAATCAGATTGGTGATACGTTTGAGAAGGCTTTTGAGGTGAGAAATTAAGATTGTTTCCCGGAAGGATCACAGTCAGAATCCTTGTCAGTTTCTTCCTACTGTATCAATAACATAGGTAGTGCTCTGACTAGATTCACTGCATCTGTTTAGACGGTATTAACTTGGATAACCTTTTGACGTGGTTTTCCCTATCCTTTGATGTTGTTTTCCCATGTTAATCGTCTTTCTTCCCTGTTTTAGCAACATTTTCCATTTGTTAAAGCATTCAAACGATTCGTATTTCTCTGATATACTATGCTTCACAGCTGAAGTGAATTCTACTTACGGTTCATCCTTGATTATTGAGGGAATTAGTTAAATATAGATAGCTATATTTGATACAGGTTACTAGGAAAAAGTTCAGATAGTCTGGAGTGTCCTTGCAGATGCCTGTGCATACTCACTAGATCTTTTATCCAGCCTGGAGTGTAGAATTAAATTTATTTCTACCAACTTGTTTCTTCAGGAAAGCCGCAATATTGTTGAAAGTAAGACTGCAGACATCATCCAAGAAACTCGCAAATTCCAAATTAAGCGAAAAGAAAGCATTCCTATTGCGCAGAATGAAGGCTCACAGCTACATGACCATCAAACGAACCATGAAACCCAACTGAAGGCATCTCGCGACGTAAGGTGGCAACTATGTGATCGTGGGTCATGGGTTTATTTGGTGAACTTTGTCATTATTTTTTATTGAAATCCAGTAAAATTGGAAACACTTTGTTGCAAGTGATGGCAAATGTGCAAGCATTAAAATGGAAAAGGATCAAACCTTAGAGACAAAAGGATATTAAATTTCTGAAGTTATACTGAAAATTATGAAATTATCATTGAAAAGCATGAAGTTATACTGAATCAGAGGACATGGTTAAGAAGGTGGTAGTTTTTCATGAGGATTGACGATGTTCTGATGTAATGTGAAGCATTTAACACCTGCATTTTGTTCATCTAATATTCTTGTCAAAATATTGGCTTTGGAGCTCTAGTTTTCATCTCTTGGTGCAGTGTATGATCGGCCTCTGTTCTGTAACAGGTTGCAATGGCAACTGCTGCTAAAGCGAAGCTTCTTCTTCGTGAACTAAAAACAGTTAAAGCAGATATGGCCTTTGCGAAGGAAAGATGTTCGCAGTTAGAAGAAGAGAATAAAATCCTGCGAGAGAGTTGTGAGAAGGGGGACAATCCAGCTGATGATGATCTGGTATTGGAACTCATGGTGTTGATTATCCAAAACATTCGTGTTGTTAGTCTTCTGTTTTTGGTATATCTTAGTTGTTTTAACGTATGATTGTGAGCTGTGACCAACTACAGTTTTCTTTGTGAAAACTCAGATTCGGCTACAACTGGAGACACTTCTGGCCGAGAAGGCCCGGTTGGCTCATGAGAACTCTATGTATGCACGAGAGAACCGGTTTCTGAGAGAAATTGTTGAGTACCACCAACTGACAATGCAGGATGTTGTTTATTTGGATGAAAGTAGTGAGGAAGTTACAGAAGTTTACCCTTTAACCAAAATGCTATCTATTACTCCACCATCACCTGTGTCTCCAACCTCACCTTCAGAGCTTACTGCATCTTTGAGTTCAACAGAAGAGTTGCCAATAGGTACTGAAGATACCAAAGAACAAGACACCAAGCATATCCTTGTGGACAAGGAAGAAGATGAAACAAATTCACGTACACAAGCTTCCATATCATCTGCTTGAAATGGATACTCCCTCACATGGTTCTTTAGCATTGATTTTGTGTTTTTTTGTTAATGTAATATTGGTTCCTGATTCTTCAATTCTTTTCTTATTCTTTTATAGGGTTTTCTTTTTTCCTTTTATACGGTTTTCTTTTTGGTAAACATTTGATATTCTTTTGTACGGTTTTCTTTTTGGTATGCATTTGTTGTTGTGACTCTGCATTCAGCTATCTTCTTGTTTACAAATAAAGCATGTATGATTCCACTTTCAATGTACCAAATTGCTGGTGTTTTTTATTTGAGTGTTCATTCATTATTCTAAATCGGAGTTCATATTGAGCAAGAGACAATCTCTAAAACTGAGCTCATCCAATACACTTGCCCTTAGAATAAAGAATTAGTTCCTAACAAAATATTATACATCCCAAAGTAGAACATTCATTAAGGGGGGTGGACTACATACATTGTTAGTCTTCAAAATAACTTCTTCCTTTCTGAATTTCCATTAGTTACAATTAGGGCCTCTTCCGTACAACTGAAGGGACAGCCAGTCAAGCTCTGGCTACTCTTATCGTCTGGTTTCAGGGGCTGTAAGTCCGGAACAAGGCAGGCTGAATTACACTCACAGCATGAGATTACGATGTTCGTTGGGAAAAAAGTACTTGAGCTGTAAGGCAGAAAATCTTCTAGTTTTTAGAATGACTTTAGAATATCTGAAAGAACAAACTCGTTGAGCCATCACCAAAGGATCTAAGGTCTGCAGGTTTCACCAAAGCCCTGCACAAGGGACACGTTCTTTCCCTCTCAAACCTGCATAATTGATGGCACATCAATAAAAATAAGAACAGAACAGCTAACAGATGCATAGAGTATAACCAAATGCTTGATCTTAACAACTAACCATTCAGACACGCAATCTTCACAAAAGATGTGTTTACAACGAAGTAAAATCGGAGCATGCATCTTCTCCTGACATATAGCACAGAGATCTCCTGCTGCATTCACCTGTCATCAAATCACTGGTCACTTAACATGCTGGGGCAGATTTCCATTGAACAAATAAAGGAATAAGAAGAGAGAGAGCTAAATCTATGTTCTTAGTACATTCCAAAACAGAAATTTCATTATAATCACAAAACTCTAAGGTACAACTACTGCATACTTCCTTATGTCTGTCATAAGCACAAGGTTAATGTAACAGATTACTAATAAATCATCACATTAGTATCCCTTCTCCTATAATCTCAATGTAGTCAAAAACTAACAAACAAGCAAAATAAAGTACAGAATTTTCAAACAGAAGAGGAGATTAAATATGCCTTGATTTAATATACGAAGCATCTCTTGAATGAATTTAGAGCAAAAGAAGTCAATGCTCACCATAATTCAAGATTTAAGGATTCAGTGGAGAAATCATCTCTCAAGAAAACTGTAAAATCACCACCACCTTTTGCATTTTTTGGCCTAATGGTCTAGCCCTCAAGTTAGAGAAAGCTTCTAGCTCAGTAGCAAACAATCTTTATTCACTTTCAGACAAATAAAAAAAACCATATCTACGGATAGAAAATATACCAAGAGCTTATGGCTCATTAAATAGTTTGATCATGCAAACAATGTCATGGCCCCAACATTACTCTCCCAAGTTGTTTTGCCTTCTTCCAAAAGAACTTTTATGTTCATAACAAACAACAAGACTGCATCTTTTGGTTTAATATAGGATTCCACTAACAAAAGGCAAAGAACACAACTGGAAACTTTTCCTGAACATGGCCCAATGGTATTCTAAAAACACTATAGTAGAGGTCATTCGTAAGTGAAGAACAAGACTACCTGGTCTGATGTTGCATAAGCTCCATAATGTACTTCTTTGCGAGATAATGCCTTCAAAGCAGTAAAGAATGATTGTACCTGCAATTTTGTATTTTAGGTAAGAGGGTAGAGAAAAGAAAAAGAAAAAGAACATGATGAAATCTACAAACAAAAGCAATAAGGATAGTACCTTTTCAACAACGGATGTAAGTTTGAAAGTCAAGTACAACCCTGTCATTAGAGACGAAAAAAGGCTTCCGTATTCTTTATTAAGAAAGAAACGGTACCAGACTGGTGTAGGTAACAGTGCCCGATACAGAAGCATCAGATACTCAACCAATGTTAGCATTTGACCCTGGGAAATAAGAGCAAAATGAATTAGAAAACAAAGTGCTAAATAAAGTATATCGTTCACAAACAAAATTTTCAAAATTTCTGGACTTGGCATGATCGAAAGCTCATCAAGGTTAAAATGCAAAAAGTAGTGAATGAAAGATTGATCTTATCAAAACAAATTTAATACAACTGTTAGGGGAAAAAAGACCATGGATGATTCCCACAGCTTATCTCACCTGTTTCCGATAATTTCTGCCTCTACTGTTCTTGTAATACATTAAAAGAAAACATTTGAATACCATTGCTGCCTGCCGGACCAAAGTATCTGAACAATAATGATGAATTATTTAGAGAAAATTAATGATCATAAAGAACTAAGATTCATAACATGTCCATTAGGACTTTGCATCCACACCCACACACACCGACCTTATGTCTTTTTAAATGATGAATTATTTAGAGAAAATTAATGATCATAAAGAACTAAGATTCATAACATGTCCATTAGGACTTTGCATCCACACCCACACACACCGACCTTATGTCTTTTTAAATGTTAAAAAGAAGCCTAGACTTGAGAGGCAATCACTTGAATGTCAAACTATATCAAAAGCTGAGATAGATTCTAGAGGAATCTTCCTTTCAACAGCCTCCACAAATTTGGATGTAGGTATATTCATGTGTGTGTTTTTGTAGAACTCAACCTCTCTCTCCACAGCCATGTATCCACAATATATCAAAAAAGGTTCAACAACTAGTAAGTAAAAACTTACCATTCACCAGGATGATAAAAATAGCATGCCAGAAAGGTGGAATGGATTTGGGAGGAAGCATAATCAATGGGTATAAAAGGTCATCATTCTGATACCACCAATAAACACCAACCACATGAATCACAAATGCAAGACATATGCTAACCAGCACAGAAATTTTCCTCTCTCCCTGCGGAAACCATTAATTGAAAGATCAATACTCACTTTCTTGACCCACTAAGAGATGAATGAATAGAATTCAACAAAACTATGAAATAGTAATAATTATGTGTGAAGAAAAATATGTACCTTAAGAGCAGTTTGTTTCCGCAGAACATCATTTGACTTAAACATGACAACAGCTATCCAAATAGTAACAAAGAAGCCTGCACTTACAAGAAAAAACTATCTATAAAAATGAACAAATTAAGAAAGCAGGAAAGCTACAGGATGCTCGAATCGTTGATTTGAATATTAGCAAGAAAAGAATATAAGTACTTGCAAAAGATTCACAATATTTAATCACCAAACACTATTTCCACAATGTGTCAAGTATTTGAGAAAGTAAATTCAAGGGAATATAAATGCAGTGTTAGGTCCATTTTGGACACTGAAAAGATTAAAGGAATAGGTTAGGTTGTCTTCAATAAAATCAAGTAGTATGACAGCTTCCTCTGCGTATATTTCCCCACTTAAACATCCACCTCCCCCACCAAGAAATAATAATAATAATAATAATAATGAAAAGAAAAATAACCATCTCTTTATTTCCTCTCACTTAACTCTAGTTTAACAAATTGATAGTGGTCGAAATAGTCCCTGCATTTACAATGTTCCCTTTTTATTTCCTTCAGTGAGTTCCCTCTTCTTCTCTCTTGGTTTCTATTTTATAACATTTACTTTTTCTTTGGATCAACTCCCCAAATAAACTATTATGGCAACAGGAAAGAAACAATGGGCTAACTGTTAAAAGGGATCAAGGTAAAGCCAATTTAAACCACGCTGGACTTGGATTCAAATGAATGCACAAGTGACAGGGTGACTGCATATGTAAATGCATTAGCTGAAAAACAGGGCCAATGAAGATGAGAAAAGGTGGGTTACTTCTTTTGACACTGACCAATGAGCACAGACGTAGGAGATACTAGTCATCAACGGGCTTCGCTCACGTATATTATTATGCATCTTTAGATTCAATATTAATTTAAATGAGAAATAGAGAAGAAGAATCCCCTAAAAATCATTAAAGAGAATAAAGGCCAATCAACCGGGTGAAAGAAGAAACACCATCAGCAAACAATCATGCATCCACAAACTCTTGATTGTTATTAGAAAAAAAGTGCTTTGAAGTAATCTAATAACAAGCATTTACATGGTATCTTAGTTAAGAAGGAAGGTAGTAGATTAAATGCAATAAAGCAATATAGGAAGGATATTCATCAACAAATGATAATCAAATTGAAAAAGAACGCGATGATATCTTTTAATCGAGAGCAACAAGCGAAGAGTACCTTGCAAATGCTGTCGAATAAACACAACTAAAAGAAGTAATGAAAATGGAAGAACTTGTTCAATCCATCTGGCAGCCTGTTGAATATCATATCTCTGGTAGGATGAATCCCTTGCATTAGGCTCACTCCCATCGGTGGTCTCCCCATCCGCATTAGAACTAGAACGCAACTGAGAGGTAGCATCATCACCAGAGCTGTAGTTGTTGCTGCTACTGCGAACACTTGAAGAATCACCCTGAATATCTGACGGCAAAGGTTGTTGGGTGGCTGTCGGAGACTCAACAACCATGCCTGCGGTGGAGGGGTCTCGTCGGTGATCACGTTCGCCGGAGCCGATAATTCTGATAGCAACCTCTCCATTGGTGGTGGTGGTGGTGGTAGAGGCAGCAGAAGATGAATCATCAAGTCGATGACTGTGATTGTGATTGTGAATGACCGGAGATACACGGCCAGCACCACCGTCGCCACCACCGGCGTTGGTGATCAAAGAATCCATATCTTGGTGAAGCGACCTATTATTATCATGATTAGTTCTCAAGAGACCCGAATACTCCAACAATGTGGAAATGGGTGCCCGTAATATGTTTGAAGCTGACAATATTCCATCCCTCCTGGAATTACTACTGCTTGATCCTACTCCTCCTGATGATTCCATCTACACCTAAATCATCACCATCATCGTCACATCTCAAACAAAATCCTTAAAGCAATCAAAATCCACAGATAAATAAACAAACACACAGAGATATAGACGAAATTGAAGAGGGGAATGGAAAAGAACCTTGTACAGCGGATCAAAACGAAACTGGAGAAGAGAAAGTAGGTTGAACCCTAAACCAAACCCTAACCACCCCACCACCGAATGGAAGAACAAGTGAAGGAAGAAGATGAAACAGTGGGTGGTAGATGCTGAATTAATATCACAAAATCAGCCCAAAAAACACAAAAAGAGAACAACGGAGACGTAGATGATCGGAATGTCCTTCACAGGGTGAGGTGGTGGCGGCGGTGGTGGAGGAGAGAGACGGAATCGGAGAGGGGGGATCAAGAAAAGTGGTAATTGGAAAACCAATTTGTCTATTATATTTAGAAAATGTCAAAAACAAAACTATATATAAAGTGATCTCTACATATATAGGAGTGGGACTAGAGCCTAAAGATCAAAACTCCAAGTTGCTGAAGCAACCCCAAAAGCATAATCAATTAAAAATTTTGACTGATTAAATATTTTAGATCGAAGCAAAGAAAGAAAAAAACTCAGATTGCCGCTAACGGTCAAAATAGAAAAACGTTTTGTTTGTTTGCTGCGAAAAGCAAAGCAATTATGGGCTTCGCGGTCACATTTTGTCCGGGCTTTTTTATTTAATATACCGTTGACTTAGCCTATGGACTTGGGCCCAATGACCATTGACTCTTCGTGTTAATTTATAAATAAATAACTAATTTGAGAGTGCTCACCCTTTTAAAATTATCTTAATTTAATGTACTAATTTTAAAAAAATTTAATTCAGTGATTAATCTTTTAAAATATTAAAAGTTTAGTTCAAAATTTTAATTTCGTTAGTAATTTTCTGATTTGACTAACGAAATCTTTATTTTTTATAACATATAGATATTCATATATCGAAAATAGCCTATCTATTATGTAGGGATAAAGTTGCAAATTATCGAAACTTTTCAGATTCTGCTTTATTGCGAGACTTCGAACTGTGTGTGATGACGATATAAATATTCATCTAAAAAAAATATCTCTAACCTTGCTTAATCGTGGCCACTAGCTTTTCATAAATTATGAAGGGATAATCAATCTTAAAATGTTCAATCTTTTATTCAATCTAGTGTACAAGTTTTTAAAATTTCAATTAAGTAATTAACTTTTAAAACTTATTAGCTTAGCTCAAAAACATTAGTTTTTTTATAGTAATTTGCTTATTTGACTAACGGAATATTTATTATTTACAACATGTAAGTCTCCTTCAGAAAAATTCTCTTTACTCCAATCTAATCATATTGCTGTTTTTTTAAGTAGATACCTACGTGAGTACAGATTTGTTAGCCAAATCACAACTAATATTTTAAATTGAATTGTTAAAGTTTAAAATATTAATCATTTAATGAAAATTTTAAAAACTTAAGCACGGAATTAGAAAATTCAAAAGATTAAGCAATTTAAGTTGATTATCTCAATTATAAATAAAAAATAAAATAAAGACCATGACGAGTCAAACTTGCTAGACATATAATTGAATTAGTCAGTAATAACAGGAATGGTGAGATTTTATAATTTTTTTTCCGTATTACCTCAATGTAAAATGAGCACATGTTACATATGACTCTTCGTTCTGCAAGAGTGTAGAAAGGTTATAATATACACAACTTTCTCTTTATATTTTACAAAGTAGTTATTTTGTAACTTGAATCTATAATCTTATAATTATAGGTTTGAATCACGAAAATAGTCTTTCGATAAAAATACAAAAGAATACTAAGTTAATGACTTTTTCTGATTTTGTCGAGCAAAGAGTGTTGTACATTTAATACGTTGACTATTTTTAAAACGAGTGTCTAAGAAGTTTTCATAAATTATTATTATTATTTATACAATAACAACAACATTCAGGATAAACTCGGTCGATTTTTTTCTTTTATAAAGGATAATAAAATCATTATTTGTGTAAGGACTTCTCAAGAACCATTTTTTTAAGGATAAAAAAATCATTTATTTCCATTAAAAATCGATTTATGTGGTTGTCCTCTTTCACAAGTGTAAGCTTGTTGTGTTAGATTCAGTTCCCGAGAAGTGCAGGACACAACAAATGTATTAGGTAAAGGGACAAGAAAACGATGCATGTGTATAATTTGTGAGGTCTCCATCTGCATGTTCTTACCACATTGTACATTTCCAGCCCATAACAATATGTTAAGAAACTAATCTTCCTATTACTTACATTAGATAGTTAGTATATATATATACATAGCGACGGAGTCAAGAATTTAAAATAGAAGGACTCAAATATTTATTTTTTTAAAATTTTAAGAGATCCAGTATACTAATAGGCTCTAAATAACTCAATTCTTATATATATATTAAAATTAAAATATTTAAATTTTTTAAATATTGGAAAGCACGATATATCATTGGCCCTCACATAATTACGTCCACATATATATATATATATATATATATATATATATAGGATTTGTAAGAGAGAAAAGGAGAGCAGGGGGTGGTAAAATGAAATCTGTGGCTGTGGGACATAATTTTACACCCGGGCCAAGCCTAGAAGATCGGGAGGATGCACCTGCACTCTCACGTGCACGCAGAGGGAGAGAGGAGCGCACTTTAGCATGTGTGGACCATTTACAACTATCTAGTTTCCGACCCCATCATCATTTCATTTAGTTGGAAACAGTCAGGCCTCCATGAGCTGGCCTTTTCACTATTTTCTAGTTTTCTCCTATATATATATATTATATAATGTTTTAAAACCTACATAAACGTATTTAAAATATCTGTATGATGCATAGTGCCACCAAGTTATGTTGTTGAGCTTATACAAAGAATCATCAACAAGACATTGTTTTGTTTGTACGTGCGACCAACAAATGATCCACTACACTCAATAAACGACAATTTGTTTACCATGAAATTTTTAAAAATTTTGTTGTAATTTAATTTATTTAAAATATAATAATAAACCACAGATAATATCAATAATAAGTATAAATTAATTAAATAATATTAACACATATAGTAGGCCATTCAATTCAATGAAGCTATAATACAAATCTATCAATAATTCCAACATTCGTACATCGTCATGTTCTGTCTCTTGAGAAGATTAGCTGTCCGTATGCTTTCTAGTTGGTATTATTATTCAATATTGTCTCGCTCGCATATTAAAATTTTTCATTTAATAATTAATATTTCAAAATTTGTACGAATCAAGACAAAATTAAAAAATTAATTACTAAATTTTAAATTATCAATATTAAATAAAAATAATCTCAAAATAATTTTAACTCACTTATCGGTATATATATATACATATAATTACATATTATATTCTAGCTGTTGTGTGTTTGCTTGGCGGCGAACAATCGGAGAAACAGAACAGAACACACCCTCCGTTCCACACCAAATCTGATCATCCACACCACATTGCTGTGTTTGGATCTTCTTCTCCTTCCTCTGCATCGGAATCGGAGAGATATTTGATGGGTTTTGGAGGGGTTTCCCATATTTAGCTCTCTCACTCTCTTTTGCTCAATCTATCTCTCTTATTCATTTCTCTACTCCCGCATTGCTTCTTCGACCTTGGATACAAATTGTTTTGCTCCGTCTTTGTTTCCACTTTTGTTTCTTAGTTCTGGTGAGACCAACTCAGGGTCCGAGAGCGTCTCGCACAAGAGATTCCGTTAACTAGTACTACATTCGGATCTCTGGTACTCTCTGAGAAAGACGCCAAGGTTCCTGGTTTGGTAGGGGCCAGGGGGTCTGTTTTGCGACAGCCACTGTCCCGAATTCAAAAGCTTTTTGATGATGGTGATGGGCCTTCGTACAATGCTTCTTCTTCTTCTTCTTCCACTTGTTTTGGCGTGTTTTCTGGGTGTCTTTGCTCAACCACCAAATGCCCCTCGCGACCTTGATACTCTCCTCCAAAACTATGCTTTCAGAGCTTTTGTTCGTCCCAAGACTGGTGTTCTTTATGACGGGTTTGTTCCTTCCAATTTGTCTGGGATTCAAATTGCTGCGATCAGATTAAGAAGTGGGAGCTTGAGGAAAAGAGGTTTTCCAATGTACAAAGAGTTCCACATTCCCTCTGGACTTATGGTGCGACCCTATGTGGAGAGGCTTGTTTTGGTTTATCAGAACTTAGGGAACTGGTCCGTCGCGTACTATCCGCTTCCCAATTACACTTACCTCACTCCTGTGCTTGGTCTCCTTGCTTACTCTGCTTCTAACTTATCTGCCACTAATTTACCACAATTGGAGATTCAACCATCTGAAGATCCCATTAGTATCAGATTTTCAGACGTGAAATCAGCTCCTATGGGGTCTGTTCCCAAGTGTGTGATGTTTGATTTACAGGGATTAGTTAGTTTCAGCAATGCCAATGGCAATGTGTGCTCAACTTCTCAACAAGGCCATTTTTCTCTAGTTGTGGAGTCTGGTTCAGTTTCACCATCTCCGTCACCACCATCCTCGATTCCACCTTCTACTAGTGGTTCAAACGTCAGTCCAGGACCAAGTGGTGTGGAGGGAAAGAAGAAAAAGTCAAGGTTGTGGATCATCATAGGGTCTGTGCTTGGTGGATTGTTGATGTTGGTGTTCTTGTCATTCTTAGTGATTTGGGTACACGATTTAAAGCAAAGGAAAGAGATTCAACGGCTGGAGAGAGCTGCAGAACTAGGAGAAGCACTCCACATGACACCAGTTGGAGAATCGAAAGCACCAGCTGCTGCTGTAACTCGGACACAGCCGAGGCTTGAAACTGAATATGTACCTTAATCTTTTAACGACATTGTACAAATCGAGCACTTCACTGCCTTCCCACAGTCATTTTTGTTATTGAAGTTCAATTTGTGTATTCAGAATTCTTCCAATCACTCCTGTTTTCTTAGCGGCGTTGCTCTCTGTCAATTTGTCTTGTTTATGCATTATTACCTTCTGGGATTGTTTAGACATACAACAGGGGACTGGGCGTCCAAACCTACTACTTCTGGTGGGTACCATTTCATGACAATGAGTCAATGACAGGTGAAGGTGAAGTTCTGGACAACTATATGGGAATGTCCGAGTATGCGTTCACATGTTATTTATCCACACACTGTAGAGGCATTCTTCGCTCAAGACAAAGGTGGAGTCTTGTCGTAGTTTAAGACCGATGTAGTTCCAGCGGCCGTTCTCGGTTGTCGACTCCCCTATCATCAGGTCACTAACTTTCTTGACCTTCTGGCACATGATCCCATGACTTCATATCTTTATCATCTCCACCAACTGTTTCCTTAAAAAAAAAAAAACTTGAAACAGCTAAAGAATCTTTCTGGTTTCTCTTCCTTTCTTCCCCACAATTTTAAAAGCAGCCAGCCGCCCAAACTTCTCATATCTTCGTTGTCTTATGTTGTGAGTGCTGTAAATGACAGGAATTATAATATAATCGCACCTTATTTTAATTTCTACAGCCGTTTTCTCTATCAACCTTAAAAGTGTGTTCTAATTGGCTGGCGATCAGAAGCCAGAAGTTTTTCCACAACAATAAGGCGTTTCTAGCTAGTTCATGTTCTTAGTCCACAATTTGACGGCTTTCAGGAGCTTAAACTTTGCAACTCGATACGACTTAAAGTCAAGAGGTGTATTCCTAACCACAAAACATTAGAGAAACTAAAAATATGTACTTTAGAATTAGTCATGTAATTTGCAAGTGTATCAGCAACGCGTGGAGGATAAAAACAGAACATTTTCATAAAATCGCACTAACATTTGCAGATTCAAGCACTTGCATATCACAGTTTTTCATAATGCCCGTCATCAAGAAAATCAAGGATTATATGCTCGAGGATCCGAAGATGAAAAATAGAGTATCATGAATGCCAGGAAGACCGTTCAGTATTATACCTCTCCCATTTTTTCTGTGTTCAAGTTCTCCCTGCCTAACTGCAAATCCTAAGCCTCTGTGTCAGTAGTTTAAGACCTCCAGCATTCAGGCTGTTTGACTGATTACACATGCCAATCAACAATTGCGGGCGGAAGGGGAATATAAGCAAGTGCAGATCAGGAGTCTTAAACGTAACAAAATCCTATCAGACAATATTGCAAAATAGCAGAGTCAAATTCAATTCAGAATGAGTCAACATTTTAGCTTTCAACGGTAAAGGCCTGTTAAAATTCAGATACAAGAGAAAACATAAAGGAAACGCAGACGAACATTGTTCGACAGACTCCTGTAGCATTTTATTGTTTCTTCAGGATTCCTTAGGAGAAGTTTCCTGCATGCGGTAAGTATATAGACCCAATAGTAAGTAAGTAAGCATGCAAGTCTAGAAAAATAAAATCAATAATTGAATCGATCTAATAAGTAAAAGGGCATTTCATAAATTTATTGTTTCTTCAAGATTCCTTAGGAAAAGTTTCCTGCATGCAAGAAGTGTAAATCACAAAAGGAACAGGGATACAAGCACAAGAACATTCAGTTGAGTGACATATCATTCGAATTTGAAGAAGTGCAAGACCAATAATTGAATGGATAACTAAGCAAAAGGGCATTTCATAAATTCTTAATAACATCAATAGAATCCAAGGTTAAACAGAAAAAAAGCTTCTTCACATGTCTTCCCACTCTGTAGGCCCTCTACTTGACAAGTTAACCATCAATAAGAGTCCTCTTTGATGCAGATACAATGGAATTAAGGCAGATCAGAGAAGAAACATGATAAATTGAGCATAACAAAGACTAAATGGGAGTGAAAGGAAAATTTACCAGAGGGAGACAGGAAAGAATTCAATTGGAGGAGAGATTTTCCATGAGCTTCTTGTCCCTTCTCTCCAAGGCAACGTCCCACATATCGTGGCCGATGTGCTTAGGCTGTTAATGAAGTTAAGCCACGTATGTGAAAACCAACACAGTCTCTGCAAATAAATCAAAATCCGATCTTTGTAGATCTATGAAGAAAGAGACGTGCCCGACCATGAGCAGCGTTGTAGGTGTAGTACTTGTTGGGAAATCGGATCAGGATTTGATCCGAACCGTAGTAAAATAATCACGAAACTTTTTCGTGATTTTTGATTTTTCGAAAATCAATATCTATTTAATTTTATAAAATGATTAACATAAATCATAATAAAGTGAAATTTAATTCCTATCTTATTCCGAAGCTTGATCTTTATCTTAATGCATCCCTCGAACCATTTCAGAAACTAATCCGTTTCAATCATCATAGTTGCACAAGTGTCCGATCTCTAACGGTATCTACAAAATAGGTTGAGAGCACTCTGCAACTTTTACAGAGATGGTTAAGCATGAAGTGTTAGCTCCATAGAGTTCAAGCCTATTTATAATAAGCTTTAGACATTTTAGTAATTTAATTGAAATTAAATATTAATTTCAATTAAACTTTAATTAAAATTACAAATAATTCTAATTAAATACCAATTATGATCAAATAAGATTCAATATCTTATATTGATCCTTATTTATTAATACCTCATATTTACTTATAAAGTTTCTCAAACTTTATAATCAAGTCCAACTTGATTAAATCAACTTTGTTCTCTCCAACCTATTCTATATGTGAGATCTATTAGGTTCTCAAATATGTTGACAATGATTATAAATTATAATTCTAATCCATAATTAGAATTAGATAAATTAAAACTCTTTTTAATTTATTTTTAATTCTCCAATTAAACAAATTATAATCATATATCAAGATTGGGGTCTAGCCGCATCATGACCACCCAAATATTTAAGAATGTCAAAGTGGTTTTGACTAACCTTTCCGTGCATGATTTTTCTTTATAATTCAATCATTTCATCAACTAATGTTCCAATTAGACATAGAGCATGGAATTAACGTCTACTCTATTTTAAGTCCAATTATATTAGTTCTCCGCCATTAGCTATTGATTCAATTAATGATATTTGTAAACTGTTTACAAAATATCATTCCACCTTGGCCAAAGATTTCCTGAATCAATATTAATTGAGAACAACGAAGCATTCTTCTTAATTACTTTAGAGTGATGAATCATATCTTGATCATTCAACTATCTTCATATAGTTGAGGTGTTCAAGAAAACCCACGAACCTGTGAACCGGACGTGAACCGCATGAACCGAACCTGTAAATAAGGTTAACCGAACCTGAAAAATCAGGTTCATGATTCAGGTTCAGGTTTCTAACTTGGGTTTTAGGTTAACTGAACCGAACCTAATTTATAGGTTTAGATTTAAACCAGAACCTAAAACATCCAAAAAAATATCATATATTTACATATAATTTAAAAGGATAATAATAATAATAAATTCACTAGTATTTACTATATTAATTCTTGAGTAAAAAAAAGAACAAAAGGAAAAAAACTTTAATTCTATATTATTAAATGTTAATCTTGAATATTGCTATTATAAGTAACAACTAATGCATAACACTCAATACTTATGACGCCCTAATACCCCCTAGGAGGATACGAGATGCCACATAGACAACATAGCATACATGCATACAGAACCGAAAACATACGAAACATTGATAATGCAATCTCAATAGCTCAAAGTAGAAGCAATTCAGAGAAAACATACATCATAATACACTGAGCTTAAATACAACGTGTTCCAAAATGGAACCAGCTTGAATTAATGTCACTACAAACCTTCAAATAAATCAAAAGTCATATAAATCAAGACAAGCCAAAACAAACTCCAACAAAAAATACAATTTTAGCAAAACAAGACTTAGACTCCATTGGCCATTGCAGTTGACTCGTCCCAGTCCTCATGTTCTTCTCTCTGAACCTACACGGGACAAATCCACCGTGCTAAGCATATAGCTTAGTAAGTAATAACTAATTTATGCCTAAACTGACAACTAAAGATATATAATCATGATATATCAGAAACATGCATTAACAGTTTATCAGAACGAACAATTCAACATATTATATTAGATCTCAACAGATTGTACAGAAAATAAAACTGAGTCTCAAGAGAGGGTATAAATCCTTCATAATCATAACACAATTTCTTTGTCTATAGCAGATTCAAACAGAAATCAGAATATAAAATCATATGACTGTTAAATCCATTTATAGAGGTGAGTAACGGGACTTATACAGAAGAGACTGAAGTCTCGACACCGAAGTGTCCAGAAGAGACCGAAGTCTCGACATCAAAGTGTCAATAATAGAAGACACCAAAGTGCCATTAACAGAAGACACCAAAATGTCACAGAAGCAGCTGCAGACTCTTTTAGGCATGCCTATTTACCCACAACTAGGACTCAATAGTTTTAAAACAAAACAAGGTCATTTCAGACATTATATGTGCAAAGCAAGTAATCAATCATATTCACATGAAAAAAGCACTTCCAATGATATAAACATGCATCAAACGCCTAGGACAATCATTGTCCAGAATTCAGAACACAATCAGCATAAATCAAATTCAACAAGCAGAACAAAGTAAGGTAAATAACACTTCAATATCTCATTCATCAATATCAATTACTTAGGTTATTCACAAAATTTACCGTCTAAATTACTTACAATTGCTCTCGTTTGTTTATTGCCTTGAAGTCTCGACAATATCTGGAAGTGATCATTCTATGCGTTCCTCGATAACATTTAACACAAATCACTATTGTGCATGATTAAGAATTCATTTATGTATACTGAATATGTAGAATGCTTGTTCATGACAATTCCAGGTATCTTATTGTAATTTTCATCATCAAACCGATCAGATATCAAAGCCCTCATTAATGACATTTGGTACTAATAATTAGACCAAAATAAAACAATGTGAAATCAATTTCATAACCTAAGTGACCACTTCAGATTTTCTACTCATATGATTTTTGGTCAATTTTGCATAGTTAATCTAGTAGGGTAAATGACAAAATTAGGCAACACTTTCTTCTGGAAAGTTGTTCTACATTGTCTAATGACTTCAAAATAATCCAATTTGATTCAGTATTCAAAGCGTTATGCACAAAATACCCCAGACTATGCACATTTGAACTTTTAGCTAGAACCTGATCATACCCTCTATTTTCACAACTCATATCTTTCAGCTCAGATATCCAAAAATTTCAAAATTTATACCAAATTAAAGCTAATAGAATAAGCTACAACTTAGCCTAATTCGGCCCACATCAATGCAGTTGATTCAATAATCACAGGATATGATTTCTGTCCCTGACAGTGCTTAAGCTTAAGCTACAACTCACTTATATGCCAATTTTGAATACCATAGAGACAATTAAAATTTGACTTCTCTCAAAAGTTGTAGAATTATGTCTCTAGTTCAATTTAAACTAAGAATCATTTCATTTGGAAATCTAAATATCAAAATATAACTAAAATACCGAAGCATATTCAGAACATTCCAGTCATCAAATTGCAACACACCTCAACATTTTCATCTTAACGTCCCCCTTTTGGGATAACTTTGCATGATCTTTATGAGAAGGAAAATGGTGTATTTAAGCAATACTTTTTTCTAGAAAATTGTTCCACTATGTTTCCAATTTGTGATAACACCAAAATTGTACAATTTGAGTCAGTATACTGAAAGTTATATCAAAAAGAGTTCAGACTGTTTTTAAACTATAACAAAATTCCTAACTCTAATTTCAGCCAGATTTTGAGATGCTTAGAGATAGAATTAACATTCGGCTTCTTCAGAAAAGTTGTAGACATGTGTCTCTGGTTTAATTCGAATTAAGAATCAACTCATTTAGAAATACACAAATCAAGTTATAATCAAAATACCAAGACGTGTTCAGTGAAAATTTTTCAGTTCATAAGATTCCAGCATACTTCTCACCAATATCTCACATTTGTCATTTCAATTCAGGCATAACTCTCATACTACTATACATATCATAAAGATCAGATTGTCACTTACTTGTTAGGCTTTCATTACCTCTCTAACTCCAGATTATATAAAGTCTCCATGCAAGCAAAATGCATCACCAACTTAGGATGAAAACAAGTTGATTTTGGACAGCAAGATGAAGGTAGCTTTCAGCTGGTTTTATTGGCTGTTTTGTGAGAGGTTAAGGAGTGAATTTCATGTACCAACTAGCTAGGGCAAAGACCAGAATATAGAGAAAGGTTGAAGCAATTTCGTGGAAGATATATGAGAGAAACTACAGAAATGTTGCTGTTGGAATCTGCTTCATCACTATGCTAGGTGTCACCATTCAAGTACATCGACGTGTTAGGTGTCACCATTCAAGCACAACACTTGTCCTAAGGCATGTCTTACATTTGCCAACTCAAGATGTTACCACTAATCTACTCTAGATGCTGCCATATGCAACCAATTAATCAGTCCATATGTCTCCATAATATTGGTCCACTTGTCACACAAGAATGGATCCATTTGTCACTTAAGTACTAGTCCATTTGTCACCTATTTTTTGAAAATTTCTAAAATTCACCAAAAATTTTGAAATAATAATAACACTCTCCAAATAAATTTTCAGCTCAAAATAATTTACTAAAATTTCAAAATGTCTAAAATATACCAAAATTTCCAAATCATAATTAATACACTCTAATTTAATCCACAATTTTCACTTATAAATCAAATTTACCGAAAATGTCAATGAATGCATGTAAAATTATTTGTATAAGTAAAATTCATATGTATATATTAGCAAATACTCAATTATGCAAAGCATATGATGTAATCAGTAAATTCTAAATTTTCTAACCCCTAACATGGGTGTTACAATACTTTTACTTTAAATACTAATTAATATGTGTCAAAATTATTAATTGAGGTATTAAACTATTAGTAGAAAAATTTGTTGACTAAAATAATATAATCATTTAGAGATTAATTAAAGAAATTAATAAGTGTAAAACACATTTATTAAGAAATCCTACAATTTTAGTTTTTAAGGCACATATATTAGCTTAGATATTTATGAGATATTATAAACATTAAACAAGCAAGTAATACTGATTCTTAAAATATATAATATAGTTGCTAATAAATAACAAGCATATAATAATATTGTCTTGTACAAATACAAACGTAGTTTTATTTATTAGAAAGGAATGCAAAATGAGTTGATTTAGTAATAGACTATAGAATTGTATTTATTTATACAATTGCGGTTTATATAATATAATATTTGAAGTTTTGATTATGATATTAATTGCATTTTCTACACTAAGTTGCAATAAGAAAAGGATATACTTTTGTATTTATTAGTTTATTATTATTATTTATTTTAACATGATAAAATAAGATTTAATTATGTTAGAATAATAGTTCTTTTTTAATCAATGAGATCTAGTAAAGCGGTTTGTTCCCGCATTGATTCATAGAAATAAGAAGCCATATTGTGATATTTGATAAAAGATCAATTGTGATTCAAGTGATCTTAGTCATAAATTTACAAGGTTTCTATTAAGATCGTTTGATTGAATTATCTTTTTTTAGGAGAACTGAATTTACAAGTGATTTTAGCAATTTTATCAAATATTCATATAAGAACAAACTACATTGTTGTATTAATGATTCATATAAGAACAAACTACATTGTTATTCTCAATTTAAATATAAAAATGATTGCTATTCATTATATTAACAAAAAGTGAACACAAAACTTTACGTAAAGTTTTATGGTAATGTCTCGTTTCTTAATAAACTTTCAATAGAGTTTATTATTTTTTATAATTTTTTGTCATATATATTGATATGAATAGGTTCTGGTTATCCTGATAACCGAACTTGAAAATAGGTTAACTGATCCTATAGGTTCTTTAGGTTCAGGTCCGTGACATTGCCGAATCTGACATTCAAGTTCAGGTTCAAGTTATTTATAAACGGGTCAGGATATCCTACCATGAACACCCCTACCATATAGTTCATGCTATATCCAATGGCTATCGTTTAAACGTCCTTTGATATAATAGATCACGGTCGAGTAGTATCAAAACATAACAATCCCCATACAAGATAACTTTGATGACTTCAAGTCAAATGATCACTTATACAATCATCACAATGAAAATTTCAAGTAATGTTTCAAATGGATTTCTCATACAGAGTCTGTTCAGTGAACTTGATCTCTAGCAAGCACCCACACATTTGTTTAAGTATCTCTATACTTTAACCTATGAGATCGACTACTTCCTTCATAAGAAAAAATAAAACGTGTGCTAGTCTTTTCCCGTTCTATTAATGTCCAATTTTAATAGAATAATGACTAGGAACATTCAAGAATAATACATAAATGCAATATAAATCTCATAATTATAATCTTATTATAATTTCATTTGCAATGTATAATTATCCCATGAACTTTATCATATACATCTAAACATATACAAAATAAAGAATATTTTATAAATAATTTATCACTAAACTACACTTAAAATGATTGGTTGCAGAGCATAAACCAACCGTTCTGGCCGTTACCCATAACACACAACATTCCCGCTATTATTCCCAGCGGGAAAGCTGCTTCCAACCATATCCACGACATTTTTTTCCTTCTTCTGATGATGAATTCGAATTTTACTTTGGACTCTTTTTCTACCCTCAGTAAAGTTTCAATCTTTCTCTGTTCTTTTTAGTTTAGTGCCCATTCCAGCGTCATTGGCCCAATAACCCAAAATGCGGTCTCAGCCCATTAATCAGAAGATTAAAAGATACGCCTATTTATGATGGATTGGTATAATAATGGATGTCTCTCTTGTTGTTCCTACTAATCACTAACATCTACTGTTAATTAGGAATCTGATTTTATCCTCAGTTTCAATTATAATGTCTCGGTCAAAGGATGTTGAATTTCCCTGATGACTGCTATGAAAAAGTCATAGAGACAAGACTACGAGAGTGTCCTTTTGTGCTTTGTTTGTCTATTTTGTTTTGCTTGTATTGGAGATTGCCTTCCTCTTCCTTCTTTACCCTCCTGCAATAACTAGAACTATACACCCCTTCACTTTCTTCTCCATCTCATTCTTTTTTCTTCCACCAATCTTAGAGAAGAGAAAACTCAGCCAACCCTTTTTGCATAGATATGTCAGGATTGTATAATACCAATTTCTCACCTGCAAGAACTGCTTCTCCACAAATTAGAAGCACGCCAGATGTTGACAGGTACTTACTTTTCCTTACTACTTGTTGATGTCTTCTTTTTTCCCCCCTTACTTCTTAGATCTCTATTTACACACTTTTTGCTGCTTTTGATGTGTTTGCTAATTCTTTTCCGTCTCCAAAAAATTGTGTAGTCAGTATCTTTCTGAGTTGCTAGCAGAACATCAGAAGCTTGGACCTTTTATGCAGGTTCTTCCCATATGCCACCGACTATTAAATCAAGGTTTGCTTTTTAGTCTTTCTTTTATTCCTTTGGGATCTGTTTTATTTTCTTTTCTCTTTTCCTGGTATGTGGGATCTAACTTCGTTTTCTCTGCTTTCTGCACAACTTTGTCCCTTTAACTGCCTCTTTATGGATTTGTTCAACTATTTTCATTTGATGGGTGTGATTGGTTTCCACTTGTGTTATGGCTCTGCTTTTCTCCGTTTTAGGTGTATGTTACCCTCTTTGGAATGTGTTACGTCTGATCAACTTGGCACTTTTCAGATTGCTGCTTTGGCATTTTACTTCTAGTGTTGGAGTTTCGATGTTTAATGTGATAGTTTGCCTGTATATGTATGTTGCATCTTCATTGTACCACATTCTTGTAAAATATTTGAACCACTTGCAGTTGGTCTCTCCATTTTCACATGCTCAATGTGGTTATGCAACAAGAAAGTGATGCTTCTTAAGAGATTGCAATTATACTTAAAAAGAGTTCTGTTGGTGTAATTGTTTAAATTCAATTGCGGAATTGCCTTAGCAGTAGTGCCACTCACTTGATTGTAAATTGGATGGACGATGCATTAAAGTTTGAGAATGACAATGATAAGGCACAATTTATGCCAAGAAACTTAAAACAGTAACTTTCCAAGGATTTGTAGTGC
Source organism: Erythroxylum novogranatense (assembly GCA_029891385.1). NCBI lineage: Eukaryota > Viridiplantae > Streptophyta > Magnoliopsida > Malpighiales > Erythroxylaceae > Erythroxylum > Erythroxylum novogranatense. Next base: position 97,795,087 of record CM057231.1, on the reverse strand, counting down.
ACTTGAAGCAGTCCTATTCCATTAAATTCAGAAAAGACGGTGTAGTCTAATGTTTCCCTTTGTGTTAATTTGGTTGTAGCTATTAATGTAATCACATTTTCATCAAGTTTTCCTGTTTCTTCCTATCATTGCAACTCCTGCTCCTTCAACTCGAATTTGCATTTCCTTTGAATTCATGATCTAATGTTGCTTATTATATGGTTGCCTTTTTATTAGACTGATGCTTTCTTTATGGTTCATCAATTTCTTACAAGACAAATGTTCTTCATCTGCAGAAATTTTCCGGGTATCAGGAATGATGTCTAACCAAGGTTTCGGTGACTTTGACCGACTGCGGCATAGAAGTCCTAGTCCCATGGCCTCTTCAAATCTCATCTCGAATGCGGCTGGAACTGGATTAGGTGGCTGGAACGGACTTCCTCAGGAGGTAATTGTTTCTCTGTGGGTTACCCTTTTGTATCCTTGAAATTCCCATTTTGTTATACCTCCATTTTTGGATGCCTCCAAGACTCTTGGTATGCAGTAGCAGGAACCGCTTTATTTTGCTATAATAACTCACAAACACTTTCAAATCCATATCTGACAAGTTCAAGCTGATCAAAAAGACATATATTACTTCTCTGGTACAAAGTTTCTACTATGACCTGATTTGAGTCTCTCAATTCACATACAAATACACTGCTTTCCACCTGATAAATTTCACATCTGCTATCTGTTGACAGACGATGAGTACCTCTCTAACAAACCTAATCACATGTTGTGTACTTATAATTTTGATAATACAAGCATTTCAGCTTTTGTGGATATAATTCTGAGTGTAAGTGTTACGGTGAAAACCCTTCATTCAGAGATTGAGTGGACCTCCTGGAATGACAATGGATTGGCAAAGTGCTCCTGCAAGTCCTAGTTCATACACTGTGAAGAAGATTTTGCGTTTGGAAATTCCAGTAGATACTTATCCAAATGTAGGTATCATACTATCTTCAATGTGCTGCTCTTGAATAGTTAAATCTTAAACATGTTATTGTACCCTGGTAACTTGCTTTAAGAATAAAGAATTTTGAATTTTAGATACTTTTATGGCTTCTTCTTCTTCTTCTTCTTCTTATTCTTATTCTTCATGCTTTGATAGTTCAATTTCGTCGGCCGACTTCTCGGGCCTAGGGGCAATTCACTGAAACGTGTAGAAGCTACAACAGGGTGCCGGGTATACATTAGGGGGACAGGATCAATAAAGGATCCTGACAAGGTAATGAACATTCACACTCATCTTTCTTGTTGAATTCTCGAGATTCGATTCAGTCTTTTTTCTTTTCCTAAATAAGCTTTTGTGGATTTCCATTTCTGAAGGAAGAAAAGCTAAGGGGAAAACCTGGATATGAGCACCTGAATGATCCACTTCATATCTTAATTGAAGCAGATTTGCCTGCCAATATTGTTGATATGAGGCTGAGACAGGCTCAAGAAATTATAGAAGAATTGCTTAAACCTGTGGTACTCATCTCTGTTCTTCCTCTTTTCTTCAATCTGATAACTTGCCAGAGAAGTTCCGGTTGTGTAAAGTGTAGGAGTTCTCTGCAGGAGGAGTCGCAAGATTACATCAAGAGGCAACAGTTACGTGAACTAGCCATGTTAAACTCAAATTTCAGAGAAGAAAGTCCTGGACCGAGTGTCAGCGTTCCTCCATTCAATACAAGTGGGATGAAACGAGCAAAAACAGGACGCTGACAGTACAAAAGATCAGTCTTAATCCAAGGAGTTATGATCAGTCTGAATCAACGGAGTTATGTGTTCCAATTTACAGGTACAAGATGAATAGGCCAACTGATTTTTCCGGCGACTTTTGGAGATGGGAGTCCTCGGAACTCCTCCAATTCTTCTTCTTCTTCTTGTTCATGCAAGTTGGAACAACAATGGCAGATATTAGAGAAAGAATCACATGGCTTCGGAAAAGAGGTTCTTTTCCTTATGTTTCTTAATACACCCATTCGATTTATTCTTGTGTTAGTAACTTTGACATATATGTATTTATTATATATTGTTTTGGTCAAACATTATACAATTGGATATAATATTTTTAACATATGTGAATGAAAACCAATATTTATAAGAATTAAATAAAACGAGTTAAATCTGATTTAAAATGTATTTTCCTTTGCCTGACTCTTTGAATCCAAAACTCAATAACATATTTGTAGTCTGACTTTAATTTTTAAAGTAAAAATAAAAGTGGATCGAACCTATCAGTTATCAATTTGACTTAATTTTAACTCATAATTTGATCTTAAGTAATAATACAATTATTAATACGGATTGAGTTGTTCGGATTCAACGAATATCGAGTTGCTTTTTAAGTTTCGTTTACATTAAGAATGAATCGTTAACTTTCGAATCAAGCTGAACCTAGATCGAGATGCTACTCTTAATTAGCAGGGATTAAATTCTTTATATTTATAACTCTTATGCCAACTTTATTTTATATAATCTGATACACACAAATATGTAGAACTAAAAAAAAAGTGTGGATAAGATCTTCTGTAACAATACGAGTCATAAGAATAGTGTCCTTAATTAGCATACATAAAACGTACAACGTAACTCCCTTCCGTCACATATAAGCATTGGGCCCGAACTTTCTAGGCCTGGATGGGTATAAGTTCGATGGCTGTGAGAATTAGAAGGTATAAATACGGTTATACGGTTACACTCCTCTCACTCTATTCAAAGTTTCGTCCCTTCTCCTTTCGATATTCAATTCTTGTCTTCTCGCCATCGCTTTCATGGCCGATTGGATCAAATGGAGAGTCCTAGCTCCGAAATAGGAAGCCTAAGGTGTGAATTAGGTGAGAATAACCGAATTGGCGCCATTAAACTTGTGCATTTTCCTTTTAGTTGATCTCAGATTAAGATGATTGAAAATGTAGAACTACATGTTTTAATTCTGGTCTATGATAGTTTATATGAGAAACATGATCTTTTAGGTTAGGGTTAGGTACTTAGGTTGCGTTATGATGTTACGATATAATTTAGATTCATGTTTCGCGAAAACCTTTTTCCTTTTTGCTTGAGTTACGTTATGATGCCGTTTACATGAACTATTATAATTATGAGCTCTCTACATTATTTCCAGAAATCTGTTGCAGAAGGATCCGTTCGAATGTGACAACCGAAGGCTTTGAGTAACTGAGTTCACATGTCTGTTTTTTTGTGATAATATTCGGATTCAATTGGGGCTTGCCTTGAGAAGTGAGATCTCTTTCCGTGAAACGAAGTTTAATAGATCAGATTTATCTACACCGAGGTGGTTGTAGTATCGGTTTCAAAAGTAAGATGAGGTGAGTCTTTTGTCGTTATATTGTTGGTGATAAGTAAATGACTTTTTGCTTTCATTGCTTAGTGATCCTGTTTACAATAAGGATACAGGATGAGTTATACACTGATTACGAATGTAACATTTTCTGTTACCATTCTCACTCTTTTTTGATGATAAATGATGTAAGAGTTTCTGTGAACAAAACTCAGCCCACAGGACCTAGTCTTCCTTAACTTTATACAGATGCAGTTTAACAGGAGCAATATGCCAAAGAAGTTGCTGAATTCCTTAATTATGGTTCCTCAGATATCCTCTCAAGTATTATATATTGTTTGTGCATAAATTTGTTTGTATTTATATGTATATATATATGCATATATGCATCTTTTTTTTTTACAAGTTTTTCACAAGCTCTCAATCTTGTTTGATCGAATTTCATTTAGCTTGGAAAGAATAATTCTGGTTAAGTTTATAAATGCGTTTTCAGACTATGCAATGAAGAGGTCGAAATCATAATTGCATTACTTTTGTTTGTAGTATTATCCTACCTGCAAAAAGATGCATTCATTTCTTGAAGGATCCGTTGTCCTTCTTTTCTATATTTGAAAATTATCTTTATCAAAATAGTATAGCATCAACATTTGTTGATTTTCGTTGCTTTAGCTTTTTCTATCTTCATATTGTGGACATGACATGCATGCACAACCAAATTTCCCAATTCATAGCTTACCTAGGCCTTCCATTTCTTTGGTCCAAGTCGCTTCTAAACATTGTAGTTGGTTTAGTTGATGTCATTTCAAATCATATTTGTGGTATACTTTTTTCAAGTAAATAAATTTTAATTGAATCAATTTGGTTTGCTTTTAGATGATAGAATTCAACTTAGGCATGCCTATTTAATCGTAACCAATTAAGGCCTTCATAAAAGTAATGATTGGAGAATTTCTTAAGAATAGGGAATATCTTAAAAATCCCATTCACGTAACATGTAGACAATCGGTTGTGAAGAGATACTAAAAGATAGCGAACTCTTTTATTACATCACCCGTGTCCAGCCCACGTACTTCGATAGCACTTACTAAGCCCATGTAATTCAGTAGAGTTAGCCCAAAAAGAAGAATATCATCCAGTCCTATTTAATGCCAGCCCAGCCCAAGTGTAAACAAGCACCAGCCCACACAGTAGCCTGGGCACTAAAAGAACCAGCCCGCCCCACCCAATAAAGAATCATGTATAAACAGTCCAGCCCAATCAATAAAGAACCAGGCCAGCCTACACTGGAAAAAGCAACCAATGAACAAACATCCGAGCCCAAGAAAAAAGAACGAGCCCAGCCTCAACATTAAAAGCATAAGCCCAATTATGCATAAGCAGCCCAGGCCATTACCTATAAAGCCCAGCCCAAGTACTGAAGAATAGCCCAACCCATGAACAAAGAAGCACAAGCCCAACGATGTATAAACAGACCAGCCCAAGCAATGTAGAAGTACAAGCGAAACCCATATCCAAGCAGCCCAGCCAACTCACTGAAGAAGTACAAGCCCAGCACATGAATAATCAGCCCAATTCACATATTGAATAAGGTTAAGCTTAGCCCAAGTATTAAACAAGCACAAGCCCAGCCCATGTATAACAAGTCCAACCTATTCAGTAAACAATAACCAATCTAGCCCACACACTTAAGCACTAGCCCTTCCATGTATTTACTAGAGAAGCCCAGCCCAAACACTAAAGAACCAGTCATCTCTTACGCTAAATTAACGGCCCAACTCATGTATAACCAACTTAGCTCAAGTATTTAAGAAGCAACAGCCCAATCCTTGCAGATCAGCTCAAGCTAAAGAACCAGCCTAGCCCACTTATTTATAAAGCATCAGCCCAACTAATTTATAACCAGCCCAGCGATCGTTTCACGAGATTCAGCGAAGGGTCAAATCTCAAATCCCACAAAGAGAATAAGTTCCGATGAAAAAGACTCTTTTATAAATGAGTTATACTTTGTCAAACTACACATAAGAATCCTATGCATTACAGAAGCACCAGCCTACACACGACATAAGCTGCAGCTCGGCCTACGCACTTAGGGAGCACTAGTCCAGTCCACGTATTAATGGAGTACCAGCCCGGCCCATGTACAAGTGGATCACCAGCCCAACTTACCCATTACTGTTACCACTGGTTCATAAATACAAAGGCTATGAATTGATTTTTTAATCCTCATTCACGAAATTTAGGAGTGTGAAACAGCTCACAATGCGGACAATATGCATGTATTACAGAAGAGCCTGACATGTTATAATTGGTCATCTGAAATGGCGGAATCTGGCATTCAATGCAAGGTTAAGTTTATATAACATTAACATGACTATACTGATTGATAGACCTATCAATGTATTCAATTCCAGAAAAGAGCAGCAGCCCTTCCACATGCTATATCAAGTAGTCGTCCCAAGCTTTATTGCACTTTGATGCATTGAATGAAGGGCAAGTTACCTGAAAGCTCCTTCTGTAGATCATTATCGCTGGATTCTCGGAGTCCTGAAATTAGTGCGTTATATATGTATAAGTCAGTACCAATAGGAGATAACTCGTGTTCATGCAGAAGGATTATAGTGTTAACAGATTGTTGTTAATATGAAATATCAGCACACAGGTAGAAACTAAATAAATAAGATAGGGAAAGAAGGCAATGTAGAAACTAATGATAATTCACCTGATAGGAGATTGGAAAAAAGAAAAAACGTCAAAACTTGAAATCCGGAAAGGATGAGTCAATTGAATTAGCTAAAAACAGAAGTTATGAACCTATTGAACATAATGGGTCGATAGATATAACAACCGACTGCTTGGCTTCATACACACTCTCATTCGTTTTTCAGAAAAAAGGAAGTTTCAGTTCTATAAATCAAAGCAATCACATGATGTTGTTTGTTTATTAATTTTGTCCCTGTTTTCTCTGCCTCTTAAGCTGCACAAATAGAATGGAGTAAGCACGTATAGTAGACAGAGAGTCACGTTGAGTAAAGCAGAGGTTGAGAGGCATATATAGTAAGGCGCGATGTTACATGCACGATACACAAAATGTGTGATGTCTCATGATGAAATGAAAATAGACATAGTGTTAAACAGGTTGTCATTAATATGAAGTATCAGCACACACGTTACTACTAATTATCACTTTGTATATGGTCCAAAACCCAATATATTCAGATTATCTATGGATGAATCTTTGACGAAAACAACTAAGATGACTATATCCATCTAGTTAACCAAATCAAGAGCTACCCTTCTTTTTCTAAATAGAAATACGTCATTAGAGCCAAGCATAATAATAGCTAAAACATAAAGTTGCGAGAATTTAATGTACCCAACTAACTATCCATAATATCCTCTCATTCTCACTTCAAGAGGAGCGTAAAAGTCTATCTCAGCAGAGTCACATAGAAACCATGCTTCCTTTACAACATGTACTAACTTTCCTATGCACAATTTCTTTGATGGTTAGAATAAATGGAACTTAGGGATTATTGTTAATGACGGGAACATAAATAAACAAAAACTGCATTTCAGGCCACTTAAAATATTACAGAAACAAAATTTTGCATCATGGACACAGAAAATCCTTCAAAATTGAGTGAAATTCACTTAATTCGCAGCCAAATATCCTAGTCTAAGCAAAAATAATATGAAGAGAATAATGGCTATTAGTTTCAATTGAAAAAGAGTAAGTTACACGAATTTTGTGGTCATAAGAGTGAATTACCATTGCACAAAAATACATAAATACTGCAACTCAGCACAAAATAAAGTTGAAATTACCACTGCAATACAAAAATTCTTCCACATAGAAAGATTAAAAACAAAAACGTTAAAACATCCAAGCTTCATCAGTTTCACTAGATAGTAACATGAAAATATAAAGGTACAGAACAAGTTACCACTATCTACTCACTTACAGAATAGTAATAGAGAAATGTGAACAAAATGGAATGAGCAGATTTTGACGTAAAGTAACTAAAGAGGAGGTATGTAAGAGAAACCCTTGTATCCTTTGTAAGCATAATAAGCAATTCTTGTGTAGTAAAACCCTGGTATAAACATTAAACAGTACCACTCCCAGTATCACAAAGAATACCCCTGAATTCATCGAAACCATTTAAAATGCAATCACCTTCTCGAATTAACAAGGAATTGGAGAACAAGAGATGAACGTACCGTGGTTTCGGTCACTGCTGATTCGGTTGTAAGTCATGAATACTCCGAGAAGGATTCCGATGATGCCAAAGATGAAGAGAGAAACAGCTAGAGCGATCTCCTTCACAGGTGGGCGATTCGTGATGGCATAAGATGTTTCCATCATTACGTCCTCGTCGGAAATCGGGAACGCCTGGTCCACGTACATCATTATTTTTCTGTGTGTTTGACCACCGATTTGGTTGTTGTTACTCTGCTTAGGTGCTTTCTTGAAGATGACGATTAAACACACGCTTCTTCTACCTTTCCATTCTACTCTGGAGTCTTAAGGAGCCTAATCTCTTACTTTAATGCACCCTTAAATTAATGAATGCAAAATCTTAAGAATGATACAAATTATGGGTTATTAATGTTGTGATAAATTGTTGCTGTGCCATCAAAGTACATATACCTTAAACGGGTGCCTAACAAATTGAAGCTGAGAGATAACCAACTTCTCAGACTACTCTTTTTTAATTCTCGAATTCTCTAAAACTTCTACCTTCTCAACCTTGCTCAAACAGTGGTCTGACCTTAAGACTTAACCTTCTAAATTCTGAACAAAGGACTAATATTTGAGTCTGCTAAAGCATTCGTCTCACTAAACTCGCATATAAGAACAGCAAGATCTGCTCCTCACAGCACCACCCAACAAAATTTGTATTAGCCTTAACGCATACAAGGGATACATCTGTACAAAACTTATATGAAAATACAATATTTTACCTGCCACTATGGCATTATGCTCATACTCACAGTTCAGTGATTTCATTGAAAAAAAGACCACCTAAACTGGTCCTAATGTGAATGATTTCAGATAGCTTGACAGTCTAGTGTGTAGTTAGGAAGGGGGTCTTCAAGAGCAATCAAACTTGAAGGACTAGGTTACTATTCTGTGCTTCAACCAACAAAATCCAATGGTAACAAATAGCTAACGACACTAATCAACCCATCTGTAGAACTAAAGAAGCTTATCAATCCAACCTGAATTCAGGCTCTCAGGAGTTTTATCTGGTCATTCCTGTGCTCAAACTCTTTGCTCGGCGAGCATGTTTCCTAGGTTTCTTCATTGCTGAAACAGCCAATGGACTAAGGCTGAGTTGTTGAGCTATAACCAGAACATCCTGCTGTGCAACTACTTCTGGGTGCAGAACATTTTTCTCGTTGGATTTATTGTTATTGGAGCAACATAAAGCTAGACTTCTGCCAGTAGGAATTTCACTAATTGTGCAAACTTTATGTTTTGCCTTTATGCTTTCAGGGGCAATAGGTGCACATGAATCTAAACTTAACCAAGGGCCAGATGTACCATCCTTTCCCGGGCTTGTCGGGGTTAACCTTCGAAGGGGACTGCTCCTGTTGAGAACCGAAGTGTTGTCCTGGTGATTTATTGAACTCCTTACTCCACACTGTTGATCATCCGTTGTCATTTTTCCCATTGCAGATCTTGGAACTGCCTATTAATGAGTTCCAATCGGAAGTTAAACATAAAGTACTTCTCTTGGAATCAAGAGGAATTTGAATACCTACCAGCACAAATTATAAAATCTACTACAAGTTTTAAACCATCAAATTTAAAGAAAATGGAGAGCAAGAATAGTCGTAAAAGCAATAAAAATGAACAGGGGTGCAGGGATATTAGTCATGTTGATAACTCTATGAATTAATACAGTGATCCAGGTAATGAATAGTAACCTCAATAGATAAGGTACTGTACTCTAAAAGCATACGCAGAGAGCAGATTGTGGATTGTGGATTCACCACACAGGTATTAATATTTCAATAGCCGTGAACATTTGGCCGCCACCCTATGAAAGAAAATGTAAAATAGCTTGTGCAGAGTAAAAGCAACAAAGATGAAATATGCAGGTCTCTTAAAATAAAGCAGCTGAATGTTATTAAGTAGATACAACTACCTTATCTTGTATCTCAGCAGTTGGCTCACTGCCTGAACCCTCTTCACCATCTGAATCAGTCATCTCTTCACACTCAAACTCTACATTTTCTTCAGTTTCTTCATCAGAATCACTCAACTCTTCCTGCTCCATTACAATCTCCTGATTAGATTGGTCACCTGACTCATCCACATCACATCTATCAACATTATTACTTGGAGAATTCATTCCATCAGCATCTGGAAGGGGGTTAATCTGTGCTGTAAGGTTATTGTTGTTGCAGTCAGGGTGTGGACGGTTAGTTTCAGAAGACAACATTGTATGTCCTGATATTGATGCATCAACTGTTGACCTTGGTTGACTAATTTTTCCAGAATTTCTAGTTTCCATAGCTTTGTTGTTGATTGATGCAGAACTTAGATGGATTTCCAAGTCAAGTTCATTAGATTTCTCAGTAGAGGTAGATGGTTTAGTGACAGTAGTCTGAACAGAGTCAAACTGGTTTCCATTTTGACCATGATGTAAATTAAAGCTTTGTGTCACAAAGTCGCTATTAGCATCATCGGTTCTTTGCAAAAGTGGATGGAAGTCAATGGCACATGAAGCTGAGGGGAATTCTGTTGAGCTTGGGCCCTTCCTTTGATAATCAACAACACTAGTTACATGGTGAGAACTTTGAAATAGTGTCAAATTCAGTTGAGGCTGATTCCCAGAAAATAAACTAAATGAACCAGAACTACCACTGTTGCAATTCAATGAGAAACACGGCACACGCCCTTCAGATTCCTGGAATAACAACGGATGCATATTACAATCAGCTTCATTGCCTTTTTGCTCAATAAAAACTGTATCTTGAACTGCAGATTCTTCTGCATACGAAATTGTAGCCTCTTCAGGGAATGAACTACCACCAGTATCTCTAACTTGATTATGCTTATTTCTATTAGTTTTAGCTGAACTAGTTGATTCAAAATTTGCAACATGTGAAATCTTGGGACTAACTTCCATTCTAGCTTCACTACCGCCACTTTTTCTTGCAGACATCTGGATGGACACCTCAGATTGGTTGGTTTTCAGAACTGACTGTGGAATCACACGAACAGATGGTGGAAGATTAACAGGGGGTAGCTCTGGTGCTAGCTTCACTAAGCATGCACCAGCACGTCTGCGATTCCGGTAAGGCCACACATAGATTTTGGACTTCAATGCATTTAATCTTGTATCAGGATTTTGATGGTTTTGTGTGCTATTGCAAGGAAAATGTCTAACGTGGGTAACATCAGATGTAGCAGGAGGATAGTGACAGTAGTGGGATGCATGTGGAAAACCATGAATATTATCTTTTAGGGATGGAGCTCCTCCAGGCCCATAAACCTTTGGTTGTTCCTTTATATGTGAACTCTCAGTCAGCAACGTATTACTGGGAAGGCCTTTTGTTGTAATGTTTAGGCAGGGACGTTCAGTGAAAAGAAGACTTGTGGCACCTGGTCTCCAATCTGCCAAAAATCCTTGATGAACATAAGCTTCATTAGCATTGCCCATACAGTCATCCTCACTATGATTTCCTTCCATTTTGCTTTCAACCTGATTTTCCTGCAGCCAATTAAGGCGTTGAACAAAAAACCTTGAGTCACTCATAGAGGTCAAAATGAAAATTTTATAACCTTAAGATGCAAACCTAGTTAATCTCTTTTAAATTGATGAAATGTTTTACTACACATTTAAAACAAATTAAATCAAATAATTCATTTCCAATATGGTTAACTAATGAATTGTCACTTATACACATCCATGATATGATTTATTAAAATGCCCTTCCCATGTGTCATTCAACAATGCTAACATATTGGATCCAAACAATGACCAGATACAATGAACTATTGTCAAGCTCAGAAAGTCAGTCGCCAACTAAATATAGTCAAAACCCATATGCCACAGACAAGTGATTATAATGGTCGTTAGATGTCCAATAATCCAAAATTAATTAAAGAATTGCATCGTAAAATGATCCTTAACTTTGATTATAGGTAATTAAATTCCCAGAAGACTAACAAACCTCTTTGTCTGACAACTCTTGCCAATTTGCCAAATTTGCAAGTTTGCGCTTTCTTCTGTTTGATTCATATATACATCGTTTAGCCTTTTTATCTGCATCTACCTTGTATGATCTTTGAGTTCCACAGGCGATCCTCCATTGGCGGGGTAACAAGGATGGATCCCGATGTGGGACAACAAATTTCCATACTGACATCCAGTCAAGTTTGAAAAACTCAAGACCCTGGAGTGTTTCAGGTTAGTTAAAAGTATCAAAAAAAGTATCAAAAAGCTATAGCAAAAGAAGTTGATCAACCATAGGCAAAAAGAAAGAAAATATGATGGACAGTTTACCTCCTCAATACGTTCTATTTCTTCCAAAGTTAGAGGAGAGGTTTTCATCCTCCTTACTGCCTGAATGAGGAGCAATACATATTCAAATCATATCAAATTATTTGTTCTCAATGACATATTCGTCAAACTGAAGATATGCAAAATCTGAATCTAAAAGTTCAAATAAATTCTCAATAATTCAATTTCCCCATCTTTATCATCATTTCGATAGGCACATTACAAAAGGCTTTCATTCAGACACAAAAGATATGCACCTCTCTTGTCGCTTGACTCATTCCTAAAAACTTCCCCACAGTTTAATATTATTAAAAAAAAGTTTCATAATTTTTTAAATAGTCTACACACCCTTTTTGTTAGTTCTTCCTTTAAAACATTTGATGACGAAGCTAACAGAGGAGTACATGCCATTTAACAAAGTATAAGGACTTCTTTAAAATATTTTTTAGGAGTGAGTAAAACCAGAAGGGAGGTGCATGTCTTTATCCCTTAAAGAAAACAAGCAATTAAACCAAGTCTAAGGTCCTACCATGGAGGGATATATTTTGGCATTTTATGGTCTATTGAAAATTAGGGACAATTATAAAAGCACCATATAGTTTCCGTGTTGACGAGAATTTCTATTTTTCATGTTCATCCCAGTGAAGGGAAGGTCAAAGCAAAATCTTCAAGTCCTTCACAAATATTTACCAAAATGTCAGTTTACCATTTCACTTTGTACACAGATATGGCTGTCTATACAGATAAGCAGTTGAAAAATAATGCAATTCCATATCCAAAACAATATAGGCAATCACTTAACACACTGCTCACTTTTTATTTCCTGCTCTTGAACTGCAACTTTGATATCAGTAAGTTGTCATTTTGTTATATGGTCAAAATAAAAAATAAATAGCATGATTTATACTAAGCCCCTTATGGCATCATTGCTTTTCAACACCCCATGGTTTCAATTTCATCAAAGAGGCCCATGTGCTTGATAATTGGTCAAATGAGATCTTTTTGTTATATCTTATTGTATAAAGTTATAAAATTATGAGTAAAATATTGTAATCATCTGAATAATTATCAAATCACGAAGGCTCTTTGATGAAATTGAAACCGTAGGCCCTTTCTAAAAACCCAATGATACCATAAGAAGATGTAACGTAATTAATCAAAAGCACTAGACCTGCTATATTCAAGATGAACAAGCCATATGATCAAACTTACCTAGTCAGTACAGTATCACTACCTTAGATTTTTTACAGGATGAAGTCCATGAGGACCTCTAATAGGAACCACAAGGCATACACAATAGCTTAGGGTTTGTTACAGGGTCTGGATTTGGTGACTTACTAGTGTCACTACTAACATGGAATTGATGGACTCTTTGGTTGCTGTAATAAGCTTTTATCTGTTGTTAACATATTCTTTACTACACCCAATTTAAATTTTATAAGCATGATAGGAAATCTAATCCTTGGTGCTGCTGTATAGTAAGTGCCAGTTGGAATCTCATTGGTAGCAGTTTATAACATTGAATGAGAAGGGGAAAAAAAATAGATGCACAAAGAATGAAGAAACATACTTTTGGTCACTAGAAGTTGATTCAAAATTTATCCCTACTATATGTGTGCTAGTGTATATACCTTTATTGGGTTTTCAGGTGCCTTTGATGAACAACGATTCTTTTGCCTAACAAAAATCTGCAACACAAGTAGCATGTGATGCACAAGCGTCAAGATGGCTGTGATATTGGTCAACATTTGTGTATGAAAACTTCAAAATCTGGCAGAGTGTAACCAGATATGCCAAGACGCATGTAAAGTCAGTAAAACTTTACCATGTAAATATCTTAGCAATAAAGAGTAAAAGTTCAGCAAAATTAATACACAAAGAATAACTTCAAATGACAGCTCAAGTGAACAATCTCAAGAAGAGATCAATATTTAGACAAATCTGCAAACATAAAAAGTAACTATCAACTGAGAAAGTAGACTGGAAGATAAGTACGATTCACTATCATAGACCTTAGTTCCTATCAACCCATTCCTTACAATTGCAATTAACTAACTGTGGTTCTTTAAGTACAGGTCAAGGAAACAAACTAAAAGCTAATTCTAAATGTAAAACATTTTGGCATGACAATTTCCATTAAACTGCATAGGTTGATTACAACTGATAACTGCCTCAGGGCTTATTTATTCACTGCATATAAATGTAGCTCAAAGATTCCTTAACAAGAAAAACAAGTGTGTGAACATATGTGCACAAGTGAATCTATATATGTATGCATGTGAATGTGAGATGGAGAGATAGAGAGATAGAGGAAAAGTGGTTTTGACATAACTGATTCATGGAGAAAGCATACTATGTAACATAATCTGTAGAAAGTGGATTGTAAATAGACACTAAAATGGCCATAACAGAGCTGGTATTTTGGTGCATATAATATTTGCCAAAAGCTTTTGAACTACCTGATGCTTAGATTTACATGGAAGAAAGCGTTGTTGAATTGCTTTCCAATCTGTATTATATTCCATCATACCCAGTGCCAATAATCTACATCAAAATTCATAAGGAAATCTTGAAATTTGTTAAGCACATTTTCAATTCATAATGAAAAAGCTCTTACTAGGCACTACACACAAATATTCAAATAAAAGTGACAAATTAGTGGAGAATTTTGTCTTTATTTGAACAACCACTTTGGTGCAAACTTATCTTTCCCAAATCATGGTCAAAGCTATGTAAATGTATTTGCAGAGTTTTGATTTCAATTACATGTTCTTTCAAAAACATGAAAATGAAAGGGACAACAAATCCTAAAATGCCAAACTTTTTAAAAATTTTCAATTCAGTGCCAAACCTTTTAAATTTTTTAAATAAGTGATTAATCTTTTAGAACCCTAATAACTTAGTTCAAAACACCAGTTCTGTTAGTATTTTACAAGTAGGGGTAACAAAACCATCTTTGGCCATGACATGTAGGCATCCACGGGAAAAATTGATCGATATGTCAGCTTCCATATGGACTCATAACATAACCCATAGCCCTACCCACAACCCATACACTATAATATTAGTCCACCTGGATGACTACGTATTCATTAATTTTTCACATGGATGTCTAAATGTTATAGCCAAAGGTGGTTTATTAGCCACATCAACAAAATATTAACAGAACTAATATTCTGAATTGAATTGTTAAGGTTTTAAAAAGTTAATCACTTTACGTATTCATTAATTTTTCACATGGATGTCTAAATGTTATAGCCAAAGGTGGTTTATTAGCCACATCAACAAAATATTAACAGAACTAATATTCTGAATTGAATTGTTAAGGTTTTAAAAAGTTAATCACTTTATTAAAAAAATTAAAAAGTTTGGTACTAAATTGAAAAATCCCAAAAAGTTTGGCACTTTATAGCTTGTTATCCCAAAATGAAATGCAATGACTACTTATCTATTGACGTAGATTCTTAACCCAATACAATACTACAAATGTCAACGCATATTTAACCAACACATCTATATGCAATGACTGCCTATAATTTGTATGTTTAGAAATAAGATTTTTTTTGCCATATGAAATTGGGAAAAATTATTGAACATAATGCAACTTAATGATACAGATAGTGAAACTGCAAAATAAAGATGATCAACATCAATAGCATTAATACAACTAAGGTGTGGTATCTATTTGGATAAAGTAATTCACTTACTCATCCTCTGCATCAGTAAAAAGAATACGTTTCACAACAGCTACAGGAGGTGGCTTATGGGGAAATAGTGCTGGATTAAATAATGGAATGAACCTCTTGGCTAACTTGCTAATATCTTTAGGAACCAAAGCAATTGGTTGCTTCTTTGCTCGTTCAACAATGGAAGCAGCCAATGTCTTTTTAATTTGTTGCTCACCAAGTGTAGGTGTCCATGGTGTGGCAATAGGAGGGACTGCTCCTCTTAGAAGGTCATTATTTGACTCAGCTAATGATGGAATATTAGCAAGACAGAAGAGTGGTTGTTTTTCATATTGCGCATCAAAGTTGGAGTTCATATGACGAAGCCGATAATCTTGAACAGCTGCAGAAGCAATTGAAACAATGCTTAAAGCAAATAAACTAATAATGAGCATACTACTAATGCAATAAACAAAAACATTGCTCCAAATTACTAACCATTATAAGCATCCTCTATATATTTTCTAACTAAATTGAGTGGAGCTACATCCAGGACAGACACTATTGGAGAACTTACGAAAGGTACCCATGAAGAACCCGAGGATTGTGATGAAAACATCTGCCCATTAAAAGCATGATTTTGGTTGCCTTTAGAAGAAGAAAAATCTTGAGAAGCTAACCGAGAGTTCTCAGTTGGGGATGATGCAATAGTGTGTGCTGAGTTATTTAAGTTTGGAACTTCATTAACCACTGATGGGCACAAGTTTGAACGGTTAAAGCAAATATCAGGGTATGATACGGTCCTCCATGCTCTAACTTCGTCTCGTTGGCAAAGAATTTCAAAGATCAGTTTCTGAACTTGAGAGGCAATAAGTTGTCGGGAAGGATCAACAATGCAAAGAGAGAATACTTGAATAAGAAGTTGAATATGCTCATGTATCAAACAATGCAACTGGCCTATCTGTCGAACAATAAATCCATTTACTAAACAATCTTCTGTTGAGGACAACTGATAGCTTGAAGCAATAACATTTCCGTCAATAACAGGACAAGGAACAACTCCTCCACAAGGATAAACGGGTAACAGAGGACGCAACGGTCTCTTTGACTGTCCTAAAAACTTGCCTCTATATCTAGAAGAAGCTTTCTGGCGTCTATTCTGCCTAGTCTCTGGTCTTCGAGTACCTCTTTCACATTCCAGTTTTTGACCCTTGTCTCTTACCACACAATCAACACCACTCTCGAGCAACTCTTCAAGCTCTATTTCAAAGTCTGCATCATTATCTTCATCTTCATCATCCACATTTTCATTCTCTCTAATTGATTGACCATCACCATCTCCACCCTGCAAAACAGCAGCAAGAAACTTTCTGTACTCCTCTTCATCATCAACATTGCGAAGGTCATCTTCATCATCTGTTTCTTGAAGAAAAGTCTCTAGTTCGTCAAGCGTAAAACTTGTAAGTGAATAGCGTGCCCTGGTGCGCTTGCAGATAGCATCATCATTGTCACCATCATTCACATTCTTTGTTGATCCATTTTCTCTCTCACCATCAAGTGTTTGATTTTCCACTTGGAACCTGGAGTCAAACTTGTTTTTCTTACATTTCCTCCTAGCCTTCCTGGGCATCATGATTTCGCTTCCACTCTCAAAATTTTGCATGATGACTTCCTCGCTATGCTCAGAATTCCCAAAAGAATAATTCCAAACTTCATTCGTCTTGGAAGAATTACTTTCCAAAACCTCAACTTCAGAGCTCAAACTGGATGAAGCTTCAAGAGAGGGGTTATCCTTGAGGAAGGGATTAAAATCTAGATCTTCCTCCTCATCTTCAAACTCCTCCATGTCTCTATCCTCCTCACGTAACTCAGAAAAACCTTGTAAGTAATGCATCATTGCTGAACAACAAATTCATAACCCAATAGTCATAAATGGCAAATCTGTTCCTAAAGGTGCAAAAGACTAAACGGTCAAATGCCTACCCTAGGAACTGAATGAAAATAAAGTTTTCATCAGTTCTGAATAAGAAAATTGAATGATATATTAGATCAATCGTCTAGACAGTAAATTATTTCAAATGACAAACTTCAACTGCAAGTAGTCCTCCAAAATAGTAGCTGAACCCCTGTTTGCTTTGCATTACCTAATATATTGCAAGACACATGAAACATTGTGCAGTAATATAAGAAAACGAATATGTGAAAATTTAAGACTAATTGGACCAGGAAAGCAAATATTCAGTGCATGAAGTACTGATTATTCTGTCAACATCTCTCAACAACGTTTATATAAACAAATTGAATCAGAAGTTATGATTTAAACAGCCAACAACAAATGCACAACCTATCGAAACTCCATGTCTATTACACTAGGTTGTTTCTACAACTCTATAATCACGTTACCCAGATCTTAAAGAGTCCCAAAACCCGGCCTTGAGAGAAGAAACCTCAAGCTTTCTTGTTCCTGCAAAAAAAAAGCGCACACACACACACGTATCTATATAAGAAAACATAAGATGAAATCAAACGTTGAACTTTTGAGAGGTACTTCTTGCTGCAAATTCATGGAGATGCTTTTGGCCTAAATATATAGTGTTCCATGAAACTTCACAAAGGGAACAAATGTCCATAGAAATGTAAGAAATGAAAGAGCAGAATGGTAAAGAGGGCAACAAGTTTTTCTGATTGTTTCAATGCAAAGTTCATCAGTTTGGACAACTAAGCGTGAGCTTGACAAGAAAGCATTCTAATTCTCCGCACAGAGCAAGCTCAAAGAATCAGGTTAAAATCTCTAAAAGATTCGAGCTTAAACAAAGGGATAAAACAAAAAGGATTGATTCATATAAATACCTCTTGAAAGGCCAAAACTGAGATGGCTTGATTGATAAGTTTCTCCACAGCCGCAGTAAAATGGGAGAACTACAAATCTAGAAACAAAGAATTCATCAACTTGCATAGCAATAAATCAGACAAGTTTGAAGGGTTCTCTTTGCACTCAAGTTCTTTCATACTAAACAAAGAAGAAACTAGTAGGTGTGTTTAGATAAGATAAAGTGTGAATAAGGCTAACAGTTGGCAGCCATTGAAATAGCTGAGAAAGCTCAACAGACAAGAAACATGTAAATATTAACAAGAGGGAAAGTCTTACGGAGGAGGAGAAGCAAAGGGTCGGCAGGTCAGCATCTCTGAGTTGGAGGGACTTGGGCGTTTGGTTTGGACATATCAAAAGATGAAAAGAAACTGTTTTCGTGTATTTACGCTTTCACAACTAACTAGTTCTGAAATAGGGACCCAATGTACCGGGCCACGCTATCTCAATCCGAATCTAATTTAAAATTTTATATAAAAAATCAAACTCAATTCAAAAGTTATATAAAAAGAGAAAAATTAGATGAGAGAGAAAACGGTCTTCAGACTTGAGAGAGAAAACGGTCTGTAGTTGTACTCTGTAGTTGTACTCTGTACGCATACTGTGTCAAACCACCCATAAGAGGGGGTTGATCTTCTCGGCCAACTATGAGCTCTGGCCTATTTATTTTTGTAAAAGCTCTAACTCAGCCTACGCACTTAGGGAGCAATAGTCCAGTCCACGTATTAATGGAGTACCAGCCCGGCCCACGTACAAGTGGATCACTAGCCCAACTTACACATTACTGTTACCACTGATTCATAAATACAAAGGCTATGAGATTGAGAAATAACGAAAGTTACAATTCCAACATCTTTTCGTAATCAAGAAGCAAACAATTTCTTCGCGACGCTGTTTCAGGAATCCAGGACCTCGTTACAAGAACAAACCTATCTCTCTCTCTCTACTTCAACATGATAACATACTGAAAGGACAGACGAAAAAGGAAGTCAATAGCTCACCAAACCCATTGAAACAGGTGGCGTCCGTCTCTTCAGCCGCCTCCAGTGTCTTGCGTTATGGTTTCAGCGAGTAACGAAACTGAAAATACACTTACCACATCGATTGGCAATTTCTCAGATCTGCATTCTTTCTCAGAGTCTTCAAATTGATCACTAAAATATAACACATTTGATTTGACTATAGAGATCTGATGATAGACATCGACAAGCAGAGAAGGAGAGAGAGAAATCAAGCAAATAAAGAATGGAAGAAGAAGCGATGGAAAACAGTTGCGAAGTACAAACCAATGGTAAGCATAGAATTTAGAAACGATTAGTAATATCTGTCCATAAGGACGAGGCTCGCTCGACTAAAGTTCATTAATTTCTTAAATTTAAATTTTAAAAATAATATCATTTATTTGAAATATTTATGTTTTAAATCTAATTTAAACTTTAAAAATTGAAAAAGAAAGTTCAAATCAGTTAACTTAGTTAAAAAATTCACCTTTAGGCTATCTTTGATTAAACGTAAATATGAACTAGTTTAGACAAAATAATCAATTTATTGTTAAATTTTAACAAAAACTACACCGTATTAGACCAAGTCTAGTCTCTGTGCCATCTCCACTAATTATTACAAAAACAACTCATTTCATCCCAGCACAATAAGTGATTGATGTTCAGACTACTGGAATTAAATCTTTCGCAATAAGTTATAACTCATTTTCTTAGATTTTACAATGCAGGAAAAAAGAAATTTGAAGCTCGATCATATCAGGCGACAATGGCAGCTTATAATACATCCGTAATCAATATACAACTAGAGACACATTCCTCCACAGTTCATGTAATAACATTTGAATCTGAAAAGATTGAGACTTAGAATTCTTCCACAGCACAAGACATTACTACTAGTACTTTGGGTACCAAAACATGCCTTTAATTCCCTCCGGATCGGGTTCGAAACCTAAATTCCGGTAGAACTCCACCACTGCAGAAACAAGAAGCGTATACGAGGTTAATGATCCAAACCGAAACGTTGAATCTGTATGTATAAGCAGTATTCAGGTACAAAACAATTCACCGGATCGGATCGGCTAAAATCGTACCAGTCTTGTTTATAAATTGTCATACCTTGACTATCGGCAAAAAGTGTAATATTCCCTATGTCCTTCTGTAGAAGAGCCCTAATAAGCTTTTCGATAAGAGTCTTGCCGAGTCCTTGGCCCTATATTAAAGCCAATCATGAGTTCTTTTTTGCAAGTATTATTATGCGTATATGATGCATGAATGATGCTTTTAGATATCCAGAATTGCCCTATGTCCTTAAAAGAATGCCAAAATGCAAACTTATGAGTTTTGTCCTAAAGCCACAGCATTATAATCTCAAAACAGACCAATATGATATCTGTTCCAGGGCCCTATCCCGTGCAGAGACATTGTTCTACATGGCCAAACACAGAATTGCATACTTTATGATCGTCTACCTGATAGCTAGGATCAACAAGCACATCCCATATCGTGGCATTGAAAGCATGATCAGATGTAGCACGAGCCATTCCGATAAGCTTCTTTTGGTCATTCCCCTCTGTCAAATAACTTCTCCAAGTACACTAAGATGTTTATAAAGTAATTTTAGATGTAGAAAGTACTTAGCTAGATTGTATTGTTCACAAGACACGAAGACTTCACAATGGTGCATATAGGCCAAGTACCTGACCCCGGTGATTTTCGTATGCAATGTAACGCAGCTACCATATAGCTATTTTTCAAAGCTGCAGCTAACTTTGAAAGTGGCCTTCTAGGCCAACCAACCTGTTAAAACATCAGAATGAGTTCCAATTGAACAGAATAATTGGTCATATATCATATTTAAAACTTTATTCAAGAAAGTCACCAAATTATAAAGAGAGAAAGGATTTCGTGTACATAGTAATATTAGCAACCAACTGAATCATAAGAAAAGAAAAAACCCAAAAAGAAAGCAACAAAGACACTCTTACTCTTATTAACAAAGTTCAGAACTGATGTTAGTTGGTCAGTGTATTGAAAGGTCTTGGAATAAAGTTGGCACTTAGGAATATGTTCTACAATGAACATTTACATAGGCTGAATGGAGAACAAGTACCTTATCACACAAGGATTGAAGTTCATACACATCCACATCTCCACCTGAAGAAAATAAGATTTGTTCAATTGTTCCATCTGGTTCAGCTTTTTCCACAAGAACAAATTCTTCAGGCAAAGGTTCTTCCTGCTCCTGAGGAGTTATTGATGATTCATCAATGACTTTAGTTGAATTACCCTTTAAAAGCCTGCAATAGTAACAGAAGTGTAAGAAGCACCTTTTAATAAAGCTTTAAGTCATTATGCAGAAAAAGCTTGTAAGTAATGCATCATTGCTGAACAACAAATCCATTGCCCAACAGTCATAAATGGCAAATCTGATCCTAAAGGTGCAAAAGACTAAACGGTCTGATAAAAACCAGAAAAGAAAGACAATAAAAGTAACTGAATAATAGAACTTTATTGATAAATTTGAGAGCAAGAATCTTAAACTCCCAAATCAGTCCGTATGAAGAGGACTAAATTCCAAAACAAATGAATTAATTTTCTCAAAAGCTACTCACTTGTTCTAACTATCAGATATTTATAATGCTAGACTCCAAATCGCAATAAAAGATAGACTCCTAATCATAATAAAATATAGACTCCTAATCGTAATAAAAGATAGACTTCTAATCGTAATAAAAGATAAGACTCCTAATCGGTAAAATAACATAATATCTAAAATAATGGGATAACTACTAGATGTACGTAATGGGACTAAATCTTGGCCCATGTGATCCTCATATGTTGGAGGTGTCGTATCAATGCATCCCTCCTGGAAATTCGCCTTGTCCTCAAGGCGGAAAGAGAGAAATCTCGGCAAATTTCCCTGTTCCGTCGCTTTCAGCCAAAGTATCTGCTGGTGCGTCGTCGCCGTCTTCATCGGCCATCTCCATGAGATTGAGGGTCGCAGCCTTGCAGCGATGGCCGGGAGAGAACTTCTCGTTGCAACGAAAACACAACCCCTTCGAAATACGCAGTTGTCTCTCCTGATCCCAAGTGCGCAGTGTCGCTGGTCGAGAAGAAGCAGAAGCAGAAGCAGATGTAGAATGTTGTGTTGTTGGGTTGCTAGTGAATGGACCTACAGGTGACAAATTGGAAGTTTGGGCCTGTGAGGTATTGGGCATATTAGAGTTGACCAATTGATTTGCTTTTGGCCCACTTTTAAGGTTGGACTTTTGTTCAAACTCTAGTGTCAAACTCATAGCTCTGTAGATAGTGCGTGGCTTGTGGATGCGAATGTCAGCTTTCAAATCATCTTTAAGACCGTTTAGGAATACCCCTAATAGACAATGATCCGGCCAATCCACAACCCGGGCTGATCTCCGTGCAAATTCCTACCTGTACTCTTGGACTGTACCAGTTTGTTTGATGTTGCAGAGGTATTCATCAGGGTTTTGAAATTCAGCGAGACCGTAGTTCTCTTGGAAGGCCTGAACGAGTTCCTCCCAATAGATCATGGTTTGATCGTTGTTGAGCCAGGAGAACAAATCCAAAGCATCGCCTGTTAGGAACCTCTATAGAGATTGCCTTGTATTGATAATAAATCGGTACAATATGACAAGATATCTTCTTGGAGCAAGCTCCCCTCCCGGAAATGTAATTCCCGTGCCAATACAATAGATGTATTTTCCACAATAATCCGAATAATCCTCCTCCTATACCCGTCCCTATATAGACTCTGTACCTTCTTATTCTCTCTCTCTCCGTAACTAACTCATAATCTACTAGCCTATGTGGCATTTGTATTTGAATGTCTTAGTGGCTGTTTACTAATATTAATACTAGCATGCCGATAACTAAGAAGGGTGCTAACAATTCCTTCCTCCTCAAAGGCACCTTGTCCTCAAGGTGGATGAAAGGAATTGCCTTTCTTAGAAGATTTAGTATCTCGATCATTTTAGGACAACGGCTAGCAGATCTTGAGAAGCGAATGTTCTTTGCAAGTACCGAACCCGCCAGTATCTTTGGTTCGTAAGCCATCCCGATTTACCATAAATGCATTTTTTTTAAATCTTCCGCATGGCTTCATGCTCCCTGGATTTTCCCTCCTCCCAACATCTGTCAACCTCATCAACAAACACAACACTAGGGCTATTTATGGCCAATGAGAAGACAGATTTCACATACTTCTCACCTCACCAAACCACTTGGATGTGATACTAGACATTGAGATGTTGATAAAATTGGCACGGTGTCGGTTGCCACGACCTTTGCAAGCATAGTCTTTCCTGTCCCTGGAGATCCGAATAAAAGTATGCCCATACAAGGCTTAGTTAACTGCCCCTTGCAGAAAAGTTCAGGCCTCTGTCGAGGAGGCATCACTAGCTCTTGCAAAGTATCTTTGACATTCTCAAGCGCCCCAATATCATCAAATGTAACTCCAATGTCGCTAGGTGGAATAACATCAGCTAAAAACCTTTTCTCAAACTCATTTTCCGTGAAAACATCCTTGAGTGACTTCTTCAAGCTTTTAGATTCAGTTTGAATGGCCTGTAAAATTCCGATCCCCGACTGGATGCTCTCACTGGACAAAACAAGTCTTGCATCGAGATCGACTTCGGGACTTTGCACCAAATGATGACTTAGAGCCCATCCAATTACCTTCGCAGCACTTTCACTTGTAAGTGTCTGGTCTTTGATGTATAATGTGTCAAGTCCTTCACACTCCATTCCAGTTCGAGTCAAAACCATTACATGCATCGAACGCATCAATGTTTCCTTCCAAATCTGGATCTAGTATGCTCCTTGCATTACCACTCTCTATTAGTGGTTTTGCCCACATAACCAAGCTCTGTTGATTCTTGGGAGACTCCAAAGAAGCAATCAGTCTCCTTCCTGATAGTAATTCAAGTAGAACAATTTTTACGGCAACACCCAAGATTAGATCTGGCCCTCCTGTGTCAAATACATACGCGTCCACAATAAACTCTTCTCCATTCAATTCCGGTTTAATCACCTTGCAAATACCTTGAGAGAAAACTCGATGTCCATCGCTCAACCTCACAACGAAATCTTGGTTGAAGTGACAACAATACCACAGCTCTCCTCTCCATCATCTGATCATAGGTTAAGCTACGTGTACCCCTCCACTTTGCATTCCCCGTTCGGTGATTATCAGAGATGGGACCCTTCGGTTTGTGGAATGACTCACTTACTTTGTTTTTAATGTTTCCCACTCCATGATGGGTTTGAGCTGGACGATACGTGTAGGGCTGTCCTGTTCGGTGCCCAAGGATTGAGTGAAAATCTTCGGTTTTTCTTCTCCCTTCTCCCAGCTGGACCACACCTTCACCAATCAGCTCTCTCTCAACCTTCCTTGCGACAGAGATGAGGCAAACCCGATTCTTCACTTCCTCTCGTAACCCACCCATGAAACAACTCATATTCCACTCATCCGGGAGATGGCCTATTTGTGACGCCACCCTTTCAAAATAGTCAATATAGTCATCGACTGAACCTCTCTGAACGATTGATTTTAATTGCTCAATCGGGTCTCCCTCATCCCCGTCTCCATAACGATCGAACAATGATCGCTTGAACCTTTCCCAAGTCATACATGGGTCTAACTCCCGTAAACTCGCGAACCAATAGAGCGTCGACCCCTCCATGCAGATTTGAACCATAGGTATACGAAGCTTAGGAGGAATGGCATGAATCAGAAAATAGGACTCGGCTCTCGTGACCTAAGCAAATGGGTCGTTCCCATGAAAAGCAGGAAGATCGACGCGACGTGCGACATTCCGGTACTCCTCCCATGCTCGTTCGGTGGCTTCCCGAGGAACGTGGTCATCATGTCGGCGAGGCCCAGCTCCCATTTGACCACCGGTGTGCTTGTCGCAGCCGGCGGTGACCCCAGAGAGTGATGCGGGTTTATCGCCCCCTGCTGAAGACGACGCGTTGTGAGTAAACACCGATGGTTCATCTTCTTCACCCACCTTCTGTTTCTATGAGTGCCTAGCCATCAAAGATCGAAACCCATCCCTCATCTCCGACTGTAGTAGATGTTGCGATTTGGCCAGCGTCTCCACGCTGGCCATCAGAGAACTTAGCTGCTATTGAAGGTCCTTCAACACGGCATCGTGCGATTTTCACCATTGCTTCTTGGGCCGACAATGTTAATTCTTGTCTCCGGAGAGACGCTTCCACAGCAGACACTCTAGCCTCCATACGTGTTTGCATGCAATCTCTGCCCTTCTCTCCTCTCAATGAAAGCACCAATTTGTTAGGAACCTCTATAGAGATTGCCTTGTATTGATAATAAATCGGTACAATATGACAAGATATCTTCTTTGGAGCAAGCTCCCCTCCTGAAATGTAATTCCAGTGCCAATACAATAGATGTATTTTCCACAATAATCCAGAATAATCCTCCCTCCTATACCCCGTCCTATATATAGACTCTGTACCTTCTTATTCTCTCTCTCTCTCCGTAACTAACTCATAATCTACTAGCCTATGTGGCATTTGTATTTGAATGTCTTAGTGGCTGTTTACTAATATTAATACTAGCATGTTGATAACTAAGAAGGGTGCTAACATCGCCCTCCAAATACATCGCGACTATGTCGACCTTGTGTTCGTCCGACATTTGATAATAACAGAAGTATTTTTCCGCTTTTAGAATCCAGCCCCTCGGGTCTCCTCCGTCATATTTTGGAAACTCGATCTTGGTGTAAGGACGTTGTCGTCACCATGACTGAGATTCTTCTTCATCTTCTTCATTATCCTGCTCGTTGGTTCGACGTTGATAACATGGTTGAGGATTGCGTTGATCGTGGTCCTGAGTGGGGTTCACGTATTCCCTTCCTTGTCTGTGAGCAGAAGAAGATGGGATATTGGTGGCTTTTTTATTAGCTTCTAGTGTAGCTATTTTTGCTGCCAGAGTGTCAATTGTTCCAAATCTGGATGCAATAGCAGTGAGTTGAGTGGCGATTTGGTCATTAGAAGAATTGGGTGAGGAGGGATGACTGTTTTGTGGATCGATGGGTTGAGTGATGGGTACGGAGGTTCGTGTGTTTACCATTGGAATCAACCTTCTCTGATATCAAATGATAGAAACCAGAAAAGAAAGACAATAAAAGTAACTGAATAATAGAACTTTATTGATAAATTTGAGAGCAAGAATCTTAAACTCACAAATCAGTCCGTATGGAGAGGACTAAACTCCAAAACAAAGGAATTAATTTTCTCAAAAGCTGCTCACTTGTTCTAACTATAAGATATTTATAATGCTAGACTCCAAATCACAATAAAAGATAGACTCCTAATCATAATAAAATATAGACTCCTAATCGTAATAAAAGATAGACTTCTAATCGTAATAAAAGATAAGACTCCTAATCGGTAAAATAACATAATAGCTAAAATAATGGGATAACTACTAGATGTACGTAATGGGATCAAACTTGTTGTGGACGCATTCTTGGGCAAAACGTATGAAAGAAAGAAACATTAATTTGGATTTTTATCGATTTGTTAGATAGTTGGTGTTTTATGGTTATCTCCTTATTAGGATAATAATACGGTAGGAATCCTATTATTGATACGATAATAATAAGGTAGGTAGGAATCCTATTATTGATAGGATAATAATAAGGTAGGATTATCGAAAGTAGGAAACATGCTTAGAGTAGGAATCCTATTATTGTAAGGAGACTTGCCTATTTAAAGGCAATCGAATTAATAAAGAGCAAGTCAAGATTTATTCAAATAAGAGATCGAGTTCTCTATCGAACTCTAAGGTGTCGACCTCCCTTTGAAGAGTTGAAATTTTATTCAAGATAGGTCGACCAAAAAAAAAAGATACTAAATCTGTGACTCGATCCCAAACACGGGACCATAACAATTTGGTATCAAAGCCAAACATGATGGGTGATGAAATCAGAGACCTATTGCAAGAAGAACGAGCCCTTACCGACTCCAAGCTTTCAGCTATGGAACAACGTCTTGGGGAGAAAATTGCCCAGATTTTTCAAGAACTATCTGGCATAGGACTCAGTGGTCACAAAACTACTGTCAATGGAAGTGAAGAGAGCAGTGCGACTGTACCCACAACAGATCGACCAGTTGCCACCGCTACCAAGGAAGGCCCTATACAGCCTGTTCCACACACCAGAAACCATCAATCCACAGTGCCCAGGTATGCAAAATTGGATTTCCCAACATATGATGGCATGGAAGACCCCTTAATTTGGGCTCACCGCTGTGAGCAATTCTTTGAAAATCGAATACACGGAGACAGAAAGGGTGGGACTAGCGGTTTTCATCTCTTAGGAGAAGCACAATTGTGGTTTTATCAATTGAAGAGGGCAAAAATCAATGACTTGGATGAATTTGAAAAGTTGCTTCAAAGGTTTGGACCACCGGAAGGTAGTAATCCAGTGGGTGAATTAGTCACTCTTCGACAAACCGGAACTGTTGAAAACTATCAGCGTCAGTTCCAAGAAAAGCTAGCTAGAGCTGATGAGCTCATTCCGGAAAGTTTGCACGTGGGATTATTTATGGCGGGATTGGATGATTCTATTAGATTGGATGTTCAACTGCTTAAACCACCAGATTTAGCAGCTACTATAAGTTTGGCTAGAGCTTATGAACAGAAGCTTCAGTTGCAAAAAATCACTAGTACTCAAAGGATGACATGGCAATCTCCCCAAACAAGCTCTAGTTCGGTGACTATGCCACCAAGGAGTTCCAAGGTGTCATCTGCAGCGATTGATAAATCACCAAGCAATCATGCTCCTTTTTTTAAGCATTGACACGAGCAGAGATGGCAGAAAGGAGATCAAAAGGGCTGTGTTATAATTGTGATGAACCATATTCAGCTACTCACCAATGCAAACGGCTTTTCTGGTTAGAGTTAGTAGATACAAATGATGATCCATCATTCGAGCTTGAGGACAAGCTCTTTCCGCAAGAGGGGGTAAATGTTGTGGACACATTCTTGGGCAAAACGTATGAATGAAAGAAACATTAATTTGGATTTTTATCGATTTGTTAGATAGTTGGTGTTTTATGGTTATCTCCTTATTAGGATAATAATACGGTAGGAATCCTATTATTGATACGATAATAATAAGGTAGGTAGGAATCCTATTATTGATAGGATAATAATAAGGTAGGATTATCGAAAGTAGGAAACATGCTTAGAGTAGGAATCCTATTATTGTAAGGAGACTTGCCTATTTAAAGGCAATCGGAATTAATAAAGAGCAAGTCAAGATTTATTCAAATAAGAGATCAGAGTTCTCTCTATCGAACTCTAAGGTGTCAGCCTCCCTTTGAAGAGCTGAAATTCTATTCAAGATAGGTCGACCAAAAAAACAGTATACTCGTCCTGTGACTCGATCCCAAACACGGGACCATAACAATTTGGTATCAAAGCCAAACATGATGGGTGATGAAATCAGAGACCTATTGCAAGAAGAACGAGCCCTTACCGACTCCAAGCTTTCAGCTATGGAACAACGTCTTGGGGAGAAAATTGCCCAGATTTTTCAAGAACTATCGGCATAGGACTCGATGGTCACAAAACTCATCAATGGAAGTGAAGAGAGAAAAGTCTGTTGTACCACAACAGATCGACCGATTGCCACCGCTACCAAGGAAGGCCCTATCTGACTGTTCCACACACCAGAAACCATCAATCCACAGTGCCCAGGTATGCAAAATTGGATTTCCCGACATATGATGGCATGGAAGACCCCTTAATTTGGGCTCGCCGCTGTGAGCAATTCTTTGAAAATCAGAATACACCGGAGACAGAAGGGTGGGACTAGCGGGTTTTCATCTCTTAGGAGAAGCACAATTGTGGTTTTATCAATTGAAGAGGGCAAAAAATCAATGACTTGGATGAATTTGAAAAGTTGCTTCCAAGGTTTGGACCACGGAAGGTAGTAATCCGATGGGTGAATTAGTCACTCTTCGACAAACCGGAATGTTGAAAACTATCGTCGGCCCAAGAAAAGCTAGCTAGAGTGATGAGCTCATTAGGAAAGTTTGCGTGGGATTATTTATGGCGGGATTGGATGATTCCGTTAGATTGGATGTTCAATCGCTTAAACCACCGATTTAGCAGCTACTATAAGTTTGGCTAGAGCTTATGAGCGAAGCTTCAGATTGCAAAAATCACTAGTACTCAAAGGATGACATGGCAATCTCCCAAACAAGCTCTAGTTCGGTGACTATGCCACCAAGGAGTTCCAAGGTGTCATCTGCAATGATTGATAAATCACCAAGCAATCATGCTCCTTTTTAAGCAATTGACACGGCGAGAGATGGCAGAAAGGAGATCAAAAGGGCTGTGTTATAATTGTGATGAACCATATTCAGCTACTCACCAATGCAAACGGCTTTTCTGGTTAGAGTTAGTAGATACAAATGATGATCCATCATTCGAGCTTGAGGACAAGCTCTTTCCACAAGAGGGGGGTAATGTTGTGGACGCATTGTTGGGCAAAACGTATGAAAGAAAGAAACATTAATTTGGATTTTTATCGATTTGTTAGATAGTTGGTGTTTTATGGTTATCTCCTTATTAGGATAATAATACGGTAGGAATCCTATTATTGATAGGATAATAATAAGGTAGGTAGGAATCCTATTATTGATAGGATAATAATAAGGTAGGATTATCGAAAGTAGGAAACATGCTTAGAGTAGGAATCCTATTATTGTAAGGAGACTTGCCTATTTAAAGGCAATCGGAATTAATAAAGAGCAAGTCAAGATTTATTCAAATAAGAGATCAGAGTTCTCTCTATCGAACTCTAAGGTGTCAGCCTCCCTTTGAAGAGCTGAAATTCTATTCAAGATAGGTCGACCAAAAAAATAGTATACTCGCCCTGTGACTCGATCCCAAACACGGGACCATAATTAGGAGACTTGCCTATTTAAAGGTAATCGGAATTAATAAAGAGCAAGTCAAGATTTATTCAAATAAGAGATCAGAGTTCTCTCTATCGAACTCTAAGGTGTCAGCCTCCCTTTGAAGAGCTGAAATTCTATTCAAGATAGGTCGACCAAAAAAACAGTATACTCGCCCTGTACTTGATCCCAAACACGGGACCATAATTAGGAGACTTGCCTATTTAAAGGCAATCGGAATTAATAAAGAGCAAGTCAAGATTTATTCAAATAAGATATCAGAGTTCTCTCTATCGAACTCTAAGGTGTCAACCTCCCTTTGAAGAGCTGAATTTCTATTCAAGATAGGTCGACCAAAAAAAACAGTATACTCGCCCTGTGACTCGATCCCAAACACGGGACCATAACAAAACTACTGATTGACTAAATCTTGGCCCATGTGATCCTCATATGTTGGAGGTGTCGTATCACGGTCAGATGCCTACCCTAGGAACCGAATGAAAATAAAGTTTTCATCAGTTCCGAATAAGGAAACTGAATGATATATTAGATCAATTGTCTAGACAGTAAATAATTTGAAATGACAAACTTCAACTGCAAGTAGTCCTCCAAAATAGTAGCTAAACCCCTGTTTGCTTTGCATTACCTAATATATTGCAAGACACATGAAACATTGTGCAGTAATATAAGAAAACGAATATGGTAAAATTTACGACCAATTGGACCAGGAAAGCAAATATTCAGTGCATGAAGTACTGATTATGCTGTCAACATGTCTCAACAACCTTTATAGAAACAAATTGAATCAGAAGTTATGATTTAAACAGCCAACAACAAATGCACATCCTATCGAAACTCCACGTCTATTACACTAGGTTGTTTCTACAACTCTATAATCACATTACCCAGATCTTAAAGAGTCCCAAAACCCGGCCTTGAGAGAAGAAACCTCAAGCTTTCTTGTTCCTGCAAAAAAAAAGCACACACACACACACGTATCTATATAAGAAAACATAAGATGAAATCAAACGTTGAACTTTTGAGAGGTACTTCTTGCTGCAAATTCATGGAGATGCTTTTGGCCTAAATATATAGTCTTCCATGAAACTTCACAAAGGAAACACGTGTCCATAGAAATGTAAGAAATGACAGAGTAGAATGGTAAGGAGGGCAACAAGTTTTTCTGATTGTTTCAATGACAAAGTTCATCAGTTTGGACAACTAAGTGCGAGCTTCAAAAGAAAGCATTCGAATTCTCCGCCACAGAGCAAGCTCAAAGAATCAGGTCAAAATCTCTAAAAGATTCGAGCTTAAACAAAGGGATAAAACAAAAAGGATTGATTCATATAAATACCTCTTGAAAGGCCAAAATTGAGATGTCTTGATTGATATGTTGCTCCACAGTCGCAGTAAAATGGGAGAACTACAAATCTAGAAACAAAAAATTTATCAACTTGGATAACAACAAATCAGAAAAGTTTGAAGGGTTCTCTTTGCACTCAAGTTTGTTCACACTAAACAAAGAAGAAACTAGTGGGTGTGTTTAGATAAGATAGATAGTGTGTGGATAAGGCTAACAGTTGGCAGCCATTGAAACAGCACAGAAAGCTCAACAGACAGACACATGTAAATATTAACAGGAGGGAAAGTCTTACGGAGGAGGAGAAGCAAAGGATCGGCGGGTCAGCATCTCTGAGTTGGAGGGACTTGGGCGTTTGGTTTGGATATACCAAAAGATAAAAAGAAACTGTTTTCGTGTCTTTGGGCTTTCACAACTAACTAGTTCTGAAACAGGAATCCAATGTACCGGGCCACGCTATCTGAATCCGAATCTAATTCAAAATTTTATATAAAAAATCAAACTCAATTCAAAATTTATATAAAAAGACTGACTTTGCTTCAAAGGAATCTCTGTGCGCCATCCAACTCCAAAGTGGGTTCCCATATCTCGTCTTTTGACAGGTTACCTTGCCAATTTCTTCTGCAGAATGTTGAAACTATAGTTTTGAGATTGGTCAGGTTTGAAGTTTACAGTCCAAAACTTTGAAATAATCCAAATTAGATCGGAATCTCCAATAGTATCCCTACTAAAGTTTCAGTGTGGGTATGGGAATGCGGGGAGTTGAAGTAATAATGAGAAGAGCGTCAGATGCATGAGACATGCATGTGCAGGTGCAGTGAAACGATGATCATACATGTCACATATGGATAATATGGAAGTAGCTGTTTCATTTTAGGTTCAGATATGATTTTGATTGGCTTTGTTGAATCTTCACTCGCTTTCATGGGATCGAGAGTGACTTTAGTTATTATAGATAGGCATGAGATGAGAGGCTGGCGAACACCTTCAATAATGACGGGTAGGTAGGCCATGTACATTCATCTGCATCTTCAATGGAAGCAAGATTATATAGACAAGGGTTGGGCTTAAGTTGGAGCCTGATTAGGTTTAGGTGATCTGAACTTTGATTAAACTCAAACTTTTAAATAAAACGACTTATTTTTAGTTTTTAAAATATATGTATACTGTATATGTTTAGATGAGCTTATATTAATAGAGCTTTTGACAGTAGAATTTTTCTTAGTAATTTTTTTTTAAGAAGTCAATTAACTGTTTAACTGTCAATTAAAAACAACTTTTTAAAATAACTTCATACAATAGATCGTTTTAGAATATAAAAATAAAAAACACTTTTATTAATTTTAGCTATATTTTATTTTGTAAAAAAATTATTTATGCATGTAAATATTATTTAAAGCATAATAAATAATATGCAAAGCATAATATATTAATTATTATATAATTTAAACCATATGAAATATAAATGAAAATATATTTAACCAAATCTTTTATATGGATTATAACTTAAGTAAAACTAATATTAAAATAAATATTAAAATATATAAAAAGTCAAATAATATTATATAGATCTCAAAATAAGTATAAAGATGAGTTTGTGGGTATTGTAAAGATTATGTAAAACATAAGCGTAAAACTAAAAAGAATTAAAAATAAACTCATTAATTAATCTAAAATTTTACCAGAAAAGTATTTTTTAATCCTAAACACAAAATACCAATTTAATCCATACTATACATGTAGTATGATATAATTATGTTATGATAAGGAAGATAGCAAGATAACTATTTAGTAATTAATTAATTTATTATGATTAATGATTGCATCATGAACAAGTAAGGTGGGAGGCCACGTGTTTTCAATAATTAATGCAATTATTAATAAATTCAATGTTTCAAAATTAAAAGGAGAAAGAGGAGATCTTAAGTAAGCTTGTTGGGACCTACTAAACATGTTTAATAAATGTTAATTACACAATTTCCTAGAGTGGTTGGTGGAAGCTAATTATAATTTATTTTCTTTAAGTTATAATAACAATAATTATGTTAATAACCATATAAGAGGTTGGGGTGGGACCAATCAAATGATTTGACTATGAACTTTCATGAATTCATTCATAATTAATTACAAACATCATTAATTATAAATAAATTTTAAGAATTGAAATTTTAATTAGTCTTCTTATACTAAATAAAAAATTTGAAGATAAAATTACAAATTTTCACTTAGTAAAATTATGAAAGACAAAATTGGTTTATTTAATATAAAATTTATAATTTAATTTAAATTTTAAAGTTATAATTTAAATTAAAATTCGCAATCTCTAAGAAATTAAAATTTTCACTTAGTAAAATTAGTAAGTTAGGTTAGGCAAACTCGATTTCACTTGACTTAAAATTAATAGATAAAATTATTTTAATTAAAATTAGGTCAAATTTAACTTTTAAAAATAAATATTTAAAATTTGGTATTATTTTGTATTACTTATTATTATTATTATTTTATTTATTTTTGTATTTGTATTTGTATATTTATCTATTTAGTTGTTTTATTACCTTTTAAATATTTTATTTATTTATTTATCTATTCTTTTTATTTTTATATGTATTCAAATATATTTATAATTTTGTAGTATATTGATGACACATTGTATATGGATCTATCGAAATAATCTCGTTCTTAAATAAAAGATAAAGTTGCTTATTATAGGACCTTCTCATACCTTATGTGTCAGTGAGAATTCCGTATTATTGTTGTAAATATTTAAATTTTGAATCGGGCTTAAAACTCGAATTTTATAATTAGGTCTTTCTTTATTGAGATTAAAATAATATTGATTATTTTTTATGAATTAAAAGTTTTATTTTATTAAAAAAATAAAATTGAACCTGTTCCCATAAATTCCAAATGACAAGAATGGAGGAAACAAGAGACAAGTTGTTCCTTTGGCGCCTTCAGGCCTTAAAAGTGTCAGTTGAGAAGGAAAAAAATTAAGAAAAGAGAAAACTTTTAACAGAGGAAGGGAGAATAGTTATGGAAAATCAAAGCAAAGCTCCGTCAATGGCGGGCAATAAAAGTTAAAAACTTTGTGTTCCCAGAATTCCACAAAACTAATTAAAGTTCTAATCTTTACTTTAAAGTTCTAATTGACCTTACTTTTTCACTACCATTGAAGTAGATAGATCGATCTCAAGACACTCACTAACACATCACTTCTGCGCTTTGCATCTACTGCACCCTGTTTCTAGATCTCATATTCCTCTCAGTCTCAGAGATGTTGCGTTCTTGAGCTGTTACAGAGAAGATATTGGTACATTATGAACAACAGAAGCACCAATCTCAAAGAATCTCTGATTGGGGGCAGGAACAGTATGTCCTATCCTCACCGCCGTTCCAGAGACACGGACGAAAATTTGGATCTCTTCTCCAAGAACCGCCCAACTCTGTCTTTTACCTCTTCCGATGAATCCTCCGATGGTATGCATTTTTCATCAGTCTTTTTCTAGAAACCATCTCTTTTAAATTTGACAAAATGGTTTCTAATCAAGTTGAAATCTTTTGTTCTCATTGCCTTCTTGTGGATTTCAGAATCGGTCTGATGATTGCACAAATTATGATTTTGCGATTTTTTGCTTTATGCTTTACAAGTTCCATGCAAGACCATTAAAAGTAAAAAAGCTTCTAACTTCACTTAAATCAGTCTGTTTTAGTCTTCCATAAGACTAGTATTACCTCATAGTTTCTTCTTTATCACACTCTTGCCTTAGATTTTTCATTTCTTCCCAAATTTCTATCATTCTTCCTCAATTCTATTTTCAGTGAAATTGGGGAAGCTTTCAGTTGGATCTGCCAAACTTGCAAGAAGTGGGATCGATGATCTTTTGTCATCCACAGATGGTGGGAAACATGATTATGACTGGTAGATCTTCGACTTGCTCCTTTTTTTCTTCAAATGTTTTGCTGAATTTCCAGATCTTCTTTTTTTCTGTTTTCATGCCTGTATATAGTATCTCTAATTCTGTTAAGTTCAAAGTCAACAACAATCTATAAAAAAATCTCGAAATTTTAGTTCTTCATATCTTTCAGCATCAGTTGGTATCTATTCCCAGTATCAAAAGGGATGTTCCTTCAAAAAGTTCTAACACTAGTTGTCTGAGATTGTCATTTTTGTGGAGATCACATGAATTGGGAGTTCAGATTCATTTTAACAGTAGTCAGTGGTTTCTTGCTTTCCTCACATTAGTTGTACCAGAATAAGAATTTACCATTGTGATTGTCTTTTATGTCATCAGGTTGCTTACTCCTCCTGGAACTCCTCTCTTCCCTTCATCTGATGGAAGCGAGTCACAGGCAGTTTCGGTGGCTTCAAGAAGTACTTCCCTGGGTAGATCAGTTTCTACCAGTAAGGCTTCCAGGGTATGCACTATCATTACTTGTTTGCTTGCTTTCTTGTATTCATTATCATCTTTGGATGTCTTTGAGGATGTTTGGTAGTAAATGCATGATATGAATCATTTTTGATCCTTGATGTTATGAAAACTTAGTCTGTCAGTTGTCTATCTGTTTCAGCTTTCAGTTTCACATTCTGATAGTCATCATTCTTCAAGACCAACTAGAAGCAGTTCGGTGGCACGCCCTTCTGTTTCTTCTTCACAATTCAGTACCTACTCATCATATAGGTCCTCTTCAATCCTGAATACAAGCTCTGCTTCAGTCTCCTCTTATACTAGACCATCTTCTCCGATTACTCGCTCTTTATCTACAGGAAGACCTTCCACGCCATCTGCTCGTCCCGCATCACGTTCATCTACTCCATCAAGAGCACGCCCTTCCCCTGCTAACACTTTGACTGACAAGACTCGTCCATCTCAAAGTTCAAGGCCATCAACTCCAAGTTCTAGGCCACAAATTCCTGCAAACTTGAACTCAGGTCCTCGATCAATTTCTCGCCCTTCAACACCCACTCGCAGGAGTCCTGCAACTTTGGTGTCTCCTGTGTCCGCTCCTTCAAGTTCAAGTGGACGAGTTCTTTCAAGTGGGCGCACTTCAGCCCCAGCATCTCGACCAAGTTCCCCAAGTCCACGAGTTAGGACTCCACAGCAGCCAGTAATTCCTCCTGACTTTCCACTTGACACACCTCCAAATCTTAGAACTACTTTGCCAGACAGGCCACTATCTGCTGGTAGGTCAAGGCCTGGTGCTGCTCTTACAGTGAAAGGGACCTCCCCCGAAACTATGGCTCCTGTGGCTGCACCAAGACGGCATTCATCTCCTATCATTGCAAGGGGAAGACTCTCAGAACCCCCTGGAAAGGGACGTTTTCCTTCCAATGGTCATGTTACTGATTTACCTGAGCCTCGAAAAACCTCTCATGTCTCAGAGTTGGGAATGCGGAAACCTGTCAAGCCCTCATTGACTACCACAGAGGGCAATGGATTTGGGAGGTCAATATCTAAGAAGTCCTTGGATATGGCCATCAGACATATGGTATGAGTACTCTCTTCCTCTCTTATTTTCATGATAATCCAACGAGTTAGGCTATACGATTGGCACCTATTTATCATTTTCAATACCGTATCTCAATCAAGATGCAAATAGTTATCATTTTCAATTAGGTAGCTCAATCAGCTTGCTTAGTATCATGATCCTACCTGCACAATATTGTGTCTTCTCACTTTGCCACCTAATGACCTGTTTTCTGGCCATGGAACAGCGAGTCTGGTTTTCATGAGTGAGAACTCAGACGTATTATTCCTTTTTGTGGCAGAGTTGGAAACATATTGCCCAAGTTACTGCATCTATGAATACATTAGAGAATCTATCATGTTGGACTGGTTTAGCCAGGTTAACACATATATCTTCTTCTTTTTATTCTGTCACAAATTGCTCAACTTGCAATGTAGGACATAAGAAACGGCGCAGGAAGTCATCTTTCAGGCACAACTCTGTTCCCTCAGAGCATTCGATCTGCTACTTCAAAAACTCATTCTTCTCGTTCGATGAGTGCTCCAGAATTCATCAACCACGTTGGGAAAGTGCAAAATGGAGATATAGCAGACAATGAACACCATAGAAGCAGGGTTACAGATATTGGAAGCGAAACAAATATTGGAAGATATTCTGCAAAATTGATTCGAGCTGATATGTATCAGAGTACACATTATGATGCAATACTGCTTAAAGAGGATCTGAAGAACACCAACTGGCTGCATAGTATCGATGACAAGTCCAGTGAAGGGCCCATCTTCGATAACGGATATGAGACACTGCCAGAACCTTTTGGCCTATTATAACATCAGAGATATGATATGTTTTTTTTCCTATGATGATTTGTTAATTATATATCATTCTTGTGTAATTTTTGGCTCACTTGGAAAAACAAAAAAAATGGGATGTGTGAAATATGATGAGTGATACAGAGAGGTACAAGAATGTCTGGTTGTGCTACGAGGGCTTGAATGTTATCCTTTATAGTGTGAATGGTTACATCACTGTTTCATATGAGCAACAGTATGCCACAGTTGAAGTATGATCCAAGTTAAAGCCTATCATCTTCAAGATTACAAGTTAACAAGCCGAAACGAAAAGTCCCGGAAATCTTGGTCAGCAAAAATTTGCATTGACTTAGAAGAGTTTCTGAAAAAAACAAAGCTTCAACATCACCTTCATCTACATGGAGGCCACCTAGATGAAGATGTACAAAGGTCAAATGAGAAGTCAACTGATGCTTATTGGTTTTTAGTTGATGATTACGTGAGGTTCTGAACTGTAAACAGTGTTTAATTATACAATAGAATAGACGCATTACTAGCTTTTTTTACTCCTTTTTTTTTCCCTCTCTGATCGTTGATGATTCCGTTCAACTACTTCACAAGTCGGCATCTTTTATGTGTGAGTTCAGTTTGTTTGAAATAACTAGAAAGTTGTGTTCATCCAGAGTTAGTGACATTAAAAAAAGAAAGAAGAAAATATCAAATGAAAACATATGAAAATGATGCTCTCTGAAGTTGGTTGTTCACTTCATTGAGATCTGCGTTACTAACTGCTTTAACTTAACGAAGAAGCTGCTGTTTCTTCTTCTACTTCTTCTTCTACTATTATTTCTGAAACCTATCTGAAGTATTAACATTTTGATCCAACGTTACACTCCTCTTTTCTTATCCCTTTTCTTTTTCCCAAACTTACCTTTTCCTCTTTTACCGTCTCAAGCAAACATTTTCTCAGTTGAGTTCATTACTTCTCCTCTGTCACTACACATTCTCTGTTTCCTGCTTCTCACTTCAGCCCCCTTTCAAAGGTTTCAACTTTGCCTCTCTTTTATGCTTCTTATACTTTGGTGATTTGGTTTTAGTTGCTGTCTGCTCTGAATTTTTGTTGCTTACACTTCGTGTATATTCTAAGCTTTACTTGATTGAATGAAAGGGCTTGATAGGAATAGCGTTGTCTCTCTCAAAATCTGATTTTCTGTTCTTCTCCTCGCTCCATCAAATCTCCCCTTCCTATTTCTGTTTTCTTCAGTAGCAAAAATTCTAACCTTTCTGCTTTCTGTGGCAGATATTGTTATCATTCCTACATTTCACAACGATTCATAAGTTATTCTGTACAATTATTAGCTAAAACTCAAGACTTTAGTCTCATACTTGGATACATTTGTGAAATTCGACTTCAAGTGGAGGCTAATTAGTTTTTAGAAAATGGGTTTGATCTTGACAATATTTTGATACTTACAAGCTCCCAGAATCCCCCACACCGGTAAAAAAGTATTCTTGTTACCAATATCCTCCATTATTTCGATCTCATGTTCTCATACCTCATTTCCACTGTTTTTTCTTCAGTTCCTGATAATTTTGATAGTTCCTCCGTTTTTTCCCCTTTACAGCTTCACAACCTCATGTTTTCACTATTTTCACTACTGTGATTTTGAATTTTATTCCATCACATGTTCAACATCTTTACGCAAACAAGAGGAAAATTGACAAAGCTGAAAATTTTCACCCTATCTCAAGATATTGCAGGGAGGGCTTTAGTGCTTTTGCTTTCTCTTTAACAAGAAAAAGGGTGTACTTTTGCTCTTTTTTTTCCTCTCTTTATGCTTTACCACTAGCTTGATAATCTTTACTAGTGTATAGGAGAACCAAAAATGAAGTTCTGCCATTTTGAATTTGTTAGACAAGACATGTTACGAGAATCCGAGGCTTAGCAATGAAGTTCCATGTGGTTGAAAAAAAAAAACGTACTAACTTCGGTTAAAGTTGATAATTCATTGGTTTACTTCTGTCTTCAGATTACTAATTATCTTTCACCAACTTGAGTTGAAATCTTTATTATGCTTTTGTTGTCTTCTTTTGGTTGCTTCCTTTTCTACTAACCATGATTAAGTAGGGTTCTGCTGAATTAGTCACGCTTTCCTTTCAACTTTGCATGATTGCAAGTGTTTTATTTTGCTTCTTTACTCAAATTCTTTTTTGGAAAATAGTCAATTCCATATTGTTATTGTGTACCTTTCCAGGGAAACAAGAAGAATTCCTGAAACTATGTACTGATCACATTTCAGCAGCAGGTTCCATGAAGATCTTCTCATTTCTGTTGACATTACTCTTCTTTGCCTATTCTCAAACTCTTGCTGACCTTAATGTTGACAAGAAGGCTCTCCTTGATTTTGTGGCTGCGGTTCCTCACCCCCGGAAACTTAACTGGAGCTCTTCCACTCGGATATGTGCTTCTTGGGTTGGTGTCACTTGTAATGCGAACAATAGCCGTGTGATTGCAGTGCACCTTCCCGGTGTCGGACTCTATGGAGCCATTCCCAGTAACACACTTGGGAAGATGGATGCACTCATATTCCTCAGTCTGAGGTCCAACCACCTCAATGGGACTCTTCCATCAGACTTAATGTCTCTTCCTTCCCTGCGCTACATATATCTTCAACATAACAACTTCTCAGGTAGCATCCCTTCCTCCATCTCTTCTCAGCTTAATTTGCTTGATCTCTCCTTCAATTCCTTCACCGGTAACATACCGGCCACCTTACAAAATTTAACACATCTTATGAGTCTGAGCCTCCAGAACAACTTCTTAACGGGTTCCATACCAGAGCTCAACATCTCAGGACTGAATCAGTTGAATTTGAGCTACAACCACTTAAATGGCTCGGTTCCATTTTCCCTTCAAAAGTTCCCTCCCACCTCCTTTCAAGGAAACATTGTGCTATGTGGACCGCCTTTAAACCGATGCTCCTCTTTACCAGCTCAATCACCATCTCCCTCTCCGGCTTACTCAATTGTACTCCCTTCAGTCCCCCTAAAAACAAGAGCCAAGAAGAAACTGAGCAGAAGATCCATCATTGCAATTGCAGTTGGTGGTTCTGCAACATTCTTGTTTCTGCTATTGATGATTATGATGATTCTTTATTTGAGAAAGAATGACAACAAAGCTAATGATCAACCAAAAGGGAAAGGTGGAAGGAATGAGAAGCTAAAGGAAGACTTCGGAAGTGGAGTACAAGA
This sequence comes from Erythroxylum novogranatense, assembly GCA_029891385.1. Lineage (NCBI taxonomy): Eukaryota > Viridiplantae > Streptophyta > Magnoliopsida > Malpighiales > Erythroxylaceae > Erythroxylum > Erythroxylum novogranatense. The sequence continues at coordinate 97,753,904 of CM057231.1, read as the reverse complement.
TGCTGAGAAGAACAAGTTGGTGTTCTTTGAAGGATGCTCTTACAATTTCGACCTTGAAGATCTACTAAGAGCTTCAGCTGAAGTGCTAGGCAAAGGGAGTTATGGAACAACCTATAAAGCCATCTTGGAGGAAGGAACAGCTGTGGTTGTGAAGAGGTTAAAAGAAGTGATGGTTGGGAAAAGAGAGTTTGAGCAACAAATGGAAATCGTAGGAAGGGTTTCCAAGCATCCAAATGTACTGCCTCTTCGTGCTTACTACTACTGCAAGGATGAGAAACTTCTTGTTTATGACTATACAACAGCAGGAAGCTTTTCCAGTTTATTACACGGTATGCTTCAAAAGCTCAAATCTTTTGAATATGTGATGTAAAAGTTGGTGCCCTAACTTGCATATAATAACACAACGACTGCAGGAAATCGGGAAATCGGACAAACTGCATTAGATTGGGAAAACCGAGTAAAGATCTGCCTTGGAACTGCAAGAGGCATTGCTCATATACATTCTGAAGGTGGAGGAAAGTTGATCCATGGCAATATCAAGTCCTCCAACGTACTCCTCACTCAAGAACTCCAAGCATGTGTTTCAGATTTTGGATTAAGTACTCAAATGAATTATCCTACAGTTCCATCAAGAATTGTGGGCTACAGAGCTCCTGAGGTTATTGAAAGCAGAAAATTCACACAAAAGTCCGACGTTTACAGTTTTGGTGTCCTCCTACTGGAGATGCTGACAGGCAAAGCTCCAATACCATCATCAGGGCACGATGATGTTGTTGATCTTCCAAGATGGGTTCAGTCTGTTGTTAGAGAGGAATGGACAGCAGAGGTTTTTGACGTAGAGCTGATGAGATACCATAACATTGAAGAAGAGATGGTCCAGATGCTTCAAGTAGCAATGGCATGTTCTTCAAGAGTAACCGACATGAGACCTACCATGGACGAAGTAGTAAAGATGATTGAAGAAATTCGGCCCTCTGATTCTACCGAGACCAAAGCAACATTTTCAAACGCCATAGATCCCTGAAACTTCCTGCTTAGAGAGCTCAATAATCATGATTCTTCAAGCTTTTTCGTTAACAAATGTCATCTGTCTAGTGTCATGTGTTTCTACCCTGAGAAATGTTTTCCTCCGAAGTGTAATAAGGTTGAGAGGAGTTGTTTGTCAGCTCTAGACTCCGTCAGAAATAAAGGTTACTTATTGCCATTGGAGTCTAAAGCAAAGGTCATGAATGGCTTTAGTTAACCTAATCAATACCATTAAAACATGTAGTTGGTCAGAACGAACGAAGTATCTGAAAATGGCACAGAGTACACATCCATAGTTCTCATGGTTTCCGCAATTATCAGTGTCTAATCTACAACCACCAGAAAATGGTCCCCTTCCCACATGCATTGTCTGATCATGGTAATGCTTATTCAAAGATAACACCCAACCAATAAAAAGGGCAACAATCATAAAATCTCACATCAGCTTGATCTTTAACACTCTTGTCGTCAAGTTGTAATAATATTACATACAAATTTATAGGTCATTTTTTATCAAAAACATGTAAATCATAGTTTCCAAGAAAAATAAGTAACGAATAGGATGAAGAACTAAAGATTTCCACGATAATTTAACAATGAAAAAGCAAATTGGGTCGGCCTGATATTCTACTAAACTTGGTGGGATCGGACGGAATAATCTCAACGCCCTTTGGGGTTCATGATTTGCGAGAACACAGCACTTGGTGTCAACCCGTCAGAGTCTTCACTTGCAAGGCTACGTCCACCTATGCTCATGCTCATTCCTGTGCTCCTTGAATCTGTCACATTGCCATCGAAGGCATCGGCATCTTTCTTTCCTTTACATGACGACACATTGAGTGGTTCTTCCTCCTCAGTCATTCCACCAATACCTTGGCCACTCTCCTCTGCACTCTCTTGTAGCTGCAACGCGAATTCTAGGTTCCAAAGTACATCACCCATTGATGGCCTCTCTATGCCCTGATCAGCCACACATTTCATTGCTGTCTCTGCAAACTTCTTGAAGCATTCTGGCGCAATTTTTCCCTTCAGATAAGGGTCAACTATCTGATCAAGAATGCCTTTCTTGTAGCAATGTGCAGCCCACTCAGCTAAGCTCACTTGCTCCTTTGGCAAAGTCGGGTTTAAGGCTGGTCGAGCACATAGGATCTCAAACAGTACAACCCCAAATGAGTAGACATCAGACTTGTCAGTTAATTGCTGCCGTCTGAAATATTCCGGATCCAAGTATCCAAAACTACCTTTCACAACAGTGCTGACATGAGTGTGATCCAACGCAGGACCTGTCTTTGACAGCCCGAAATCAGACACCTTTGCAACCCATTTCTCATCCAAAAGGATATTAGTTGTCTTAACATCTCGGTGGATGATAGTGTGCTTGGCGCCAGTGTGGAGGTAGTGCAAACCACGAGCTGCACCAATGCATATCTCCAACCTTTGTTTCCATGGTAGAGGTGGCTTCTGTGTCTTATATAGGTGCTCACGCAAGGTACCATATGCCATGTAATCATAAACAAGAATCATCTCACAGTTTTCTTCACAGTAACCAATCAATGAAACAAGATGGCGATGTCGAAGTTTAGAAAGCATTTCAATCTCGGTCTGGAACTCGTGCACCCCTTGCTCAGATAGTGGATTGCCACGCTTGATTGCAACTTTAGTTGTTGCACCATCAATTTCTCCCCTGTAGACTTTGCCAAAACCTCCAACCCCAAGAACCAGAGAATCGTCAAAGTTGTTGGTGGCAGCCTTGATCTCAGCAAATGAGAAGTGCCGGCAGAGGTTTGATGGCAGAGAGGATGCATAACTACCAGTAGTGTTTGTCTTGGCTGATCCTGCAGAGTGTGAATTCCCATACAGAGAAAGCGGAAGCCACCCAGATGGCCCTTCACTTGCACTTGCCTCCTTTCCATACCTACGGCGACGTGATGCAGCTATATAACAGAAACCAACCACAAGTGCCAGAACAATTCCACCACTTATGCCCCCAGCTAAAACAGCTTTCTGGTTAGCCGAATGCCTTGATGGTAGTTTAACTCTACTAGGATCTATTATCAGTTGCTTAGGAGCAGGGATAGGATTTGGCCCAGCAAGGTTACCATCTGCATTGCTCAATTTGAATATCTCCACTCCATTCAAAATAGCATCATAATACTGGGACTTGGAAGCTGTATTTGGGTGAAGTTGAAGCCACATATCCTCCTGAGGATTCCCACCAGAAACAAAAACCACATAGTCCCTATACACTGGAACCCCATTGCTGCCTGCCATGGCAACCACGTCCATTGTCTCAGCAGTTTGATTGTTAAGGTAGATGTCAAACACTCTCTGGTTTTGCTTGGTTATAGTTGCAGCGACCTCGCAGAAATGGAGCCTAACCAAGTAACTGAAACCAGAATCCACTGAGAAAATCCAACTCAAGTTGTAATTAACATTGACATGATAATCTGGCCCCATTGATCGAGCAGTTGAATACACAGTATCAGGTGCAACATAAGTAGGTATGCTGCTAGGGTATCTGATTGTCATGTTCGGATCAGCAGACTCGGCAACACCGGATGCCGCCCCATAAAGATACAACTGATCATCAGCCCAAGATCTCAACAGACCAGTATCTTTAGAAGGAGATATATCATTCCCACCGACATTGATCCTGTAAACATTCTCAAGTGAAGTGCTATTGTCAATGGTGAATGAAGAAGTTTGGCCCACAACCATTAAGGTCCCATCGGTATGACTGTAAATATCAGGCATGGACATAATCTCAATCCCATTAACGAATGCAAAAGCATTCCGTGAACTTGAATCTGGACTGAAAGTAACATTCAGTGATCCACCATCAACGTTGATTGAGTACTCCTTGACAATAAAATCAAAGTTAAGAGCTTCCGTTGTTTGAGAAACACTGAAGTTCTTAAGAAGCGTGTAAGACCCTGCTGTGACTGAGAAGAGAGCATCAGATGAATTGAAGCCATTGTATACAGATGGATAGAAATATAGACGAAGAAATACACGACCAGAGGCCAGAGGAAAACTGTAAGTGGAATTTGACTGGAAAACACGGGCCGTCATGTAAGGAACCTGAGGGACACCAGGGTCTTGATATGAAGCTTCGAATATGGAAGAATTAGCAGACGCCAAAAGTAATTTGGAACCTTTGTCGGATACCCATTTCTGACCATCGGAATCTGCAAGATCTGAAGATGCTCCACAATCTAGAAGGATTTTCTTGGTCGGTACATAATTGGCGGCGAAGGTAACAGAAATTGCAGATGCGAGCCAAAAACAAAGGAGAAGAGACACAGAGACATGATACTTATCCATACTCCTTGTGAACTCAAATCTTAAGGAGTGGACACGAGTATACCACTTTCAGAAAACCCAGATCAAAACAAAATCCTTTGAAGCAGTCAAGATCAGAAAAATGATCAAAATCCAACCTTTCACACAGGCAAGATCTGGGTGAACTAAATTCTAGTTCACAGATCAGAAAGTTCAAAAGGGTTTAGACAATATAAAGAAAAGACACGAGCTTCAGATCCAGACGACGAACGAACTACAAAAATTTAGAAGCAACTAGTGGATTTAAGAAAACCGAAGAGATAACTCAAGCCATGTTTGAGAATAAAGTAAGAGCTGATGAGAAACGGAAGACAATGAGAAGAAAGCAATGAACGTTACCTTGTTGATGAGAAAAACTGAAGGGAAGAACAAAGAAAGTGACTACCCACAAAGTCAAATCTGACAAGGGCTCGAGATTTTGGTAGATGGAAGAAGATTGAACAAAAAACTCCACTCTTACCCCCTGGACTCCTATACTTGAAACAAAAATAAACGAAAGACAGTACAGCTAAGCTACACAAAAATGGAGGACTCTAAATGGTGGACAATTGGAAGACAGATCACTCTTAGCAGGTGCTGTGCTCGCGAAACGCGTTAGTAAATGGTATATGATGATGATATGATTAATATGATTCTGTTCCTACCCTACGCGTTTTTCTTCATAAGTGGATTTAAATATATATATATATATATATATACGTTTTGCCATAAGCTATTCATTCTAATCAAGTCCTAATTAATCTTCCTCTTCTTGTTCAGTTAGACGTGCAAGCCATTCAGATTTTAATATACATAGATCTATAGATAATACCAAAGCAAAGTCACTCTCAGCTTTTCTAAAGGAATGGACACACACCTATATTTCTTTGTAAGCGTGTGAAAATGCTCTAGATCTATCACTCAAATTCAACTATTTGACAAATGTGGGAACTTTTAAAACTTGTCTAATCTCATTGCAAAGACCAAAGACACCATTTTTCAGCTTCATTAGATAGGTTAATTGACAGTTTGAATCGGCTTTTAAATGGTCAATAATTACTTTTTTTTACCACATAATTTTCTATAAAAAATAAGTATTTTGTTGTAAAATAAAAAAAACTTCTTTAATAAATATAACTTTTTTGACATTCAAATTATAACTTTTTAAAAATATCAAATTTGAAACTTCTCAAAAAAGCTTATCAAATGGCTTTTTCGGATAGATTTTTCATATCAATTAATGAACCTATTTTTTAGCCCTTTTTGACCTTATGTTTTATCCATAATTTTCACAATACCTATAAATTCATCTTCACGTTTATCTTACAATCTCATCTTCTCTAATTTATTGCAAATTTTCTTGTATTACAATATATAAGGAACATATTGAAAATCTTCTTGTATTATAATAAAATGCATAATTTATTATGTATTTAAATATTTACTTAACTTATAATATTTATTTTGATATTTGTATAATATTATTTGACTTTTATATGTTTTAATATTAGTTTTACTTATGTTATAATCCATATAAAAGATTTGGTTAGATATATTTTCATTTATGTTTCATATGGTTTAAAATTATATAATAATTAATATATTATGTTTTACATATTATTTAATGTATTTTAATAGTATTTATATGTATAAATAATTTTATTACAAAATAAAATATAGTTAAAATTAAAATATTTTTATTTTATGTTGTCAAATAGTTTATCGTATGAAACTCTTCAAAAAATTATTTTAAAAATAAAAATTAAGGAGTTGTTTGTTTATGTTTTTTTCCTATTTTTGTTGTCGTTTTGTAAAAAGAAAAATAGATAAGTAAAACATATTTACTTTTCTACATTACGATTTTTGTTTATGAAAATAAATAAAAATCATAACAGTTTACAAAAACTAGAAAACATCATTTCTTTAAATTTTGATAACATATTTTCTTCGACAAATATAAACTCAATTTTATCGCTATAAACTCAATTAAGTGCTCATTTGGTTGAATTTTTTGAGGGTCCAAAAGTACTTTTTTTTCTAATGCAAAAGCTATTTTATGAAAAAAAAAAAAAAAAAGAAGGGTTAAGACTAATAGAGTGTGATAAGGGTTTGTCCAATATGAGAAGCGTTATTAGGCTTGCAAGCTGTAACTTCCACTAATGTTTAAAGGGTCGAACCTCAATATCTTGAAGATGGCCCATATGATTGGGTTCACTTGCTTACAGTATATGGCCAGCAGGACGAAGAGGAATCGATGAAGCTTTGTGCTTCTAATGATGTCGTGTCCTAAACTAAGAAGTGTTTGGTAGATAGTTTTTTAGTTATATTTTAACTTACTAACAAAATATACTTATTTGGTTAGAGTTAATTGAATTGATTGATTCAATTTAATTGGTCTTTTTCTGAAACGTTACTTGAGAGAAAAATTTTACTAAAAGACAATCGTGTCCTCAAATTCATTTCAATCTATCTTAAATGTATTGATTAATTACAATTATCATTTATAAATTCATCAAAATGTCTATATAATAGTTTAAATTGACAAATAAGATATTATTTATTGAGTATGTTTGCAGACAATATAAGGTACAAAACTAGATATAGGCTTTGGATTTTATTGTTATTATTATTATTATTATTATTATTATTATTATTATATCTTCTATATTTTTATTAGAGTTATAAATTTAAATTTTATAATTAAATATCTAAATTTGAAATTACTATAAAATATTCAACAAAATATTATAATATATAATAATTATATTTTTATAAGTTTTTAAAATCATACTCTTATATGTTATTTTACATAAAAAAATTAATATTAAAAAACTAATTTTATCAAATATTAAATAACAAACAAATAATATATTTTATCAAATATTAAATAACAAACAAATAATATAGGATCAAATCAACTGATATAGTCTATTTAGCCTGATTCACCATGAAATAGGTTCTTCAAGCTCGGAAGAAAGACGCGACACTCACTTCAAAATGCTTGCACGTTATAAAGCTAGCTTCTTTCTGCTCTATCTACACTACACTTGTCAAACTATCTGAAAGCCTGAAACAATTTCACTTGAATTGTTGTTAGATGCAGATAAATACTACTTGTCTTCTATCGGGATTGTTGAGTTTTCTTTTCTGGGTTGTGATGCATAGGAAACCATCGCATTCATCAAATGTTTGTGTCTCAAATTCAAGGGAAATGTAGGATGCCAAATAAGTCATATGAACTGCACAATGATTATCCTCAAATAAAGACCGTACCTTTGTGGTTTCTTTCTGTCTATTTCACTTAACCTTCGTGGATGTGGAGGGGCAAATTCTGTGAGAAGCACTAGGTTGCAACATTTGAAGCTCATCAAGTAATTCACTTGAAGGAGGCACTTTAGCAGAAAAGGCATTCGTACTGTAGTTTGCAAAGAACAGTTTTCTGACGGGGTTGAACTATATACACCAGTTTCTCCTGCCGCCATGATCAACTCTGTGCCCCTCTTCTCAGCCCTTTCTTACAAGGTAAATATTAACTTCCCACGAGCGTTCGACGGTGAAATGGTTTTGTCCCTGATTGTGTAAATCAAACGTGCGTGTATGGACTGTCTATCGAGAGAGGAAGTACTTAGGCAGCCTTCATAATGAAGATGTAGGGGCATTGAGATAAAGACTTCTTAACTAGAGAATAGCTTGTGAATCATGTTTGCTAGGACTAGGACCCTTCTGTAACTTACCTTGGGAGTGATTCAATCGACTTTACTTATGGATGCATTCTACTCTACATGCCTTCGCCTTGAATATCCGTCTACCTATGAAAACTTTCTTCCCTTTGAAGCCAGGAGGCCGTGGACTTCCTTTTTGCATTTCAGCATTACACCACCAATGTAAGAAACCTTAAATTTTTTGCGTATAAATATGATGTTTTGGTTAATGTAGCTTATTAGCTGAAGACTATGGAAACCAACGACAAAAGGGTTTGGTTAAAGATTGTTTTTACACTGACAATTTTTGTTGTATCAAGTAAAAGTTTGAAGCCTACTGGTGTTGAACTAGATGATTTTGAGCAATTAGAAACAACAGTGGAGTTAGAACATCATTTACAACATGGGTAACCTGAAGGATCATGAGCTACACTTGCTTTGTTTTCCCTGTAAAATTTGTATATGCTTATATCTTGCATGTGTTTCAGGATCTATGAGTCGAACAATATGGAAGAAGATTCATGGGAAATGGTGGGGAAGAAGGGAAACCAGTTTGTGATAAATGACCAACCTTTCTATGTCAATGGATTCAATACTTACTGGTTGATGGTGTTTGCTGCTGATCAATCTACAAGAGGCAAGATCACTGACTTATTTCAGCAAGCATCTTCAGTGGGTCTTACAGTCTGTAGGACTTGGGCCTTTAATGATGGCCAATGGAGGGCTCTTCAGAAATCTCCCGGCATTTATGATGAAGAAGTTTTCAAGGTCAAACCTTTTGTTATCTAAACGATAGACATACATATAGAACTTTGGTACACGTTCTCTGTTCTGAGGAACTAGACTGCTCTTATGGTTTTCCAGGGTTTAGATTTTGTGGTAAGTGAAGCAAGGAAGTACAAAATCAGGCTCATATTGTCATTGACAAACAATTGGGATGCATACGGTGGCAAAGCACAGTATGTGAAATGGGGAAAAGAAGCCGGTCTTAATTTGACATCTGATGATGATTTTTTCTCTCATCCGACGCTAAGAAGCTACTATAAAGCTCATGTTAAGGTGAGCTAATAGATACTCTCAAATATGTTATTCAACTGGTTCTTCTGGTAGTTCGACTTCATTAAGAATTAGAAGTGTTCAGCCATTGAGTTGCCATGGAATGCCATTTTCAGATTGTTATTCCTTTTCCAAAATATCAATTGAAAGTATTCTCACTTATGCATATAATAAAGCAGATGGTACTAAATAGGGTCAATTCACTTACAAATATAACCTACAAGGAGGACCCGACGATCTTCTCTTGGGAATTAATGAATGAACCTCGGTGCTCTTCTGATCCATCTGGTGATAACCTCCAGGTTTGTGTTCTGTGTACCTTGTTCTTGTGTTAAGGACCAACCCTGTTTTTCTTAGCAATCCTGCTGTGTCTGAATCCTTGTTTTATAGTCCTGGATACAAGAAATGGCAGTATACATCAAGGGCATGGACCCGAAACACTTATTGGAGATTGGATTGGAAGGATTTTATGGAACCTCAGCGCCTGAACGGGCTCAGTTTAACCCAAATTCATATGCTACACAAGTTGGAACTGACTTTATAAGGAACCATCAGGTTCTTGGTGTTGATTTTGCTTCTGCTCACATTTACGCGGACTCCTGGTAAGATAAGAACGCTATGTCTGGATAGAGAGAGCATTTGTTTCCAAATGCTAAGTTTTTAATGTAAATTGCACGGCATGTTCATACTTACGTGCATCGTTTTCTTCCTCAAGGATTTCGGAGACTATATCCGATGCTCATATCGAATTTACGAAATCATGGATTGAAGCTCACATAGAGGATGCTGAGAATTATCTGGGAATGCCTGTCTTGTTCTCTGAGTTTGGTGTATCTACAAAAGACCCTGGTTACAATTCAACATTCCGTGACACGTTCATAAACACGGTGTACAAGACCCTCCTGAACTCGACGAGAAAAGGCGGAAGCGGGGCTGGCAGTCTTCTGTGGCAGTTGTTTCCTGACGGAACGGATTACATGGACGACGGGTACGCAATTGTTCTGTCAAAGTCACCTTCAACATCAAATATCATATCCCTTCATTCCACAAGAATTGCAGTCTTGAATTCTTATTGTTCCTGGAATTGTAAGTGGGGCTGCAAGAAGAATCTCCTGGAGACAGTCCTTTACCATGACGAATTATAGAAGTACTTGACCGAACACAGCATGTAATGGTTTTCTTGATAAGTAATGTTAGTACGATGATGGATGTTTCAAGCTACAAGAGAGCAAGTGACATTATTGGAAAATCGTTTCGGTTTTTTGTTTGAGTCGAGTTTCTTGAGAGGAGATTCTTGAGCCTTATTAATTGCTTAATGGCTTGAGGTCCAGCCCGACCCCGAAACCTGAACTTACTTTAGGCTCTTAGTTGTTGGAGATGGTAACGGGTCAGGCCAAATTCAAGTTTTAATTTTTTTTTAGTCAAATTGAGTCTGATTTAAAACCGGATTGGGCTCAAAATATTTAGTTTGAGTCTAGGTTGGATTCGGTTTTTTTGGCCCGAAAGTAATTATTCGTTACAATACCAAAATTGGTTAGCAAGTTAAGCTGAGAATTTTACACTAAGTCCTAATTTCCTTAATCGTCCACCTATCGAGTGTCATGTACTCTTTTTAGAAGATTTGTCGAGAACGTGTTTCCCACAACTTGTCGTGTAATTGGTTGTTTTTTCTTTACAAAAAAAAAAGAAATTCAAATTTTAGGTCTGTTCGAGTTGTGAAGTTTGAATTCGAGATTTGTCAAAGTCTAAAAAATGTTTGTATCAAATTCGTCTCAAAATTAAAAAAAGTCTTGACTTAATTGAAAATTCGCAATTAAAAAAATTAAATTCAATTTAAAATGATTATGTTGGACTCCAATTTTTGAGTAAAAATAAGAAATATTCAAAAGTGGATGAGTTGGTTGAAATTGAGTTCAAAATCAAGAAATAAAAAGAGAAAGTGTAAAAAAAAAGAAAATTTGTGAAAAGTTTGACTTTTTGGCCTTTGAGAATTGACTTTTGATTTAGGTAAAATTTGAGAAAATGGTCTACATGAAACTTGTAGATTATGTTAAGAGTTTTTTATGGCCACAAAGTTTGTTATTTTTCGATGTCGGGATCGAGAGATATGATTTTCCGAAGATATGCTTTATTTTGAAAATGCTATTAAGTATAGATTTGTGTGTTCTATGCTTCGAGGCTACTCGTCGTATGGATTTAGTCTGAATTGGAGTAAGTAGTCTTCATGAAAGTTTTAGATGATGTTTTTATCTTTTCATTGATATAAAGTTTGCAATTTTTCGATATCGAGGCTAGGAGTTATGAGCGATTAAAAATTGGAAGTCATTTAAGAAAAGTTGTTTTGGACGGAATTTTTGATTGAGTTTTTGACCTCTTTCGAGACCTAATTTGATTTTGAGTACTTCGGGGAAGTTGTAGAGCTTCCTTTGATCTTTTTATTGACACCAAATTTGTCAAATTCTGAATTCGGGATCGAGAGATATGATTTTTGAAAAGTTCAGTTTTGAAGTTCCGTTACTTTGTTTTTAATCCGATCCCTTTTGTAATCTTTTGCTTATAATTCCTTCGTCCGACATCCGATTGATTTGATTCTCGAAGCGTTGGATTCCTAAGACAATTAATTTCCTTTTATGAAGAATTATTATTTTTAGGAGATTAAATGGAAAGAGATTGATTGAACCAAAGTAAAAGATTTGGTTATAGGTTATAAGTTGGATAATTTTCTAAACATGGTTCGGTATTTTGCGAAATTCGAGAGTTGTACAAATCCGATTGAGTTGATTATTGAGGCCAAATAAAATTAAGATATGGGGATACAAATCATGTGAAGGGATCGAAATTTAATTTCATCCCTAAGATTGTCAATTTTTGGATTGAAGTTATGTTAATGTTCAGTCTCGGATTTTGTGAAGGTCCGATAGTATTTTGGCTATAACTTCTTCGTTTCTGATCCGAATTAAGAGCGGTCATTGGCGTTGGATTCGTATAATCTAGAGGAACAATTTTCAAGAAGAAAGTTTGTCCAAATTATTTCGTTTAGATGCTCGAAAACAGGACGTAAGCTATCAGATTTTGAAAATCCTATGTAGGGGTATTTTGGGGTTTCACTTAAAAGGAGGGGCAACTTGGTCAATTACCCCTCACTTAAGTGACATGGCAGAAACACAACATGGGCTGTCGTTTTTGGGGCTGGGAATTTATGAAATAAGAAGCAAAATAAGAAAGAAAATAAGAGAGAAATAAGAGAAGAGAAAAACGAAGATAGAGAGAAGGAGAAGAGAAGGTGTTCGGCCATGTGGAGAAGAAGTAAGTTGTCGATTTTCTTTGAGATTTCTAAAGGGTTTTGTGGCTTTGCAAGAGGAAAAAGTTTGAAGAAAAGGATAGCTTGCCTTGGAGCTTGAAAATAACGAAAATGATGGAGAAAATGGTAAGTGAGAGAAAGTTTCAAGTTTTGAATTTTTGATGAGTTTGTTGGTTGGTTTAGCTTAAGATGGTTATGGATTGAGTTTTCCTAAGGTTAATTGAAGAGAATAGGTTATGATTATGTTTAATTTTGGATTAATTATGAATTGGAGGTTATGCCCAAATTTGTGAATTGAGGTTTTTGTAAATTGATGCTTTGGATAGCTTGGATTAATGATGAATTTGAGATTTCTTAAGTCAATTTTGATGTTTATGCCTTAAGTGAGGTTTAATTTGAAAAATTGTAAATTGAGGGTTTAGGCCAATTGTGAAAATTGGGGATTTTGAAAATTGGAGAGTTAAATAGCTTGAATATGTGAGGAATTGATGAATTCCTAAGTCAATTGAAAGATTATATGATTTGTGATGTTCAATTTTGGATAATTGTGTGTAGGATTTATGTCAAATTTTGGGGTTTTAGGATTTTTTTTTAAATTGTTGGATTAAGATGGCTTGAAATATGATGAGTTTGTGAAATATGATAACAATTTTGAAGAAAATTGTGATTTATGGTGTTGAATTTGAATAATTCGGTTTAGGTCAAATTTGAAATTTGAGAAATTTAGAAATTGATGATTTAAATATCTTGGAATTAGTATGAATTGATGAATTATGACATCAATTTTAAGGATTAAGTTATTTATGAGGTTGAATTTTGATGAAATTGCTTTAGGGAATGTTAAATTGGAAGAAAGAAAGGAGAAATGGCCAAATTAAAGCTTGAAACAAGTTTCTCGCATCGATTTGAGGTGGGTAGTATGTTTATTTATTAAATTTTAAGCCAAGCATATGTATTTGAAAAATTCAAGAAACAAATTTTGATTAATTAATTTTTAAATAATTGCTTGAAAAATATGATTTCTGAAAGATTAAATTCCTTGTTTTGGAATGATTTTACGAAAAAGCAAGGATTATGAAATTCGCTAGTTCCGAATTATTTGGACAATTGGAAAAAAATGTGTTTTGTGAATTTGAAAAAGTTCGGATTATGATTTGAAGAAATTATTGCATTCATTGTTATGAATTTGATTAATATGTTATTTAAATCCATGATTTGAGATTGAATGTGTTTTGCTATATGAATTGATATGATATATGATTATGTGAAAGTGTCAAGTAATGACACTATATGACATTCTGATATGAAAACTTTGAAAATCAAGATTTCAAAACGTGCCTTCGGGCAATCTGAAATTTCGTTTTCGATTATGTGTTTATGTGGGTTTGGTCAGGTCCCATATCTGGGACGAATGCGACTATTCATTTTATAGCCTTCTCCCTGCCTGCTAGTGGCATGGAGCTCGATTTGGACTCCTTCACGGCTATAACTGGACCGCTAAGCGGGAAAGTGTAGTACGTTCGCTCATTACGCGACAGACCGCTACGCCAGAATGTGCAGTACGTTCTGTTTTGGACCGAACCAGACCATTTGATGTGTTATGTGTTTTGTTTTATTTATAAGTTTGTTGCATTACATATTTTGAAAAGGTTTACGAAATATCGATTTGGTTCAAGAAATGGGAAAATCCTAAGGAATAAACAATGTTGGATTTCCAGCCGAAAATTTATCGAAATTGTTTAGAAATGATTTGAAAAGTTTGAAAGAAAACAAGTTTTCGATTATTTCGCTACTGTATGACTTTTTGCTAAAATGGAAACAGCCTAGAAAGTGATTTTTGCTTATTATTTGATTTATAAACATATTATCCACGAGCTGTGTAGCTCACCCCCTTTTATCCCCATCTTCAGGTTTTGAGCAGGAGATCGGATGAAAGAATATCAAGACGTTTGGTCCAATTTTGTATCGTTTGGATTTTTGTGTAAATTGGGTTTGGTATTAATTCTGTATATGGCTTGAATTGCCATATGTGTATATGATTCTGTATGTGATTGGATCTGACGGATATGAATTCGGGATCTAAGTTATAATTTGCATATGATCGTAATTAGTGTAATGAGACTGTTTATAGAATTAAGATATGATTGTTGATTTAGCTATGTCTATGATGAATTATAAAATTGTTTATAATTCTGAAGATTGTGGATTTGAGATGGATAATTCCGATATGTAAAATACTAGATATAGGATTGCGGTTGTTATGTTGGATTCCGGACGGAGTGTCCGATGATACTGGTTTTTGTGTGAGAATTATAGAAGTGTTGTAACACCCAAATACCCCCTGGGAGGATACATGGATGCCACCTAAGACAGAACAAACAAAATCAAACATTACACATTTGCATTGTTTTACAATCTAAGTTTAACACACATATAATACAGCTCAGACTTTCCAGAAACAAATCCAAAGAATATGTACAGGCCCAAATAAACCAAACAAAATACATATTCGAGTGACACAAAAACTCTGACTCCTTTGGCCACTGCGGTTGACTTGTCGATCCTTAATCTCTTTGCTCTGCACTCTACACGGGCAAATCCACCGCTAAGCTTATAGCTTAGTGAGTAATCATTTATCTAATTTAACCAATTTCTTTTCACAATAACGATATAAGCATGCATTCAGAGATTAATACTCAGGCAAAATGCACTTCATAACAGATGTTATCATTAACAGACAAAACAAATCAAAAGTTCATAAAATAGAAGTGGGTAACGGGACTTATCAGAAGACCGAAGTGTCCATATCAGAATACACCGAAGTGTCACAGAAGACCGAAGTCTCGACACCGAAGTGTCCATATCAGAAGACACCGAAGTGTCACAGAAGACCGAAGTCTCGACACTGAAGTGTCACAGAAGCGCTACAGACCCTTCTAGGCATGCCTATTTACCCACAACTCGGACAGAACAAATCATTCCAGACATTTCATGTGCAATAAATTAGCACTTCCAATAAAATAATCATGCAACAATCGCCTCGGACGTTCATTATCCGGAACAGTACACAATCAGTACAGCAAATATGAGCACGCGGACATTCATTTTCCGGACCAGTACACAATTCAGTACAGAAAAAATCAAAGTGAGACCGTCTCGGGTCTCTTACTTATTACCGATATACTCACTGACTTAAACTTTCTTCTAGACGAAACCAAAGTTCAAAATGTTATCCGCTATCGCATGCTTTGGTATACTTCTTATCATTATGTATCTTTATCTCGTTCTTAGTATTAATTTTGAGCTACGTGAAGCTCGCACTTTTTTTGTCTTCTTAGCATTTCCTATGATCCTTATGTTGCTTATTGGCATAACCTTTGAGCAAGGCATGTAACTTTTTTTTTTCGTCGTAATGGAAAAATAAATGTGTTGCTCTCTATTTCGTCATCATTGTGATGAGGGATTGATACCTCACTTCATTTGTGGAAAAATGTCCAATAGGATCCTCAATATCGGAATCCATAACGCCAATATCAAATCCTATTCTACCTCGTACCAAATGCATCTAATACCACCAAATATCATCGCAAAGCACTATAGCCACCAAAACCAATGTTTCTTCACATAGTTACATAATCATACCAGTCATCAGTCAAAAGGTTCAATTCATATCGTGCATCGTTAATCTCATCTTTCACGATTCCTCTTGTAAAATCACGCAACAATGTGATCAAAGAAACCTAATATCGATATCATCAATTTGTCGGATCGATTTATAATTAATCACTTTTTTCTCTAATTTCCTTCTCATATATATTTCTCAATCTCTTCCCAATTCCTCGATTCTTATATCAAATATTTCATCAATAGTCTTTAACATTTTCCTTTAACATTTATGAAGTCAATGGTCCACTTCTATGGACCAAAGTCAAACATCAAGTCATCTCATCTTTCAAAATTTGAATCTCTCACAAGCATACCTTCATCAAGAATTTCTACTCTCTAAATTCAATCTTAAATCGAACAAACAATTTAACTCTACAAATATGTATCCTCCAAGTATTTCTTATTTCATCTCACACATGAATATCTGAAAGCCATTCATCAAATTTGATCATGAAAATTCTCCTTTCAATTTCCATTACTTATCACCTTAATCAAACAATCCATTTACATTTCTATCACATTTCTCTAATTCCATCTTCCTAAACCTAATGCCCATCTTTTTCATTCAGTCCTTTTTCTCTTTCGTCCAACTTATTCCCAATCATATTCTTTTCCTTTGGCATCAAATTTGTCTTACTCCCAAACTCACTTCTTATTCAGATTCTTATCTTAACCTGATTTTTACCACAAATCAGGTAAAGATAACTTTGTATTTTGACAGCCCACAATCTGCAATGATAAAACACACTTCTAAAATTCTCACACAATAACTGAATCATCGGACCTCCCGTCCGAATCCAAACATCAAGAACAACGCACTTCTATACCTAACACTTCAATAGACTCAACTCTCAATACCCAATGCATCGATACCATAGCACAATATTGATATCGATTTCATAATATAAATGCATTACATCATTATTTGTCATAGCTAACTAGATATTATTTCCCACTTCTAAATAGTCACAACTTTCATTTTCCTTATTCAGATAGATCAAGATGCTTATTTGACATCTCGACTTCGAGCTAATCAAACTCGTACTTCCTAGACGCGTCTTGTCATAGATTTCATTACTGAACCTAAATCCATATCGTTTGCTAGTCTATTCAACTTCCTTATATCGACTCAATATTCACACTAATTGCTCCATACTCATTAATTCCTTCTTGTCTCCAACATATATCATCTCCGTACACCATAACATCATTCGCCAAGCAACCAGTACACTCAGAATAACTTCATCTTACTTGACTATGCTCTCAATCAATTCAGAAACTTACGCTCTGTCGAAATTCTACTATCGAACCCATTGTTAAAACCTGACATACCTCATCAACAGTCTTGTGAAATCTTTCCATACGTAAAAACCAAACATGGGACAAACTGCATTAGGCCAAAACACAACTTAGACATTCAACGGAAAACAATAGGCAAGCTGTGGTTAAACCAGAACCGCCTAAACTTGCTCTGATACCAAAAGATGTAACACCCAAATACCCCCTGGGAGGATACATGGATGCCACCCAAGACAGAACAAACAAAATCAAACATTACACATTTGCATTGTTTTACAATCTAAGTTTAACACACATATAATACAGCTCAGACTTTTCAGAAACAAATCCAAAGAATATGTACAGGCCCAAATAAACCAAACAAAATACATATTCGAGTGACACAAAAACTCTGACTCCTTTGGCCACTGCGGTTGACTTGTCCCAGTCCTTAATCTCTTTGCTCTGTACCTACACGAGGCAAATCCACCGTGCTAAGCTTATAGCTTAGTGAGTAATCATTTATCTAATTTAACCAATTTCTTTTCACAATAACGATATAAGCATGCATTCAGAGATTAATACTCAGGCAAAATGCACTTCATAACAGATGTTATCATTAACAGACAAAACAAATCAAAAGTCCATAAAATAGAAGTGGGTAAAGGGACTTATCAGAAGACCGAAGTGTCCATATCAGAAGACACCGAAGTGTCACAGAAGACCGAAGTCTCGACACCGAAGTGTCCATATCAGAAGACACCGAAGTGTCACAAAAGACCGAAATCTCGATACCGAAGTGTCCATATCAAAAGACACCGAAGTGTCACAGAAGACCGAAGTCTCGACACTGAAGTGTCACAGAAGCGCTACAGACCCTTCTAGGCATGCCTATTTACCCACAACTCGGACAGAACAAATCATTCCAGACATTTCATGTGCAATAAATTAGCACTTCCAATAAAATAATCATGCAACAATCACCTCGGACGTTCATTATCCGGAACAGTACACAATCAGTACAGCAAATATGAGCACGCGGACATTCATTGTCCGGACCAGTACACAATTCAGTACAGAAAAAATCAAAGTGAGACCGTCTCGGGTCTCTTACTTATTACCGATATACTTACTGAAATGACTTACAGAAATTACCGGTATTACTTACTAAAATTATTGACATGACTGAAAGTCCTGATTACTGACTTACAAACTTTACTGTCGAAATTACTTACATTACTGACATTATTGACTGATTACTGACATTACTTGTAACATCCCACCCCCCTCCTGGAAGGGTAAAATAGTAAAATTGGCATAGGATGAGATTGATAAGGAATAATTAGAACTGTTCATGCATAATAGGATTGATACACAGTATCAATTGTGTACATGGAATTACGGTAAATGCATTCATGACATTCCCGGTAATTGGGCCTAACGGTATTTTATTGTGATTAACGTGGTTATGGGATTTGAAAAATTGTTCTGAGTGCGCTATTAAACGTTTTACATTTTTTTGGGATTTATAGGAATTTTTCTGAAATTTTCCGGAGAAAATTCCCGGACCGGCAAAATCGCCGGTAACTGGCCTAAACTTGTTTTGGGGTAGAAAAGGTGATTTTCGTGATTGAAAAATATTTGGAGTGCACTGTTACCTGTTTTATAATTTTAGGAAATTTCATTAATTCTCATAAAAATAATTCGGGGAAATTCTCGGACCGGATAAATCACCAATTGGCGAACCGGTCGATTCTCGGTAGCAAAAATCGCTACCCACTGGTACTGTAATATTGGGTATTTTATTTTGGGACTGAAAGTAGGGCCATTGGAGTGAAATTGAGTAAAATTTTGTACTGGATTAAACAAATGTATTTTTGACTTTTCTATGAATTGTGTACCAATTACAATTTGCCATTTAAAAGTGTTACATTTAATGCTCCTTCATCACTCTTTCTCGGTTATGCAAGTGTTTAAAGGAAAGGAGAATTTCTTAAGGCTTTGTTAAGCCATCCGAAAACACAAACTCAAGACTCTTCTTTAAAACCATCGAAAATTGGCTCTCCTTCCTCATCTTTCTTTACAACTTCAAGATACCATCTCTTGATCTCATCAAAGTAGAGGATGAATTTGGTTCATGCTTGTGAAGGATAGAAGGTTGGTATCTTGGGAGTAAAGGTTGAAAAGTGGTTGTTGAAGGTTTGAAGGAGGTTTTGATTTGGTAAGTTGTTATTTAAGGTTTGAGTTTTAAATGTTGTTTTACATGGAAATAAATGCCATGATAGTATGGGGTAGTTAATAAAAGGGTTTAAAGCATGTATTAGGTTCATGTAGACATTAAAGTGATGATTATTGTGATTTGAAGAAAGGGTATGAGGCTAGGTGAAGATGCATTAAAATTAATGATATAGTGTGATTTTGAATTGAATAAGGATAATTATTTGAGTATTCGAATTGAGGAATTAAATGCTGTAAATTTTTCAGTATTAACCCTAGTATATGTATGACTGGAGTAATATTTAATTTGTATTTATTTTGATGTCTAGTGATGTGAACAAGGCATTGGAAGTGGTTGAACTAAGGTTAACCTTAAATCTGGAAAATTGGAATTTTAATTGATGTTACTGTTTTATTCATAACTTATTGTGTAGAAATGCA
Source organism: Erythroxylum novogranatense (assembly GCA_029891385.1). NCBI lineage: Eukaryota > Viridiplantae > Streptophyta > Magnoliopsida > Malpighiales > Erythroxylaceae > Erythroxylum > Erythroxylum novogranatense. The sequence goes on along the minus strand of CM057231.1, from coordinate 97,733,897 downwards.
AATGAGGTAAGGTTAGTGGCTACTGAAACTTTGGAATGTTTGCTTCAATTTAGTGTGAAATAGGTGTTGTTGAATTTCAATGATAGAAGGATGAATTTTTGAATGGGAAAGTTCCTGTTCCATTGCCTATGAACAGTAACCGCAACCATGACATCTGAGTTTTGTTGATTTTTATGAATTAATTGAGATGGAATAAGGGAAAATGGTCTTCATGGAAGTTGTAGTATATTGAATTATCTTTCCATTTCCACTGGTCTTGCTATTTTTATAGGTGTATATTAAGATATATGAACTGTTTTCTATGGACTGGTTTTGGGCATGTTGATGAAAACTAGTCAGAGTGTTGATTTTGTGAGCTTTCTGTTTGGGAGCAATTTTAGTAATTTTTGTGAACTGAATTGGTGTGAGTGAGCTTCTGAAGAATTGTAGAGGAAGAGATTACCTTGAAATTGATATATGGTGTGTAAATTTTAGAAGTCAGAATTGGGAGTTATGATTTTACAAAAAATTGATCCTGCATTAGGATGTGAATAGCTGATCATAACAAAACTTCCATAACAGTTTTGAAATTGTTAGAGATCGAATTGGATGATGAGTGCTTCATGAAAAATGAAGTTTGAGATGTTATCTTTACAGGGATATAAAGTTCTGATTTTATTGACTTGTGTACAGGAAGTTATGCTTGTTATAAGGTTACTGCCCAAATTGGAGGATTTCAGGAACAGTAACATTGAATGAATTAATTGACTTGTTTAGAAATAGAATTTGATTTTGGGTTGTTCATGGAAGTTGTTGGGGACATTGTGAACTTATTGACCATATTTTTTTGGTAATTTATTACTGAAGAATCAGTGAGTTATGAAATTGCCAATGTACTGCCCTGTGTTGCTGGAAATTGAGTATGCAGTAGGTTTGATGGAGTATTTGACACCCTTAGAGTTGGAATTGATTTTTATGGTCTTCTTGAGAATTGTAGAGCTTTTCATAAGCTTTCCAACAAGGTATAGTTTGCATTTTTCAGAAATGTGTAGAAAGAGTTATGGGTGTTGAAAGTTGGCATGAAATCAAGAAATTAAAGAAGGGAATAAGGGTTAGGTATCTATATAGATATTAATTTCTTTTGTCAATTTCTTTCCCGTCCGACGTCCGAGTGACCTGATTCCAAAGGCATCGGAGTCATTGAATATTTAATTTCATATTATGAGAAAACGGGAATTTTTAGACGGAAATTTGACGTAGCCCCTATCGATTTTAACATGTAAACACTGTTTTATTTAATTGAGGACCTATAGAGGTCCAATCATGCACCGTCGGCGCTTTATGGATTTCTAATTTTTGATAGAATTTTATTATGGGAAAATATTGAATTAGGACCGGGATTGCCATGAACATGCATATCTCATCAATATGAGCACAAATTATATTTAGTGACTCGTACTTTTTCTTATTCATATAGAGGCCCAATTGAAGCGTCGATTGACCGACGTCACAGAGACTTCCCGGCATTTGCTCGGAAGTAATAGGTGAGTAACCTAGTTGGTTTCTCAAATTTCTGGTTGTTTACATGCTCAACGTGAATTACGTGCAAAAGTGAATTGAATGATCACCGTATATACTCACCTGGCATGTATGGGATCAGTATTGTATGATTTTATCGACATCGATAGATCGGGCTTTATAGCCACCATATGAACATCGCTATATCGGGCTTTATAGCCATATCATTGATTTATCGATACATCGGGCGTTATAGCCAAACACCGCACGCTTATCGAACATCGCATCGCATGCATAATTGCATGATCGATAATGGACGTGCCCCAAGTTGCTATTTTTACCGATAAGAGCTTCGAGCTCTCACATCAGATCGACCGCCTCGAGCCCGAGGGGAGAAAATCCTAACGCGTCCCCATCGAACACCGACCGAGCACTTGGGCACAATCATGAATAATCGGAAAGAGTCACATATGCATTGCATTCGCATAAATGATTTGTTTTGTGATAAGTCCGCTTCGTGATGGTATGTGTTCTTGTGAATGGTTTATTATTATTGGATATGGTTATTGATCGCTTATTGGTAATTGATGATTATCAGATTGTCATCAGACGCCAGGCGTAATGCATGATTTGAGTGAACCATCGATGATGGTTTTCACCGAGTTCGCAAAACTCACCCAAAATTTGCATCTATTTTTCAGTCTGAAGAATACCCGGTTGACACGGAGTATGTCTCATGTAGACGAGTAAAGGTTAGAGGTCGGGATCGGTTCGGTTCGCATTAGTGTCTTAGTAAATTGTATTCGCAATCACCGTATAATAAGGCATTGTATTTTTCTTGAGCCCTTGTGGTATGAATGTTTATCAAGACCGATCGATTGTAATTATTATTGGATGATCGTAATAATCAAATCGTGTATATTGAACATGATTTTATTTACTTATCGTCGGTTCCGCCGTGTGAACGTGGAGTTAATGGCTACAAGAAGAAAAGAGAAAAAAAAATATATATTGAATTTTAAATCGACTGATGTAGTACGCCACTCTCGTGGGACACGGACTCGGATATCACCAACGATATCGGGTTCGGTCTTACGGAGTGGGTGTTACATTATCGATATGATCGACGGTTCAAATTTCGACATCGATCGTCTTTATGACTTCCAATTTTTACTGTCGGCATGACGTACGTACTGAAATTTCTATCTTACTTACTAACTGAAATACCGGGATTACTAACCTTAAATCGCCCATACTATTTATTGCCTCGAAGTCCCGACAATATCTGGCTGTGGACGTTCCTCTATAATACATATACAAATTATTATTGTGCATAATTACTGTATGCTAAATGAGTATGATGCATGTTCATGCAAATTTTCGGGATTCTTTACTGTTCAAAAATACATATTACTATTCACAAATACGTATTCTTACTGTTCACAAATACGTACGGATACTGTTCACAAAATACTATTCACTAGTCACTATTCGCCACTATTCACTATTTACTATTCAGTATTACTATTTACTATTTACTATTTACTATTCACCGACACCTTCGTTCACATAATCGCTCATCGCCTCCCACCTTACTTAAAAGCTTTGTTCATTTCTTTTTTTTTCTTTCTTTTCTTTTCCTCTCAATTTTCTCAATTCTTTTAGCATCATCACTTAACAACTAACCTCTTACGCCACCTAACCTATCGTAATCATCAAAACTTCAAACATGATAGATCTAAAAATTTCCTTCCCCTTTTTCTTATCCTCCCAGAAAACCATCTAACAGATCATATATACCTATATGTCTCAACCAACACCAGAAAAGATTCATGATCTAAATGACTAACTTCGTTATTTGCTGCAGAAAAGCAGATCGATCGACAGACAGTGATGAAGAGCATCGGTCGTGAGCAAATGAACTGAATTTATGAGTTATACACGGTTCTGTCTAACCCTTATATAAGTCGGCCACTTATTCAATTTTTACTATTGGCTTACTGTGGATGAATAGTGAAAAGCACACTTATGATTGCGGAATCAACAAATTCCCAGAAGTTCCAGACAACTTCTAAAAATTCACTAAAAATTCCGTCATAAAATATGACTGCCAAATAATTGTTCCAAAAATACTCCATACGTCACAATAATTTCTAAAAATCATTGAAGTCTCCAAAAATTACTAAAAATTATCTTAATATTGTCCGAATCAATCCGAAATTTCATTTTACCAATGTACCAGGAAATACCATGAATGCATGCCAAAATATCAAAGAGACAGAACATAAATCGGACTAAATTTGCTTAATATGCTAACCCCTAATTTGGGGTGTTACAAGTATATTTTTACCATTTGCAGATTTTGGGTTAGGACAAATGCAGCCGTTATGCTGCCGAATTTTCGATAAAAATTTGGAATACAAATGTAATTTAAGGATTTGTATGGATTTATAAGAATATAATCAAGTATTGAATTTTGTATGAGTATACAAGCATATGATTGAGTATTGAAATTTGTATATGGATGATTTTGTATGTGATGAAATAAAGTGAATAAGAATGAAAAAGTGAAGGAATAAGAATTAAAAAAAATTATACCGGATTTGGAATATCTTAGTGTTTTCAACACGATTGTGTTTCTCCGTTCTTTGTTCTCGGATGTCGGATCCGCTTTGTTAAGTTTTTGTTCGTTTTTCGTTCCGCCATCAATCTGTATTCGATTTGCATTCGCTTTGCTTCTGTTTTGCTTCCGCTTTCGCTTTGTTTGTCGTTATCGAATTCAATTTATCTAATTTGAATTCGCCTCGTTCTTTGTATTCGTGCCTGCTTTTCGGTTGAGATCCGGTTCCCGGATCCCAACAGATTAACTCAAGTTAAATTTGTTAACTTTGGACTAGTATAAGTAAATAATCAATTGGAGTTAAGTTTGTTAACCTTGAACCGGTCTAAGTTAATGATAAACTCAGACCGGTAATTTTATCTTTAAAGAAACAAACGATAATTTATTATATTAATTATTTAACAATTTTACTTTAAATGACCAAAATAAATGATAATTTATTATATTAATTATTTAACAATTTTACTTCAAATGACCAATAATTTCTAGTAATAATTCACGCCTTTTATTATTTTACTAAAAAGAAGTTTTAAAATTTTTTAAATTGCTAATTTCAATTGGTTCAAACTTGTTGTTTAATTTTAAATTATTGATTTTATAGATTAAAATTAATAATTATTATAAAATACCTCTCTACTAATTATGGGTAAAGTTGTGAACTACCAACTTCATGTATCGTTGAGATTTATCTTGAGTAGTTATTGTTGTTTAATTTTATAAATTATTCTTTATAATTATATAATAATAATTTTATGAATATCAAGATTCAAAAGAACTTTAAAATATATTTACTTGTTATATTATTATTATTTATTCTTCTTGATTAAATAATAAAAAAATAAGAATAAGAATATATAAGAATATCAAATTTTCAAAAAAGTGTTGGAATAAAATAATAGTAGCCGTTAGCGCCTGTCTCTGTTCAAATTCAAAATCCCAACCGTAACCTCGTTCCCACCTTCTTCTCAATCCTCTGCTCTTTATTAGCGTACTTAGCTCAGAAGAACGAAGGAAGGAAGAAGAAAGCAAGGAAGGATGATCAGTGTTCAATCTCCGGTCACCGTCCGATGCCACAAAAGGAAGCCTCTTCAACCCAAGAACAATAACAGTAACGTTCTTTCAAAACCAAACCCGAACCAAAACCGTGGAGGAGATTTCATAAACAAGGAGAATTGTTACCATCATCATGAAGGAGGAGAATCAACATCCAAGTCCAACAATGGATTAATTGTGGAACTTTCGCCATCGCTAGCAGAGGAGCTCAAAGCAATAAAGGAGAAGCTGGAGAGAATGAGATTGGATAAAGAGAGAACGGAGAAGCTGTTGAATGAGAGGAAGAGAGTGTTGGATTTGCAGATGAAGGAGTTGGAGCAGAGAGGAGAAGTTCAGAGATGTCTAGAGATTGAGATGGATCGTCTCTACAGATTGAAGCAGCTCCATTCTTGCTCTATGGTAAAAAATCACATTAAACACTAATTATACACAGAGAGAGCAATCGTAAATTCGTTACCTTATCTTATGAATTCATGTCAATTTTTTTTCAATTTTGCGTAGACAGTTTCTCCAATTCGATCGCTGAGGGAGAGGCTGACAGCTGAAACGCATACGCAAGCGGAAGCATCGGATAGTTTAGAAGAATCGGTTGCTGAGAATGAAACGTCGACAATGCAGAGTCCGTGTTTGAGTACCAATTGCAGTATGAATTCAGTTTCAAGTCACCGTCTTGAAGCTCCTCCTTCTTCTTCGTCTACTTTTACAAACTAACCATTTACCTTTTCTACAATGCTTTCGATGTACAAGCTTGAAATGCCACTCCATGACAAATTGACTGTAATGGATGGCTTCCACTTTCAGTGATTTTTGACTCTTTTTCGAGTTCAAATGCAGCATTACATATTGCGATTCAGTTCATCAGATTACTGTTCCTGAAGGCGTTTGACAGCTTGATCCATTTGCTTATTTGGGTTCTCCTACCAATGCCATACAAATTACTCCAATGCAACTAGGCTCGACAATGCTCGACCCCAGATCCGTTTAAGGTGAAATTTAGTCGTTGACTTCGAACAAATACTGGTCCTTTTGCTAACTCTAACCTGCAACAAACAATCCTTTCCACCATGTGAATGCTTAAGCCGAGTTCCGAGCTGACTTGAGACACCATTACACTTGAAAGTATGAAACTTTTTTAATATGTCGAAACCCTATCCAAATTCCGATTTAATTGAACTTTATTAGTTGGTATCCTTTTCCCAAAGTAGGTTGGACCTCTGAAATATGCTCTTTTGGTACTAATAACTCTTTGAGGCATTTCAAATATCATAAGCAAACCCAAGTTTCTAAGGACGTGTAAACGCCAACAAGATTAAGAGAATCCAGAAAAACTAAAAACAAAAGGTTAATCCAATATCCTGAGTCACACTGTTCTATTTCTATGATCTAATGTAAGATTCTAATTAAAATATTCGACAGAAGCTTAAACATAACCTTAAACCCTACATCAATGGCATCTGAATCAAATATTTCCTCCTAGAAATGGCACTGCAGACTCTCCAAGTGACAATTCCACATAAATAAAGGTGGAAATGTGAAGATAGCCAGCAGCCACATTCTGTTGGCAGTTCGACGGTAAGGTCGAACTAACAAAATTTCCAATGGTTATTGCAGTTAACACAAGTTACGTAGGTTGTCATAGGTTCATCCGCACTCCTCGTCTGCATCTGATAGTAGGTGCACTTCCGTTGACCACAACGACCGCACTTGAACTGATCGGTTGTGGCTTTTGCTGGACCTCCAAGCTGACAATCAAATAGTGCTTTCTCTTTGATTTGGTTATTCTCTCGCTGTCTCTGTTCACTAGCCATTTCTTCAGCAGTCATAGTAATCAGTTTCTCCGGTCTAATCTGCCCAAGAAGAACCTTTCTCCTCAAATCAGGGTTGTTGCCATCCTTCATGTTGAACATTATGGATCTATACTTGAACTTCTGTGCTCCATTTGACCGACCCAACTTTTCAAACATTGCAGATTCCACAGAGATAGCAACTCTCATTGGATCACATGCATTTACTTCATTTCTAATGTCTTCATCAGCTTCGCTAGCAACTTTGGATAAGGCCTCAGCAAGAAGTTCACGAATTTTGTCACGCAGACTGTCATTACATTTAACCAATGCAGTCAACTTTGGTGGAGCAACACTTGCTTGCGATGTCTTGCTAAAACTGGAAGCTTGTCTGTCATCCCTTGAAATCTTTTCAACCTTTACATTCTCGGCATGGCTTATCTTCTCAACTTTAACACTTTCAGAGTTTGAGTGCTTTTCGAGCTTTGCTGAGCTTGACTTTTGAAGCTTCCCAACTTTGACAGTTTCTTCATTTGAAACCTCAGCTTTTGCAGAGTTTTTGTCATTAACAACCCCATTTTTCTTTCTAGCGGTCTCATCAATCACTATCTTTTTCCACATCTCAAGCAAGTTTGAGGCCACAGAATGAATCTTCTCCTTGGGATGCTTTGTGAGGGGCCGAAGCCGTTTCCCAACCTAAAATATGTAATAAAACAGGGCATTGGAAGACATTCAACATTGCCAAAAATAATTTCTCACACAAGTAAAAAATAAAGCAAGCTGAAAAACGTGAACTTACTAACAGAAGTTTGGGAATGCTAATAAGTGGATGAATTCTGAAATTGTGAACCAAATTCATTTTACACCAATCTTACGTTAAGCCTTTAAAAATATACTTATCTATGCAGATCTGAAAAAATATATATATATCCATAAATAGGATAAACTTCCTATAAAATTTTAACTGAAATGCCCTCATCAGCTATCAAATTTAAATCTGTTGAACACAAGCTATAGACCAGAGAGTTGGTTGTTGTACAACTAGAAAGTTCTTCCATTTATATGAGAAACTAAGGAAAATAAAAAGAAACCATTCAGTTTTAGCCCCAAGGTGGCCAAACATGACAAAAAAAGTGATCAAGAACAGTAAATGATGAAATTGCACCATGAGAAATGATAAATGATCGAATACTTGACAATCCCAAGAACCGCAAAGAAAATAAAGATTCATGAGCCAATGCACCAGATAGATTGCCTGAGATGGATGGTTGTTCACATTGACATTAAGCTTAAGTAGACTCATAAGTGTACAGAGTAACCAGCAGAAGCAGTTAGATTGCTTTCTATACCGAAAAAGCTTTGGATACACTATCAACGGGATTCAGTAAAAGATCAATAATCCCACAATAGTTTCATGAGTAACAATTGGGTAAACCTATTCCACTGATTGGCTTTCAGTTCTAGTGACGCAGCAAAAAGCGAAAAGGAAAAGAGAAGTTATTCGTTGCTCAAATTGAAAGCAACGACGTTACGAAAAGCAAAGTATCCTTGTTAATCTAAGCTATGAGAAATTTTAAATCCCTAACTCCCGAAAACTGTTCAATCTAATTCAATTTGAAGCACAAAAATTTGGTAGATAAAAATTAGCAGAGGAAAACAACAAAGATTGAATCTTTCGAGCATGACAAGATTGTGAGCTTCAATTTCAAAAGTAATACGTAACAGAAGGGATAAAAATTACCTGAGTAGACACTAGAATATCGTAACTGATAGGGAAACCCTTGAGCTGTTTCAGAGCATCAACACACCGCCCGACCTCCGGTCCATTCGACGAAACTCCATCACCAGCCGCTGCGTCGGCGGATTTCTTCGCCGCCTCGAACAATTCCACCAGCTCTCTCTCCATCTTTTCTCGAATCCCCTAAAAATCTGCCCAAATCCCAACATCGAAAAATCGAAACTTTTCCAAATTGTCACCGAAGCAGCAAGAACCTGAGATACACTACAAAAACACCCAGAAACAGAAAACAACAAAGAGAGTACCGTACCGGAGTTATTGCTTCTGCGAGTTGTCGCAATATGTGAAGAGACGAGGCTGAGAAGCGAGGTTCAGTTGGCGTGTGGAGGGATAACATTAACTAACAAACAGAAAAACCTATGACAAGGAAGAATTGGAGATTCGTTCGGATCGGTGGTTATATAGTTTTGACCGTGTCTTCCTTTTTTTGTTGGGTCCAATTGTTTTGGACTTCTCTTCTCTTTCCATTACAACTACTAAGTTTTTCTAGAGCCCAAAGGAGAAATAGTGAGCAGTAGAACACCGGACCCATTGTTGTGGGTCAAGGTTAACGTTTCGGATTGGGTTCGACCTGGAACCAATTGGCACAGCTCGCGTTAACTGATCTTTAAATTAAATCAGTGTTTGGAAGACTTATTTTATCAACAATTAACAGTTAGCTAATAGCTGATTATATTAGCTAATTTCATTAGTAGATAATATCAACTATTTATTAAAGATGTTTGATAAAATTAGTTATTTAGTATTGACTGTTGAAGTGTAAAATGATATATGAAAGTATGATTTAAAATTTATAAGGCATTAATATTATTATATTTCTAAGTATTTCGTTGAATATTCTTATAAAATTTAGATTTTAGATATTTAATTTTATAAAATTAAATTTATAAGTTTAATAATAATAATAATAATCCAACGTTAAATTATTTATTAATATGATGTAGCTCGTATGAATGATGCAATGAGCTACATCATATTAGTATTTTATATAATATATATGAATTTTATTATTTAATAAATTAAAACTATCTATAATTATAATATGACACGATACGGTATATATCATAATTTAAAATTTATAAAAAAGTATAATTAGTTTTTACCTATTAATTTTGGTTGATCATCCAAAAAGCTTTTTTTTAGATTTTTAAAATCAACTTATTAGAGTTAAACAAGCTAACTAATAAGTTATTTACCAAGCATATCAATAACTTTTTAAAATGATCAAAAAGCTAATTTTTAACCAATAAGCTAAAAAACAGTTGACAAATTATTTGCTAAACACCTCCATTCACGGACGGACCCACCCACTTGCCCCCCACTGCCTCCAAACATTTTCATATAAAAAATTATTATTTTAAGTTTTAATCCCATAAAAAAAATTGCCTCTATTAAAATTTTATCCCAACTCAAAAAAATTCCTGGATCCGTCCCTATCTCCATTAGTCCATTGTCTTATTAAGTTTTATTAAAATTGTATCATTTTGTTTAATGACTAAAGAATCAAATTTTAATTGACTTAATTATATTAAATTAATTGTTTTGTTAAAATTCGATAAAACAAACCTAATTCGAGCCTTTTGTGAATTAATTAATAATAAATGCAATATATTTGGATTTGATGGTTAATATTTTGACTTGAGGCTGGCATAAAATTAACGAATAAAACTTGATTTAATTAAAATTTTAATTATATTCAAATTTCAAGAATTGGCGTAATTTAAAATAACGTTATTTTATTTAATAATTGAATAATTAAGTTCAAAGCGAATAGAGATATTTGTTCCAATAATCCAGGGATGGAGATGTTAAAGAGCAAAAGGTTCAGTTCATGGAATAAAAGTACACTTAATGTCCAAACATAGTAAGGAACACGGAGAATCTCAATTGAGTAAGAATCTAGTCACCTAACCAAACACGCAAAAGACATGTTACTTCTCAAAGGTACAAAACCACATTCGAACCGACTCATTTTATCAATTTTTTAAATTTATAAATATTATGAGTCTTTTATTGGCATTTTAATCAATTTGAAATAAAAATAATATAATCAACAGTCCTGCTAAAAAGTAGAGTTTGAAAATTTTCAATAGTAAGCGATCTTTAACAGAGAAATTATTTTAATAAACTATACAAAATAATAATTTTTTAATAACGCGTCATAAATCAACATAAATTCATGTTAAAAGGGTTTTATAAATTAATAAAAGAAATTATCAAATTTGAATTAATTGATGTTATCTTTACTTGCAAATTTAATGTGATTTATCTAAGATATTTTTCTAATTAATTGAACATTGAAATATTCAATTGAAAATTTTAATTTTAATGTCATATAACTATGTTGAAAGAAAGAGTAAACAAAGTTTGGATTATTATTTAATATTATAGTTATTTAAATTATTAACTAGTGAAATTTAATAAATTTTGATTAAGTTTAAAAGAAAATAAATTATAATATTAGTAATAGTTAATTAGATCATGTGTTTATTTATATTAAATATGTGTTTATTATTATTATTTTAATATTTACATAACATTAATATTTTTAAAAATTAAAATTAAGAAAAATTTAATAATTAATTAAACTATGGCTCTATTCTAAGAAACAACGGATTACATTAATCGTTAGTTGATTCTATCAATAGATTAGTGATAGTTGATTCTATCGGTTGATTTAATCACAGATAACATCTGTTATTTATTAAAGATGTTTGGTAAAATTAACTATTTATTATTAGCTATTGATGTGTAAAATGACTTGTAAGGGTATGATTTAAAAAATTATAAGGACATGAATATTATATTTTTAGTATTTAGTTGAATATTTTATAAAAATTTAAATTTAGATTTAGATATTTAATTTTACAAAAATAAGTTTATAAATTTAATAAAAAACATAATTAAAATATAATAATTTAATAATAACAATAATTTAACGTTAAATTCTCTATTAATATGAATGATGTAGTGAGCTATATCATATTAGTATTTTATATAATATGTATGAATTTTATTATTTAATAAATTAAAAATCTATAGTTATAGTATGACATAAATACGATATATAGAAGTTATATGCTAAAATATTAATTTGATGTACTGTTTATGTTCAAAATTTAATATTATGGTATTTTGAAATATAAACTAATATTATAAAATTAAATAAAGATTAAAAATTTAATTAACCTATTTATTATATTCTTTCACTTCATTGTATGATAAAAACTAAATTTGAAAATACACACATCAAAAATAAAAAGTAAAATAGAGGGCAATATTGTCATTACACAAACGACTAACTCAAAAAGTTTCACTTATGGAGCTTTTAAAAATCAACTTATTGAAGTTAAATAAGCTAATGAATAAATTATTCATCAAACATATCAATAGCTTTTTAAGATAGTCAGAAAGTTAATTTTTAATTAACAAGGTAAAAAATAGTTAATAAGCTATTTGTCAACACAACCCCTATAAGTTTATTATATTTAAAGATGTGATCACTTGTGCCATTTGTGTTGTTCTAATTTTGTTCTTCTAGTTTTGTTATAATCCAGCGGCACAGGTCATTTCATTTGCTATCTTTACCTTTACCGTAACAACTTAAAGGAGAGAAAATACTACTATTCTCGTTCACTACTACCGCTCCCTAATACCAATTACTATTACCAATTGCGCTCTGCGTCAACGTTGTCTCCAATGTCTCCCCACATTGCCACTGTTGCTACTAGACCAACAGCCAAGAAGGTCCGCATTCGGGAGTAGGAGGAAGACACCCCCCCCCCCCTCCGCCTTGCCTGACCAGACCCATTCTCAAAGTTACAGCGAGGCGTTAATAGGCCCTCACGGCACTGCAACCAACTCAACTGACTTACCTTGGCCTGAAGGGGAACTCATTGAATTGTCCGAAGGCGACATCACTTTTGTACAGGGTGCACACGGTCTTGGGGTTGAACTTTCCACCACATTCAAAGCGCAACTCGACCATCTCTGGGCCAATGTCGTCGTTGTCAAACTTTTGGGACGCAAAATCGGGTTCAATCTGCTGAAGGATCGCCTCCAGTCCCTGTGGACTCCCACAGGCCCCCTGAAACTTGTTGATTTAGAAAATGATTTTTTTCTTATTAATTTTAAAGAAGAAACTGATTACCTTCGTGCTTTGACGTAGGGCCCTTGGATCCTCGTCGGCCACGTCCTCTCAGTGCAGCCCTGGTCGTCGGACTTTTGCCTCTCTTCTGGAAAAATCACCCACGTCGTAGCGTGGGTTCGCTTCCCTGACTTACCTATTGCATGATACCATCCTTCCATACTTACCGCGTTAGGCAATCTCATCGAGCGCACAGTGAAGATCGACGAGATCACACTTCAAGCTTACCGTAGTCGCTTTGCCCGAGTGGCAGTAACTCTGGACCTCAGTTCCCCTCTCCGCTCGGTGATTGAACTGGACGGAGAGCTTATTCGTGTTGCCTATGAGGGCCTACCGTAGATCTGCTTTCACTGCGACTGCATAGGACAAGGGTCCTCCACCTGCCCCATTCGCCCAGCCTCCTCGGACACTCCAGAATCTCCCCCCGTTCATCCGGCCCTGTCTGCACCGGAAGAAAGTAGCTCCACCACACTTCCCCCCAAAGAAAGCCCCGCCCACTTTGGTCCATGGATGCAGGTTCAACTACGCGCTCGCCGGACCCCTAACCCCTCCACGGCCAAAACCACCAGCGCCTCCATCGTCCCTCTTACCAGGTCGCGAGGCTCGCAATTCATGGCACTTTTAGCTCCTAAGACGTCCAATCCCTCAACGGATAGTGTCCCAACGGTCTCTGACACACCCCCTATCCATCTCCCCAGCACGTCATCTCCAAATCGCCTGCCCATTCCGCCCCTCTCTCTTTCGGCCACGCGACACGACCCCTCCATTCGCCCTAGACGCGTCTTAGCTGGTTTAAAACCAGCTACAAAGCACACGGCGTCGTCTGCGCCAAGACAAACCTGCCAGTTGGGCCAAGCCCAGTCTTCCAAGCCCACAGCCCACAGCCCAAGCCACCACAACCCTACCCCTGCAGGCACCTCATCCCCTTGGCCCAGTCCTTCCCAGCCCAGCCCCAACCCCCTCCCAACTCTGGCCTCTTGTGGCCTGAACATCCCAGCCCAAGCCCACTGCCCTTTCGGGCCCACGTCTAGCCACCTCACCCTCTCCATTCCTTCTCATGCGGACCTGGTTGTTTCCGACCCCGACCTTTCCTTGCCCATCCCGATTTCTTCACAGGCCAGCGCAAGGACGAGGACTCCAACGGCCCAAACAGCTCTACCCCCCCACCTCTTCCCTCCGTGACCACCTCCGAGTCCACCCAACCCCGACCCCCGGACCCTCCTCCACAGCCGGCTCCCGAGGCCATTATAACAGATCAAGATACTCAAATGGCAAATTCCGGCCCAGGGCCTTCACCCACTCCAGCTCAGGATCAGACCAATTCTGTGGTCAACCTCCCTTCCGTTTGACTTTGTCCTCACTACTTTCTGTCATGACGATTTTTATATGGAACTGTCAAGGGGCTGGAGGTCGGTCCTTCAAGCCCATCATGAAAAATTACATCCATATTCATAAACCTCGACTTCTTGCACTGATGGAACCCCGTATCAGTGATGCTCGGGTAGAGAAAGTCATTCGTACTCTGGGCTTTGACAACTCCTTCTGGGTGGAAGTAGAGGATTTTTCGGGCGGTATCTAGTTAATGTGGACCTCAGACATTACAGTCCACATCAGATTCGCTCACCGCCAGTTCGTGCATGCCAGTATAGAGTGGGACCGCTCCCAACTTGAGTTCACGACCATTTATGCTAGCCCGTCCCATGCCTTTTAGAAGTTCCTCTGGCATTACCTCCCCACCATAGCGCGTATTGTCACTCACCCATGGCTCTTAGATGGCGATTTTAATGCCAAATTGGATAGTTGCGATATACGTGGTGGCTCTCGGCTTCAACCCATTGTCAACCCCCACTTCTGCGATTGCATGCATCTCTGCAATCTTCAGGAAGTCGCTTTTGTAGGTCCTTGTTTCACGTGACGTCGGGGGCAGGTTAGGGCTCGGTTAGACCGTGCGTTCTGTTCTCCTTCTTGGCACGACGCTTTCCAGTTTCCCCTTTACCAGTGTTACACACCTGCCTTTTTTGAAATCTGATCATCGGCCCCTCCTCCTCGCTTTTACTGGCCCCGACCCTCATCCGCCGTTATGACGTCCGTTCCGGTTTCAATCAACTTGGCTCATACATGAGGATTTCGATCGAGTCGTTGCTGAACACTGGCCTCATTCGTCTTTGCACCTCAGTGGCGCGTTGCCTCAATTTTCGAACATCCTTTCCCACTGGAATAATGACACTTTTGGGAACATTTTTCACCACAAAAAAAGTCTCATGGCCCGCTTGGTCGGAATCCAACAACCCTTGGAAGATTATGACTCGTCTTCCCTCCAGGCGTTTGAGGATTATCTGCAAACTGAATTAGAGTACGTTCTGACACAAGAAGAGCTTTTCTGGCATCAACGATCTTGCAGCCAATGGCTCACAGAGGGTGACAGGAATACTTCCTACTACCATGTTGTCACCAAATCCAAGCGTTGTCAAACCCGCATTACCTCTTTGACTGCTGAAAATGGAACCGTTCACACTGGCCCTCTGGCCCTCCAAGACTTAGCTCGATGTCACTTCTTGGATCTCTATCGATTAGACGGGACTTCTATCCCTGGTTGGCACCTTCAGGAACATTTTCCCACCCTTCCCCAGACCGCCACTGCTGACCTCACCCGGCGGCTATGCCCTGAGAAAGTTAGAACCGCTTTCTTCTCCATGGCGCTTAACAAAACGCCCGGCATTGACAGTTTACCAGCTTTATTTTACCAGTCTCAATGGGAAATTATCGGTCTGTCTGTGACGACTGTCCTCCAGCAGATCTTTAGTCACGACCTCTGGGACTCTAATCTAAACCGCACCATTCTGGCCCTTCTCCCCAAAATCTTGTCCCTGACTTCGCTCCTTCAATTCAGGCCTATCGCTCTCTGTACCGTCTTATACAAAAGCCTCACCAAGATTCTGGTTAATCGCATTAAAATCGTATTTCAGTGACCTAGTCTCTCCTATGCAATGCAATTTCGTCCTGGGATGCTTGATTACCGACAACATCATCATCACCCAGGAAGTCATCCATTCTATGCGCAAGAAATCCGGGCGTAAGGGGTTTATGACAATCAAAGTGGATTTGGAAAAGACGTATGATTGTCTTCATTGGGCCTTCATCCATGACACTCTTCTTGATGTGGGCCTTCCGGGCACTCTTATTACCTTCATCATGAAATGCATCACTACAGTCTTCCTCCAAGTTAACTGGCAGGGGGATTTAAGTGAACCGTTCCTCCCTTCTCGAGGTATCCGTCAGGGCGACCCCCTCTCCCCTACCTCTTTGTTCTTTGTATGGAACGTCTGGGGCACGCCATCTCTCATAAGGTGTCCCAAGGTCGATGGCGGCCGATCAAATTGAGTAGGAATGGGCCGCCCCTGTCTCACCTATTTTTTGCAGATGACCTCATCTTATTCTCGGAAGCTTCGCTTGACCAGGTAGCCGTTATTCGGGATACACTTAACTCTTTTTGTGCCGCCTCTGGGCAGCAGGTGAGTCTAGCTAAATCTCGTTGCTATTTCTCCTGTAACACCTCGTCCTCTACTTGTCACTCCCTCAGCAGCGCCTTGGGTGTTTGCCGAACCAATGATCTAAACCGGTATCTTGGCGTTCCCCTTCTGCATCAGCGTGTCACTCGTCGCACTTATCAACCCATTCTTGACAAGGTCCACCAGTGTCTCTCGGGCTGTCAGCCAAACTTCTTTCCTTCACGGGCGCCTCACTCTGCTTCAATCGGTATTAGCTGCCATTCCGAGCTACACCATGCAGACTGTCCGCCTTCCTCGCAGTCTATGTGACGCGTTGGAACGAGCCATGCGCCAATTTCTATAGGGTTCGTCACGAGATCAACGCAAAGTGCACCTTGTCCACTGGAAAGACATTTGTAAACTCAAAGAATTGGGCGGGCTCGGCATTCGACGCATTCGGAAAACCAATGATGCTTTTCTTGCTAAACTCGGATGGACTCTCATCACTAATCGAACCGCATTGTGGGTTCAAGTGCTCTCTGGTAAATACCGCTTCGATGCTGCTCACATTCCCCCTCCTTGCCTACTACCGGGGGTCTATGGATTGGAGAAGCATCCAAGCCACCTGGCCAATCGTACTTCAAAGCCTGAAATGGATGATCGACGACAGCTCCAGGACGCGCTTTTGGCTCGACCTGTGGGTCGTGAGCACTGGGTCACTTCTCCCCCACGCAACCCACAATATTCCTGAAGACTCCCTTCCTTTGACTACCTCCACTTTTGTTAATTCTGGTGGCCACTGGGATTGGGCCTAATTCCAATCGTGGCTTCCCTCCTCGATTTGTCGCCTTATCGCCGGTACTTTCCCACCCTATCCCCTCCTTGGCCCCGATAAACTGATTTGGGGTGCTTCAAACAGTGATCATTTTACAGTTGGGTCTACTTACTCCATGATTTTAGGCCTCGATTTCGAGGCGTCGCATGAGATTTGGAAGACTATTTGGCAGTGGCCGGGACCGCCACGTACCCGCTCATTTCTCTGGCTGCTCGGGCATGATCGGCTCCTCACGAATCAACATAGGTTTCAACTGCAACTCACTACAGGCAGCCGTTGCCCACACTGTTCTTTCGATGAGTCTTCCCTTCACGTAGTGCGGGATTGTTCTAAAGCTCGTAGAGTTTGGACTATGTTGTACCCTCAACTTACTGCATCTGATTTTTTTACTCGGGCTCTTCGGGAATGGTTGCACACTAATCTCCACACCCGCAGCCGGTTTTGGGGCCATGATTGGGCGACCATTTTTGGGCTCACTTGTTGGTTCCTTTGGACTTGGAGGAACAAGTTGTTATTTGACACTCATTTTAATTGGCCCCCCTCCCCTGTCGCTCTCATTTTGTCTTATGTAGATCACTTTCACCAGTCGTTCGTGAGGTGCAGTAAACCTACCCACAGAGTCCAGCCCCGTTCTGAGCTTCTCGTCAGTTGGACCAAGCCACCACCGGGTTGGATCAAATTAAACACTGATGGGGCCAGCAATCGTATTACTTGCATAGCCAGCTGTCGGTGGCATTTTGCGCGACAGTGTCGGCAATTGGCTGGGAGGATTCACTTAGAACCTGGGTTGGTGCGCTCCTTTGTCTGCTGAACTCAGGGGAGTCTTCACCGATCTTTCCCTCGCCTGGCAACTGGGTTTTCGCCACATCGAGCTGGAGGTGGACTCGGTCGCAATACCCTCCTTGATCGCCTCAATCAAGCACCACATCTGGTGGCAATCCTATTGTCCAGGCATATCTGAATTACTTTCCATAATTGTGCATTGCTCATCGACATGTCTACCGAGAGAGCAACAGATGCATGAAATGGTGGCCTCCAGGTGCAAACTTCACTTGTTGGGGTATTTTTTTTTGACACTACACCCTCCGGGTGCCACCCCTTCCTTATTGAGGATCAGTCAGGGATCTGTGTCTCACGTACTGTTTTGTAAATAGCTCCGACTTTTCCTTTAAATTCAAAAAAAAAGAGAGAAATTCACTAGCTTTACTAATTTAAGTGTAATTATTATAATAAATTACAGACACAAATGAAAATAAATATTAAAAAATTGTATTTATTGTAATAAATACTATATAAAAATGAAATTAATTAGAAATAGAATTGTATATACATTATTCACAAGAATAATAAAAAGATGACGAGACCAAGAGTTTTTCTGTCGTTTAAGTGAGCGGACAAGCCCAAGAAATCATTTATATCTCTCTTTTTTTCTCCGTCACCGGTCTCCTCACTAGTTTTGTTATCTCCTCCGCCACCGCCGCCACCGAAGCTTATTGCATTGGTCCTACTCCGCCTGATCGTTGTATATTACCGCAATATAATTCAGGCCTAGGCCTGGGTCCTAGCCCTAGGTTTTTGTGAAATCAAACTCCGTCTGCGACTGCGTCATTAATCATCCACTGCCAGAAAACGAAAGCTATGAAAAGTTTAAATCAAAAAGTGGGGCTGTGACTGTGATCTGATCTGCCACATCCGCTCAGAGCTTTCTGTTTCAGTGTCTGCCAATTTCGCCATGATTTCGTTTTCAGTGTATTCATTTATGCATAATGTGCATAAGTCGAATTCTGGTCGCACCACAACTATCAGCTGCTGTGGTTCTCTCTTTTCCCGAGACGATAAGTTTTTTTGAATACTTTCTGGTACCTTCCGCTTCTGCATTTATTGTTTCTCTTTCGTTCTTTACTTTTCCATTAATTAAGAGGATTAGTTTAATTACGTCTTTTTGTTTGTGGTAATTTATGGCTTAGGGCTTAAAGAATTAGGATTTTGGGATTTGGGTTATGAGAACTTGAGAAGGTTTCTGACCAACGGTACCTTCTTAGTAATTCGTTTTCTTGTCTCACGTGCTTTCCAGTTTTGTCTCCTACTGCGCATAAGGAGATCCGTGAAGTTTGGTTTGTAGTCGGGATCGATCAGGGATTTGTCGACATCTAATTTAACTGTAATTTCTTGTTCCTCTTAGCCTCGTATCGTTCGGACAATTTTCCTTTCATAACTGCCTGCCTTTGAACATAGTCCTGAAGGGTTTCATGTTGGACCTGCATTCCCAATTTGTATAAGAAGCAAACACAGAGTCAAAACTTATGGTAACCTTTGATTTGTGCATCGGGCAAGGAGAAGGTTTCTGTTTGTTGAGATGGTTTCAAGGAAAAGGAAGCTAGAATTAATCTATTTGGTTTGCTTCCCCGGGCATAAAATTTCTGGGTTTCCTGCTTAAGGGGAGGTGGAAGTTGGGAAGTTGTTGAATTGATTCTCCAATGTGCACATTGGAAGTTTATTTATGACTCCTGGCCACCAACCACCGTCCTTATCAGATCCTTCATCGGCATTGGTCCCTCGTCACTCGTGCAGGATTGGCTCTTTAGGTTGTCTCTGCCCTAATGACTATACCAGTTCATCCACCTTCAGTGACGCTCAAAGCAATGCGTTTGACCTAGATTGTTTGGAGGAAGGAGAAGAAGAACTCGGTATTGGAGGCAACAGATTTAGTAGTGTCAATTCTGTTGCATCCGAGAAGTGTAGTGCTGTTGCATCAGAGAGGAGGTTCCATTCTGCTGACTCTCGTTTCTTTGAGCGGGTTTCATTGGAATGCCCCACGTGGGAGGCTGCAGAGCTGCGATCGTGGGGCGCAATGGAACTACCGGATAACACCAGTAATAACGTTTCTTCTGGCACCTTTGAAATCTCTGGGGATTCATCGGCAGCACATGGTAAGTTGAAGTTTGGGCCTGCTTCTGCGATTCATGATAAGTTGAGCAAGTCCCAGAGGAGGAACCGTCACAAAAGTGCGCAATTTGATGATAATATATTGCCTGAAGGGGATGCTAGGTTCATCTATATCAATGATCCGAGGAGAACCAATGACAAGTATGAGTTCACTGGGAATGAGATCCGAACCAGCAAGTATACCCTAATCACCTTCTTGCCAAAGAATCTTTTCATTCAGTTTCATCGGGTTGCTTATCTTTATTTTCTGGCCATTGCTGCCCTCAATCAGCTTCCTCCTCTAGCAGTATTTGGTAGAACCGTATCCCTTTTTCCTCTTCTTTTTGTTCTTTGTGTCACTGCTATCAAAGATGGCTATGAGGATTGGAGAAGGCACAGATCAGACAGGAATGAGAACAATAGAGAGGCTCTAGTTCTACACTCTGGTGAATTCCACCTGAAAAAATGGAAAAAGGTCCGAGCTGGTGAAGTTGTGAAGATCTGCGCTGACGAGTCGATTCCTTGTGACATGGTTTTGTTGGGTACAAGTGATCCTAGTGGGGTTGCGTACATTCAGACAATGAATTTGGATGGTGAATCAAACTTGAAGACCAGGTATGCCAGGCAGGAGACATGCTTAGCAGTATTGAAAGGATCCGTGATCTCAGGACTAATCAGATGTGAACAGCCTAACAGGAACATTTATGAGTTTACAGCCAATATGGAGTTTAATGGATATCATTTTCCCCTTAGCCAGTCTAATATTGTTTTGCGTGGTTGTCAGCTGAAAAACACTGACTGGATAATTGGTGTTGTGGTGTATGCTGGACAGGAAACAAAAGCAATGATGAACAGTGCAGCTTCTCCTGCTAAGAGAAGTAGACTGGAAAGTTACATGAACCGAGAGACTCTTTGGCTATCTATATTTCTATTTGCTATGTGTCTGGTTGTGGCGCTTGGAATGGGACTGTGGCTTGTGCACTATGGAAAGCAGCTTGATACCTTACCTTATTACAGAAAGAGATACGTCAATCAAGGGAAGGATTATGGAAAAAGATATAAATATTACGGAATCCCAATGGAAATATTTTTCTCCTTTTTATCTTCCATCATAGTTTTTCAAATAATGATCCCAATATCTCTTTATATTACTATGGAGCTGGTTCGACTAGGACAGTCCTACTTTATGATAGGGGACAAACATATGTATGACAGCAGCTCTGGTTCTAGATTTCAGTGCAGGTCTCTGAATATAAATGAGGATTTGGGTCAGATTCGTTATGTTTTCTCGGATAAAACAGGAACACTAACTGAGAACAAGATGGAATTTCGGAGAGCTAGTGTGTGTGGGAAGAATTATGGGAGTGCATTGCGTATGACTGATGAACTGAAGGAAGAGAACAACTCAGGTATCAAACTATACAAATCATTCACAACTTGGTTATGTAATCATGATAGGAGCATTTCTATTGTTTATGAACTTGACTTTGCATAACTTCTGTTGATGTCTTGCCTACTTAGTGAGCTACTAAAACTATTTGTTGATGTGGGATTCTTAAGTACTTCAAACTATATCCTGAGGCGAGAGGTGAATAAATGCAGTGGAAATTTGGAATTTAGATATGACGAATTTGCTTAGCAGTTCCCTTTCTTTCAAAATAGAGAGTGCGGACACTGGTATTTGTTCCTTTTACATTTTCTTCTGCTAACATACACTTTCTACTCATCTAAGAACATATCATGGAACTTCTTTTTCACCTTGCCAATATATGTAACTCGAGCCTTTTTTTTTCCCCCCTTTCTTCCTTTTCTGATACTCTCTCTTTAGGTGCTGTATCTTTGGTGTTGGGTGAGTTTGGCTAATTTCTAGGTGACAGAACAAGTTACATTTTGTTAATTTCCACTTTCCTTCAATATGTGCAGCTGCAACTTTGCATAGGAGATGGAAACTTAAATGCCCAATTGCTGTTGATCCTGATCTAATGCAATTATTGCACAATGATTTAGTTGGAGAAGAAAGGATTGCTGCTCATGAGTTTTTCCTTACACTGGCTGCATGTAATACGGTGATTCCAATTTGTTCTAGAGACATACCTAGTATCACCATGAGCCAACTCTACGAGGAGTTAGAATCCATTGAGTATCAGGGTGAATCTCCTGATGAGCAAGCGTTAGTTGCTGCTGCTTCTGCTTATGGATATACTCTCTTTGAGCGGACATCTGGGCACATAGTAATTGATGTCAATGGCAACAAACTAAGGTTTTAAATTTTTGGTTACAATCTCATCCTAATAGCTCTGTTCTGTAGTATAATCATTTATTTTTCATATTGCTGCGAATTGTAACACTGTGTCAATTGGTTTAATTTAGGTTTGATGTTTTGGGAATGCATGAATTTGATAGTGTGCGGAAAAGAATGTCTGTCGTAATCAAATTCCCTAATAATGCTGTAAAAGTGCTAGTGAAAGGCGCGGATTCTTCCATGTTCAGTATTTTAGCCGATGACAGTGGGAGAAATGATCATATAAGACATCCTACTGAATGTCATTTGACTGAATATTCATCACAAGGTTTACGTACACTTGTGGTTGCTGCAAGGGATCTTACTGAAGCAGAACTTGAGTTGTGGCAATGTAAATTTGATGATGCAAGCACTTCTTTGTCTGACAGAGCTGCCAAATTGCGTCAAACGGCAGCACTTATTGAATGTGACCTAAATTTGCTTGGGGCAACTGCCATTGAAGATAAGCTTCAAGACGGTGTACCTGAAGCCATTGAATCACTCAGGCAAGCAGGGATCAAAGTCTGGGTTCTGACAGGGGATAAGCAAGAAACTGCAATTTCAGTTGGGCTCTCCTGCAGACTCTTGACACCTGATATGGAGCAAATAATTATTAATGGCAATTCTGAGATTGAATGCAGAAAACTATTGGTGGAAGCTAAGGAAAAGTATGGTATGATGTCATCTAGCAGAAGGGGCCATAACTTCAACTATGATAAACATAATGAAACTGATCGCTCTGAGATGTGCAATGGGAAGACAGATGGAATAGTCAAACCACTACTTGCACTTATAATTGATGGGAACAGTTTGGTTTACATTTTGGAGAAGGAACTTGAATCAAAGGTGATTATTATCTACACAGATTATTTGGGCACAATTTGTTGCACTTTTCTTCCCCTTTCTTCCCTTTTTGAGTTTTGAGGCGAGCATCTAGTACATCTTTTAGATCAATTCAGGATTTATTGAACATAGATGTCATCCTACCGGCTTCATGCTTTGCATCATTATCTATTTTGAAAGTCACTTAATAGTTCTAAATATATTTTACAGCTTTTCGAGCTTGCGACTTCTTGTAGAGTTGTGTTGTGCTGTCGTGTAGCACCATTGCAGAAGGCAGGTATTGTTGATTTAATCAAGAGCCGGATTGATGATATGACGCTGGCCATAGGTGATGGTGAGTTGTCTGGTTTTCTACCTTTATTCTTTGTTAGAAGACAAGGGAATAGGGGCTGGAAGGAGCAGGTTGAAAAAATAAAATGAAGTTTAATTTCTCTAGGAAGATTGTATCTTTATGGTATTTACAATTGCTGATATCCTTCTACTTGACTGTGCTTACTGATATTTGGTAGGGGCCAATGATGTCTCAATGATTCAAATGGCGGATGTTGGAGTAGGCATATGTGGTCAAGAAGGACGTCAAGCAGTGATGGCATCAGATTTTGCAATGGGTCAATTTCGGTTTCTGAAAAGACTACTATTGGTCCATGGACACTGGAATTACCAACGCATTGGATACTTGGTTCTCTACAATTTCTACCGGAATGCTGTTTTTGTTATGATGTTATTTTGGTGAGTCTGGATACTTGATGACAATCAAAACTTTAATGCAATTGTATGGCACATATAGGTGTTTGTATAGTTATCTTGACAACTTTCTTTTGTTTTCCTTACAATTTAGGATGATTATCTGTAACCTTAGGACTTCCTTCATTTATTATGGAATAAGCTTTGGCTTTATAATTCTTTGATGATCAGCATTTTGATGAAAAGCTGATCTTCCATATAACTTTTGATTCTCAATCCATCTCGGTCTATAGTTTGCCCCTTTTGTTCCCAGGACCCAGTGGTAATCTTGCATGAAATTTGTTTGACATATGTTTAGTTAATGGTAGCATTTAGTTCTATACTATGAAGTCTTGGGAAATACTTAGAGGCTTTTCTTCTTGATCGTTGTGATTTTATTTCATACCTGTAGGTACATATTGTGCACTGCCTTTTCAACAACTTCAGCATTGACAGATTGGAGTAGTGTTTTTTATTCTGTCATATATACATCTATCCCTACCATTGTTGTTGGCATTTTGGACAAGGATTTAAGTCATCGGACATTACTACAATACCCAAAACTCTATGGTGCGGGGCATAGACAGGAGGCATACAATATGCAGCTCTTCTGGATCACCATGGCTGATACATTATGGCAGAGTATTGTTCTCTTTGCTATACCCCTGTTTGTTTACAGGGAGAGCACAATTGATATATGGAGCTTGGGCAGTTTGTGGACGATCGCAGTTGTTATACTTGTTAATATTCACTTGGCAATGGACATTCAACGTTGGGTGTATGTCACTCATGCAGCTGTTTGGGGTTCAGTGGTCATTACTTACGCTTGTATGATAGTACTGGATTCTATACCTGCCTTCCCAAATTATTGGTTAGTATGTAGATTTCTGACGGGATTCTTTGGATTCATTTTACTTTACTTTTTTTTTTCTCTTTATCATTTCCTAAAGGTAGATGAAATTTGACTTACTTTCTGCAGGACGATTTACCGTCTTGCCAAGTCTCCAACTTATTGGCTCACCATCTTGATCATAATTGTTGTTGCATTACTCCCTCGATTTGTTCTTAAAGTTGGATATCAAACCTTTTGGCCTTCAGACATCCAGATAGCCAGAGAAGCTGAGATACTGAAAAGAGAACCTGATTGTTTGAGTTCAAGTCCTGATGGAGGTGCTAGTTGACATGTACATTTACCGTCATTTAAGAAAACTGAACACTGACCGACCTACGGCTTCCTCCAACTTATCCATCCTGGCTTCCCCGTATCATACGGCTATCAAGTTCGAAAGTAAGTTGATGTTGGTTTCCCTCTTCACATCAATTCTCCATTACCAAAAATTTTGGTTACCATAGCAATTAACAATGACATGTCATCAAATGGACAGACACTTGATAACAGAGTGGGTAGATCTTTATACACTTAAAAAGGGATAGGAGGATGGCTTGATCTAAAAATGTCCCATTGTGAAATAACTTTTGAGTGATTGTGATAGAGGAAAGGAAATATCAACTGCTCTGCACACTACCATTTTTGGATCTAAAAATGTCCCAGTGTGAAGTACTGGGTGTTGATCATAATAGTTCAAGGCCCCGAAGTGGGTGGAAGAAGGTAAGGGAGCTTTCTAACTGTATAACAGTTTCATGTGAGACATTTTTTTTTTTTGCTTACATTTAGCAATTAAAGGGAAGAATATCTTCTTTTTTTCTTTTTATGTCTAGTTATACTACAATTGGTGTGTGATAATGGTGTCACTGTTACCAAGTTAGAACCCTAGATATAGAATTGTGCTTCCTTTTTGGTGCTTGAACCAAGGTAGATAGTAGTAGTAGTGTAAGTGAATGGCGAGTGATTGTGGAGGAGGACTAGTAATCTGTATATTGTAAGTTCAATTTCTTTCGTATCTTTGTGCATATAAAAGAACAAATAGACTTTTTGAGCCATTCTTCTTGATTGCTAGTTAGAAAATTTAGTCTTTCTGAATATATCTTTGTGCATGGAGCATTCAGTGTAGAGTAATATACATGGATTTCTTCTTCTTTTTTTCTTTTTTTTAATGGCCGATTAGATCGGTAATTGGCGATTTGATTTTTAGCGATTATTGTTATTATTATGTATTATTCTTTTGCCTTATAACATATAATGTTGATTAGAAGGGTAAAGCTGCCCTTGAATGCTACTTTCATTTTGGGTTTTACAACTTGTCATGTTAGTCCTTGATAGTTTATTAACAACACTACATCCCCATGTGAACCCATAATGTATAATTCTTGGTCAAAAGGGAACCTTGAAAATTATTCTAATCAACTAGTTAGCAATATCTGTGTTTGTTTAGTTTGTATTAAATTAAGAAATCAATTTTCTATGCACAAGTTGTTTGACTCGTTGGTTGGCATGTGACCATAGGTCACTATCCCAACAAGCGCTTGGATCATAACGAAGATGCCCATCCAAATCATATCCGCACGCCAAATCTCCCTTCTTATACTCTAACAACAATAGCTAAGATCGAGTAGACCTTGAGTTAATCTAAAATTTAATTTGATATCGAATTAAAACAATTTTGAGCTATAAAATTTGTGGTATGATTCAAAATTTAAATTAAAATAATTATACTTTAATATGTTCATTGAATTAATTTAATTAAGTTCGGTTAGATTTGGGTTAGATTTGTGTTCGATTCGGATTGATTTACAATCCTTATTAATTCATATAAAACGAAGGCAAAAGGAGCAATTTAACTCTAATATTTTTACTAAAATTTAAGTTGAATTATAATGTTTCACTACGATAAAAATAAATCATAACGTTTATAAAATTTTTAAAATAAATTGCAACATTTAGAAAACATTTAAAACAGAATATAAATAGTAGCGGTTAAATAGCTCTTCGCCCTAAAGCAAAAAAAGGTTGTCTTTGAAAATTCACCGCAAGTTGGAACGCCAGTTGTAGCTATATTATTTCTATAATCAACTGACACGTGGCAGTAGCCCACTTACGTAATCCAACTAACGTCATTACGATGTCGTAAGATTAGCTTCCCCTATCACGCTCACGCGCCACTCCCTCACGCTCCATTACATTTCCCCTCAATAGCCAATAGGCATAGCCTATTGTCAGTGAGGTACATATTCGCATGATTGCGCGTAGGATTGGTAAGTCTTGAAACGTAGGAAGTTTCCGCTAAGGTTCCTTCCATGTTCCATGAACCTGAATTGAAATTACATGATAAAATCCTCTCGTCCACTCTCTAGATTGACTACACCAACCTTTGAAATGGAGTTTTTCTCGCCGGAAACACGACCTTTTGACCGGAACAAGGCGATTCACGAGCTCCTTCTGGGTCGGAAACTTGCTAACCAACTTAAAGCTGCTCTAATCAAATCCACTGGTGATGACGATGCCAGAGAGCTTGTAACAGGAATCTTTAACTCCTTTTCCAACACTCTTTCCATGTTAAATAGTGCCGAGTCCGATGAGGTCTCTCGGTTTCCGGCGAGTACTCACTTGGGTTCTCCTTGTTTTGATGGCCGAAAGTCGGAGGACTCCGTCGAGAGTTGCAAGCCCTCCAGGTTAAAGAGCCGGAGGGGATGTTATAAGAGAAGGTAATAACATCACTTAATTGGTCAAAACCTCCATAGTTGATATTCTTCAGGCGACTCTGCTAAACGACTGAATTTGAAATGCTTTGTGGTTTCAGGAGGACTTCTCAGTCGAGGACGATAGACAGTCCGGCTCTAGTAGACGACGGACATGCTTGGAGAAAATATGGTCAGAAGGTGATTCTTAAATCCAAATATTCAAGGTAATTATTACTTCAATAATTCATATTTTTATGTTCATACGTTACTTAGCTTCAAAAACTTATTGGAATCCATCTGATTAAATGTTTCAGGAACTACTTCAGATGCACTCACAAGTATGAACAAGGGTGTCAAGCAATCAAGCATGTCCAGAGAATCGATGACGAACCACCTTTGTATCGAACAACATATTATGGTCACCACACATGCAAACCTTTGTTAAAACCTTCTGAAGTCGTCCTGGACGTCATTGAGTCTGAGTCTTCCAAACTTCTAAGCTTTACTAACCATTTCCCAACCAAAAATGGCGGCCATGGCTCGTTCCTCCACCAGCACCAATCATTATCTCCCGATTTCCTTCTGCCGTCGGAGCTATCTGCATACGATCATGGGGATGTAATTTCTGGGGTCGCCTCCTCGTGCACCACTAGCTCCCACAGTTTTGGGATGGATATAATGGTGGAAATGGAATCTGTAAAGTTCGAAGACGATGTGCTGCAATTTCCTGAGTTTTCCTGAAAGTTACTTCCATGAAATTTCCTGTGTACAAAAGGGTGTTGTGTATAAGTTTCTTAGAAGAAACCTATCTGCTTTACCTTAAAATTGATAGCTTTCGCAAAACCTCAACCAACCATTGTAACATACAACCGAAGACTTTTGGAATGCAAGATGATCTTTAGCTACTTTTGTTTTTTCCTAACTAATTACAAAATTACAATACGAACTAGCATTTTAAGAAAATTAATTATTAATAGAAAATTAAATATTATTATAAGTCAAGAAGACTTATAAATGATAATCTAGATTTTTTTGTATTTTAATATATTGATTATTGATAAATTTTAATTTTAATACGATATTTTCAGAAAAATTTAGACGATATAAAACCCATATAAATTATATTAAAGTCAACTGTTTAACTTTTAAAATGTTTTAATTTCAAATAAGATCAAATCATACTATAATTATACTTTTTTCGTCCTTAAATTATTAATAATTAATTATCATCTTTTCTACACTTACGCTCTTGACTATTGTAAGGGGGCGGTTGGTTAGCTGAATTTAATTTCATTAAGATTAAGTTCAAAACAAATTGAGGGGATATTAGAATTTAGAAAGTATGGTTAAGACAACTTTCAATGTTAATGTTGTATTAGGTAGGTGGTTTTCAAACCACCAAATGACTGAAAGTGTTGGATCAAGACTTAAAATTAAATAATACCTTCAATAGGTCAAAAGAAGGAATCTTGAAAAAAAGAGGCATGGATATCCACAAAGTTGGATCTTTCTAATCCAAAATTAGTAAACTAGATTTGAGCTAATAAAAATTTAAGTTAAATTTGAGTTTAATGAACCATTTAGTCTTGCCTAATGAGTCAAATCATTTTACAATTAGTGGTATTTTTGTACAATTAACCAAATAAATTAGTTAAACTAAAATAATGTCTGTTTTAATATCAATTTGAGTATAATAAAGTGACAAATATAAAAAGCTGTTTATTTTATTAATATTATAAATAGTAAAAGTTGGGGATGCAAAATGTGGTCTGACTTGACTTCAACCTGGGTTGGTCCTACCATGAGACGGGCCACATATTGAGATTACTTAGCCTGATTGCGCCACAAGTTAAACTTTGGTCGAAGCTGTCTCGGCCCATGGCCTGACAGAAAGATACAAAATAACGTCATTTTTTTTATTAAAAAAAATAAAGACAGATTGGCCCATGGTCAGGTTGAGTCAG
Organism: Erythroxylum novogranatense; assembly: GCA_029891385.1. Taxonomy (NCBI): domain Eukaryota; kingdom Viridiplantae; phylum Streptophyta; class Magnoliopsida; order Malpighiales; family Erythroxylaceae; genus Erythroxylum; species Erythroxylum novogranatense. Next base: position 97,704,360 of record CM057231.1, on the reverse strand, counting down.
GAGCGACCTGGGCTCGCCCTCATTCATTACCATCTCTAGTAAAAATATAAAATTTAAAGAGATAACAATTTCTTTTTTAACAATGATATCTGATAAAAAATCCTAATTATTCGTCATATAGTTAATCTTATATTTAATGTTGATATTATAAGTAAAGTAGCATTAGAAGAAGAAGCTCAATTTTAACATCATAAAACCAATATTACACCACCAAATGTTATGTAGTGTTATCCAATTTTAAACTTGGCTTGTAATTTGTGCATAATGATATGTCTCACTCTCAATTAAATTAATTCGGGTTGAAAGGTCAAATCATTACTTTCACATTATAAGGGTCGAATTAAAGAATACCAAATGATTAAAGTTCTTTTACACAAGGATTAAAAAAAAGCTAGTAAAAAATAAACACCTCAAATCCTCTGGCCTGTGTACACTTTCCTTATCCTGTCTCAACTAATCTCAGCCATCTATTTATGTGGGATCCACATAAATAGATGGCTGAGATTAGTTAGGACAGGTAGAGACAGTGTACACGAGCCAAAAGATCACGTCTCAAAAATGTGAGTAGGTGTTTTGATGAGACAAATTAAAAAACATTAATGATTAGATTATAATAGCACATTTGGGTTACCTTATCAGTGAAAAAGACAAAAGACTTTGTTGTGTTGGATGCAGTCTTTTCAATTACATTAGTTAAACCATTGGTTAATTAATCCACTAATAACCCTATTTCATGACTTATTTAATTGGATCATATAATATAATTAAATTTAGCTAGAATGACTTACACTTGGCATTGGAGTGTAGTTTTATGGATTGAACCTAAATCTAAATAGTTGTTCAATTTAATTAGCAAAATAACGTTGTTTTATAATATATTCGGACTTCAAATTAACTCAAAACTAAATTTGAATTCACCTTAAAAAATTTTAAAAGCTATTAATTTTAATTTGAGACGAATCGGACTAAATTCAGACACAAATATAGTTTTGAAATTATTAAATTAATGTTATTTGTGTATATATATACATAAATATATATATAGTGTTAAATAATACTTAAATTCTATATAAATTATTTTAATTTTAATATATATATTTTAAAATTATAGTTTGTCTCCTTATAATATTTGCTAATTATTATACAAATTTTTTGTGTATTCATATAACTCTAAAATATCATTGTATTGAAAATTTAAGAAAATAGATAAAATTGAACACAAAAATGTATAATTAAAATATAAAATTAAGTAATAAATCAAGAATTGAAATAAAAAATGTTAAACCAAGAGTCTTAGCCTACTTAATCTATCTATCTATCTATATAAAACATAGTTCTTAGTATCATAGACAAGGATGAATGTAAAAAGAATCTTCTGCAGAAGAAATTAAAAGCAGAGTGACATCCTACACATCACTCGGAAACAGCCAAGTAGTTTCATGGATGTTACGTGTTAGCTTTTGCAGGAAAAAAGAAAAAAGAAAAAGACAAACTACTGTGCAAGGACAAAGCTTTTCTCATCTCATGCCATGCGAGGATGGATAGTGTGAAAAGTAAGAGTTTGTGGATCAAACTTTCGTGGAAAAAGATAAAAAACCACTTGAATTCTTGGAAGAAATGGCACATATTGCGGTCAGAAAGCTATCAACATCATCAAGTTGTCTGCTTTTCACATTACCTTTCAGGTGTTTGAGGGGCACAGTTGAATCTTGTGGTTGTAGTTCTGGATCGTTATTACTATCTGTCTTATTCGAAATTACAATATAATTCGCAGTCTGTAATCTAAAATCTTAACAAGAAGACTAAATTTATGCAGAAAGTGGTAAGTCAGCTTGTGATAAGAGCTAGATGAAGAAGTTGATATATCTGTATATATTCTGTATTCAATCAAGTACAACTTGGCAGGTTCTTGTCAGAGAAGTCGAGCTGATAGGACACAAAGACAAGTGCTAAAGAGGACAAAGCTACTGGTACAGGTCCAAACGTCCACATTAATACAGGAAAACTGATGCAAAGAACACGATTTCCTATGAAATTCAATAAGAACCCTCGTTGGAAAATTGTCTGTGTATAATCAGCAGATGAAGAGAACTCCCCAGAAGCATTTATGAGGAAATTTGCATCAGTCAAGTAGCCAAGTGCCATGGAGTTGCATAAAAAGCTGACAGACAAAAATGCTGATGCTAGACTGAACTTCAGAACATAAATCTTACCAGATTGTGACCCAAAAATTGTACTATTTAGAAGGTGGCTTGCATTGTAGGTGTTGTTAATCAAAGCTGCCACTGATAAGTTCACGATAATGGCTATGGAAGCAATAAATACTGTTGCCATTAGCGTGTTTCTCAAGCTCTGCACAGCGAGCATACCTTTCTTCTCATCACCCTGCAGATGGGAAAAAAGAAGAAGAAAAACAAACCCATTATAGCAGAATCCTGGAAAAACAAACCCATTATAGCAGAATCCTGGAACTCAGAGATGTTATTGTGGGGAGTTTTGGATTAACCTCTTTCATGTCCAGAAGCCAAAGTTTCCTTCTTGATCCGTTGAACCCACTGGTGGTTTTGAATGGTTTGTTCTTGAGACAATGCCAGAGATAGGTATGGTAACCAACCAAGAGAAAAATACTCGAAGGGACCAAAACGCTGTCAAGATAATGAATCAAATTCATCATATTGGAAAGTTTTGGAAGCAGAAACTTGCCAATTGACAAGGAAGAGCAAAACTTTCTCCAATGGTGATTTAACCACTCTGATACAACTGGTGCGTAGTGGTGGAGTTTAGGTCATGACGTTAGGCAAAGAACACCTCTGTGGACTGGAATATATAGTGGAATTAAAAGATGCTGATATGGAGTCTGAGGCATCAACAACTAATATTTAGTGGTAAACCCATTAGCGAGCAATTTCAAAAGCACAAATCTTTATCAGATAGAATCTTAATCGTTTGGGCAACTTCATGCTGATGAACCATTCACGCTTACAGAAAGAAGAGAACTGAATAATCTGTCATTTACCTGGGTATTCGGCAAGTGAGAGTCTTCTGTTAAGGCCAAGCCCAATTATCAAATGACTTGAGAAAAATCGCAACTTGAATAAAGGCCTGTGGGCCATTTTCAGTTAACAAGTCATAATCATACGACGGTAGTGCGAGGGAGGTGGGGTGTTCTGTTTTCTTCAACCAACAGTTTAGTGTAGGGGTCAGTGGAAGTGTTAGAACTTAGAAAAACCAAATAGAGAGAGAAGAAAATCGGTTTAATTTAATCAGAGTTAAGAATATTTATACAATACATCTTTAGAATGAATAACTAACTTAACTATTAATTAACTTAGCTATCAACGTATATAATTTAACTTAGCTATCAACATATATAATTCTAACACCACCCTCAAATTAGTTAGTATATATTATGTATGCCCAATTTGCGAAAAGAATCCTTAAAAACAATCAAGGAAAGCTCTTTGGTAAAGCAATAGGAAGGAAACATGAAGCAAAATAATAACACCAGCTTGAAGTTTTTCTCGAACCATATGATAATCAATGTCAATATGTTTGGTACGTTCGTTAAAAACAGGATTTTAAGCTAAATATATAACAGACTGATTGTCGCAAAATAGTAGTGTTGGAACAGTGAAAGACATATGCAACTCATCGAGGAGATAATGCAACCATTGCACTTCACATGTCGTCATTGCTAGCGCTCGGTATTCAACTTCTGAAGAACTACGGCTAACAGTGTTTTATTTCTTAGTTTCCCAAGAAATGAGAGATGAGCCAAGAAATGCACAGTAACCCGTAAGAGATCTTCTAGTGTCTGGACAAGTTCCCCATCTGAATAAGAGAAAGCTTTGAACTTAATTTCACTATCAGAAGGAAATAACATACCTTGTCCAACAAAACCCTTTAAACATCCTAGTATTCTGTAAGCAACAGCTAAGTGATCGATTGTAGGAGAATCAAGGAATTGCGCTAACTGTTGAACAACAAACGAAATATCAGGCCGGGTTGTAGTCAGATACTAAAGCCTGCCGATTAACGTTTTATATTGTAACATCTTCCAATGGTACACCTTCATTCTTTGAGAGCTTGGTTTTCGGTAAGATTGGCGTGGAGACTAGTTTGGACTCTAAAAATGGAGTAGCTGTGTGTAAATCCAATGTATACTTCTTTTGACAAATATTGATGTCGTGCTTTATTCTTGCCACTTCCAATCCAAGGAAAAACTTGAGCTCACCAAAATCTTTAATGGTAAATGTATCATGTAGGTGTTGTTTGATGCTACGGACTGCTTGCATGTTATCACTAGCCGCAATGACATCATCCACATACACCAAAAGTGCCATGAAACCATTACACCAAAAGTGCCATGAAACCATTATGTCCATTTTTGATAAACAACGTCTGATCCGATGTAGTCTGTGTGAAACCATACTGAAGTAAGCTGAAGTCAATTTTGCATTCATTTGATGACTAGCTTGTCTTAAGCCATAAATAAATTTAACCAATCGACACACTTTGTTTCTATTACCTTCATAGCCTTTAGGAAGTTGCATATACACTTCTTCATCGAGATCGCCATGGAGAAAAGAGTTATTGATATCAAGTTGATGTAGATACCACCATTTGATTGTTGTCAACGTAAGGAGAAGTCGGATTGTTGTCATTTTAGCTACTAGACTAAAAGTGTCCAAAAAATCGATGCCTTCTTGTTGGGTGTAAACCTTAGCAACTAGCCAAGCATTGTATCATTCCACTGATCCTTCAGCTCTTCTTTTAATTTTGAAGACTCACTTGCATCCGATCGCTTTCTTTCCTGGTGGTAAATCAACGAGCTCCGAAGTGTTATTTTGCTGTAGAGCCTCTAATTTTGATTGCATGACTTTTTTCCAATCTTTTTTCAACATTGCTTGTTCGTAAGTATGAGGCTCATGATCTTGATCCACTGCAGCTACAAATGCATAATGTTTAGGAGTTAATTTAGAATAAGAGAAGACATGAGAAAGGTGACGGGGACTTGTTTTTTTAATAGCCATGCATTTGTAGTCAGCTAGGTACTACGGCATGAGCTTTGTTCTGGTGCTTCTTCTCAAGGGTTGATTAAGCTACTGTTAGATGTGAGCTTGATCATGAAGCTGATTTTTGGGTTGAGCAGTAGAAGGAATATCATCTGGTGTAGGTGAAACAGAAGAAGAGAAAGTGACATCCATTACTAGTAATGTGGAGATATCAGGAACATGAGGAATGCTATCGTATGATGACTGAACCGAAGAGGAAGGTAGAATTAACTTATCAGTGCTTGGCCTATTAGAGAGCTACATATCAAATGTTAAGTGAGGAAAAAGAAAATATATGTTCATAAAAAGAAACATCTCGGAAAGTAAAGATCTTTTGAGTTTTAATATCAAATAGTTTAAAACTTTTAATACCTGGAGAGAAACCACAAAAAATAGATTTGATACTTTGGGAATCAAATTTGTTTTTAATGTTGAAATGATTTGAAGTAAAAGCAAGACAGCCAAAAATACGCAAATGATTGAAAGTTGGCGGTTTAGAGTATAATGCTTCAAAAGGTGATATGTTATGAAGAATAGAAGTGGGTATTCTGTTGATCAAGTAAACAATATGCAACACACATTCACCCCATAAATAAATAGGTAAGTTTGCTTGAAATCATAAAGGTCTTGTTACATTTAAAATGTGTTGATGTTTTCTTTCCACAACACTATTTTGTTGAGGAGTTTTAATATAAGATGTCTAATGAATAATATCTTTGGAGTCATAAAAGGTCGGAACATTAAACTCCTGTCCATTATCACTTCGAATACATTTAACAATGCTATTGAATTGATTAGAAACATAAGAAATAAAATTTTGCATGATTGTTCTAGCTTCAATTTTGTGTTTCATTAAAAAGATCCAAGTAAATCTATTAAAATCATCTACAATAGTAAGAAAATATTTATTTCCTTTAAAAGTTGGAGCATAATTGTCCCCCCAAATATCAATGTGAATCATATCAAAAACACCATTGCTAACAGAGGTACTGATAGGAAAGGGCAAATGCTTCTGCCTTGACATATGACAAGTAACACAGAGTTCATCATGAGAAATAGAAGGAACTATCAATTTTAATCGAGGAAAAGGAAGATGGCCTTGCCCAGCATGCCAAAGTAATGAAGTTTCTTTATTATAGAAGACATAATTAGCAATTACAACATTTGAATCAGGTAAAACAACACTTGATTTTAATCTGTATAATCCATGAGAATGCTCAGCAACCCCAATCATCTTCCATGGCTGGATACTCTAAATTATACAATGAGAAGATGAAACAATTAAGCAACAACAGAGATCATGAGTGAATTTACTAACGAATATAAGATTGCAAGTAAACTAAGGCACGCATAAAACATTGAAAAGTTTCAAAGAGTTATTTAAATGAACTGTACCAATGTGTGTAACTCGAACCCTGCACTTGTTAGGAAGAGTTAAATAAACATTATGAACTAGTTTATAAGAATGGAAAAAAGTTAAGGAACATGCTATATGATCTGTAGCACCAGTATCAACAATCCATTCATTGCAATAGGAATTATTGATAGTAGAGATATTTAAAGAAAGGTGGGAAACTATCTCACCATTCGAAGGAATCAAACCTGAAGTAGACTTTGTCTGAATAGGATTCGGCAAAGTCATTAAATTAACATGATGGGAGGTAAAGGAAAGACCTTGAAGCAATTGTAACAGTTGATCATACTGATCTTTAGTAAACTGGAAATTAGAAACTTCATCCTCTATATTTTTAGAAGAATGATGATCAATAGTTGGAGCAGTAGAATCAACATTAACATATACTCGATTGAAAAGTTTCTTAGAATTCTTCATGTTGGTAGGATATCCATGTTTCTTATAACATTTGTCAATAGTATGACCTTCCTTTCCACAGTGAATGCAAATTGGCGTTGTGGAACTGCTAAAGTGCTTTCTTGGTGCAGAAGCATTGGCGCCTTTAATAGCTAAAGCATTGACATCAGAAACCAAAGGTGGTTTTTGTTGAATAATTAACGAGAATGCCTTATTCAAGGAAGGCAAGGGATCCATCAACAATATTTGGGACTTCATATTTGGGACATCAACAATATTTGGGACTTCTTCGTGACATCTTCATGACTCATTGCCACTAGTGGTAATTCAGTGTTGGGCCCGGGTCCCGGATCCCCGATCCCCCAGGCGGCCCCTTGAGTCGCGCCGGCGACGGGCGCCCAAATATTGTCGGACCCGATCCCAACATTTATACATATACATAGACATATACATAGTTCGGTCATAATTCACACATAATCATTCTCATACATTCCAGCACTTACACATGCATCTAAACATGAATTAAACTCGTGCCATTACAATCTGAAGAAATGTCACAAGTCCTTAAAATCATTCAAAATACAAAATAAGTTGTAGTTCACAAATACATGTAAATATGCTCCATGATAATGTGTTTGGAGGGCTAACTAAAAACGAACTTAATACAAATCTCCTAAGTAGCTCGAAGTTTACAATACCTCGTAAGATCAACAGTCGGCCTGTTCTGCACCTGAGGAGGGACAGTAATGGGTTGAGCTACACAGCTCAGTGGCTAATATAATTATAGCCATCGGCAACTAGCACAAATCCCAGCATATGAATGTATATATATTATATATATACAGGCATCATCTCAAGTATTCACATGCCAATCAATAATTTACGCTTTCAGTATAATTAATTCAATGCATAATTATGTCACAAAACATGTTTCATAACGCATAATTCACAGATGCAATGCACATCACAATGGCTCGAGGGTTCCATGGAAACAAAAGGGAGAAACCGAAGTTTATACCCTGAATGAAATGAGTCCATTCGGATCTCATAGGCCACAAGCGGGCAGTCGGGAGAAGGCTCTTGTCTACGTGCACATGACGAACGAAATGGTTCTACTCTCGCCCAAACAAAAGCACATAATCATGCTCATAATTATTCTATCAGATGATATGCTTTCAATCTTTCATTTGTTCAAAATGCCATGACCGAAGTCTAGGCATAACATGCTCAGAATTGAAATTACTTCTCATGGTTCTTTCAAAGTATGAAAAATCAAAAGCATTCAAATCTTATAACAATTCATATGTAACATACAAACATATAACATATATTCACACATAGGCAAGAATTTGCCTAATCACACAATAACTATAAGTACATTACCCACCTAAGATCGCTCGAGTAGTCGACTCACTGGTGTCCTTCCTCTTGCGATGAAATCGGGTCAGCTTGGTTTCCTAAAACAACCAAGTTTCCATCCAATCAATATCCATAGAAAATAATCAAAGCTTGAAAATCCAAAATAAAGCATTAAAAGTCTACATTCGTCTTCCTCCTAAAATTCCAAACCCTTATAGACTAATTTCGAACTTCCCTTCTTCATACAACTTGTAGTCTTTGATCTCTAGCTCACAATGAATCCAAAATCACCTCAATTGGACATCTACACCAAAAGATATGCTCAAAAATGTAAAAATTTCACTGTCCAAAACAGGGGCTCGCTGCGACGTCTGAGCTCTCGCCGCGGCGAATGAATCATGCTCGCCGCGGCGTGCACACGCCGCGACGTCTCCTTGCGGCGAACCAAATGTCGCACGTCGCGACGTCTCCTTTCGCACATCGCAACGTCCACGACAATTTCACACGTCGCGGCGAATAAAATATCTACACGTCGCGACATGACTCTCCTTCCTCGCACGCCGCGGCATGTTCATACACACGTCGCGACGTCTGAGTCGAGAAACCGACCCCAATCTCCAATTTTCTAGCTTTTCTCACTTCAATCATTTCCCAAGCACAAATGCAACACACATAAGTCTTAGTTCAGGTCCTATACTACACTTCTAACTCATTAGCAACACAAAATCAGTCACAAATACAACAACCCACGAAATCCAACCATTTCTACCCTAAAACCCTAAAACCTTCGATTCTCTTCATTCAACGTTCTGCTAAGCTTAAACCCAACTAAAACAAGAAGAAAGGAAGTTCACTTACCTGGAACGAGCTTCAAATCCGTCGGAAATCGCTGAAATCGTAAGATTCTTTTCTCTTCTCTTCCTCCCTCACGACGGCAACTTCTCTTTTCTTCTTCTCCTTTCTTTCTTTCCTTTTCTTTTCCTTCTTCTATTTCCTTCTAATGACCTACTTAAGTTAAAGGGAACATATAGACCATTATACCCCTTATTGCAAAGCTTAAATCTGTCTAACTCAAGCAGTATTCCCAAAATGCCCTCAAACATTTCATTTCCTTTAATTCCCATTTAAACCACATCATAACGAATTAAGCTCAAATAAACCGAATTTATCCACTAATACTCCCAATTTAATCAAACTAAGGCATAAAACCACAATTATCACTATTCATGCTTAATATCATCATAAAAAAAATTTCGAGGTCTAACATTTCTCCCCCTCTTAAAAGAAATTTCATCATCGAAATTATTACCTGAATCATCGAAGAAATTCGGATACTTCTCCCGCATGGCTTCCAATGGCTCCCAAGTAGCCTCCTCTACTGAATGGTTCCTCCAAAGGACTTTGACTAACTGAACCGTCTTGTTCCTAAGAACCTTGTCCTTGGTATCCAAAATCTGCACTGGAAGCTACTCATAGCTCAAAGCATCCCTCAGCTGAACCTCACTAGTCTGAATGATGTGAGAAGGATCCGATCTATACCTCCTCAACATAGACACATGGAAAACATCATGAATCTGCAATAACTCCGGAGGTAAAGCCAATCTGTAGGCGAGTGGTCCAATCCTCTCAAGGATCTCATAAGGACCCACATACCTCGGACTCAACTTTCCTTTCTTGCTGAATCTCAATACCCCTTTCCAAGGAGACGTCTTAAGGAACACTTTCTCACCGACTTCATACTCCATCTCCTTTCGGTGAGCATCAACATAACTCTTCATCCTATCTGTCTTTGCGCTTAAGTCATTTGCTTAACAGATTGATTTTCTCAACTGTCATCTGAATCAATTCTGGTCCTACCAATTGCCTATCTCCTTCTTCATCCCAACAGATCGGAGTCCTACACCTCCGCCCATACAAAGCCTCATACGGAGCCATCTGAATGCTCGAATGGTACGAATTGTTATAAGCAAATTCGACCAACGACAAATGCTCATCCTATGCTCCTCGAAAATCCATCACACAAGTCCGAAGCATCCCCTCAAGAGTCCGAATGGTCCTCTCATATTGACCATCCGTCTGAGGGTGAAACGCTGTACCAAAATTCAACTTCGTCCCTAAAGCTTTATGCAAACTGCCCCAAAACTTCGAAGTAAACCGAGGATCTCGGTCTGATACAATGGAATCCGGAATCCCATGCAATCTCACTATCTCATCGATATACTTCTTTGCTAGCACATGCAAAGAATCAGTCTGTTTAATTGCCAAAAAGTGAGCTGACTTGGTCAACCGATCCACAATCACCCAAATGGCATCATGCCTCCTGCTGGTCCTAGGCAAATCTATCAGAAAATCCATCGTCACCCTTTGCCACTTCCACTCCGGAATAGGCAACGGCCTCAACATGCCCGAAGGTGCCTGGTGTTCAGCCTTGACTTGCTGACACACTTGACACTTACTGACAAACTCTGCTATATCTCTCTTCATGCCTCTCCACCAAAAATGCTCTCTCAAATCTCGATATATCCTGGTGCTACCTGGATGCATGGCATAAGGCGCATTGTGTGCCTCGTCCATAATCTCATCCTTAACTTCCTGCACATCAGGAATACACAACCTGTTTCCCACTGTCATAAGCCCATCATCCTGCACATCTATCTAAGAAATCTTACCATTCCGAATTTCATCTCGAAGCTTGCTCAAATCTGCATCTTGAGTCTGCAATACCCTAACCTTCTCCCTGAGACTCGGTCTCACTCGAAAATTAGCGAGAAGACACTCCGACTCCTTCTGCTTCAAGCTTATCTTAAGCTTGGCCATTTCTTCCAATAAAGGAAGATAAACCATCCGAACATGTGCAATCAAAGACTTCCTGCTCAAGGCATCCGCCACTACATTGGCCTTGCCCGGATGATACTCAATCAACAAGTCATAATCCTTGAGTAACTCCAACCACCTTCTCTGCCTCAAATTCAATTCCTTCTGACTGAGCAAATACTTCAGACTATTATGATCAGTGAAGATCCGAGTCTGAACTCCATACAAATAATGTCTCTAAATCTTCAAGGCAAAGATCACTGCTGCTAACTCCAAATCATGCGTTGGATAATTCAGCTCATAAGGCTTCAACTGCCTCGAAGCATAAGCAATCACCCGATCTCCCTGCATCAAAACACATCCAAGACCCTTCCTCGAAGCATCGCTATACACCGAATAACCTTCATCTCCCGAAGGCAAAACCAAGATCGGAGCACTCGTCAATCTGAGCTTGAGCTCCTCGAAGCTCCTCTGACACTCATCAGTCCAAACAAACTTCTGGTTCTTCCTCAGTAACTTCATCATAGGAGCGGCTATCAAGGAGAATCCCTCCATGAATCTCTGGTAATAGCCTGCCAAACCTAGAAAACTCCTCACCTCTGCCACATTCTTTGGTGCTTTCCAACTCACCACAGCTTCTATCGTCTTTGGATCTACATGAACTCCTTGCTCTGAGATCACATGTCCAAGAAATGACACCTCCCTCAGCCAAAATTCGCATTTCTCGAATTTGGCATACAACTCATTACTCCTCAAAGTCTCCAAAGAAATTCTCAAATGTTCCTTATGCTCCCGATCACTCTTGGAATACACCAAGATATCATCAATGAAGACAATGAGAAATTGGTCCAAGAATGGCTTAAATACCCGATTCATCAAATCCATAAACGCTGCAGGAGCATTCGTCAATCAAAAGGGCATAACCAAAAACTCAAAGTGCCCATACCGAGTCCTGAAAGCAGAATTCGGCACATCTGACTCCTTAATCCTCAACTGGTGATAACCCGACCTCAAATCTATCTTCGAAAAGACTTTCGCCCCTTGCAATTGATCAAACAAATCATCAATGCGAGGAAGCAGATACTTGTTCTTCACAATAACCTGATTCAGCTTCCTGTAGTCCACATACATCCTTAGCGATCCATCTTTCTTCTTTACAAAAAGAACCGGAGCTCTCCAAGGCGAAGAGCTCGGTCGAATATACCCTTTCACTAATAACTCCTCCAACTGCTCATTAAGCTCTTTCAATTCCGCCGGAGCCATCCGATAAGGCGGAATCGAAATCGGTGCCGTACCTGACAAAAGCTCGATCGAAAACTCAATCTCCCGAGCTGGCGGTAGCCCTGCCAATTCCTCGGGAAAGACATCCGAGAAATCCTTGACTGCTGGGATATCCTCTAACTTCCCTCTGTCTACTCTGGTGTCGACCACATAGGCCAAAAACGCCTCACAACCCTTCCTCATCATCCTTTCTGCTGTCAATGCTGAAACAATTCTGGGAGGACTCGCTTTCCTGTCCCCAGTAAATACTACTCTTCTGCCATCTAAATCAAACTCTACTGTCTTCTGCTTACAATCCAGTCGGGCATTGTACTTTTCCAACGTATCCATACCCAGTATCACATCTAATCCTCGCATCTTCAGTGGCATCAGATCTACCACTAGAAGTCCTCCTCCAATACTAAGCTCACATCCTCTAAACACCTGACTAATCACAATGTGCTGACCAATCGGAGTACTCACCATCGTGAAGTATCCAGCGGACTCATGAACCCCATCACACTGTGTCTACTCGACCACACAAACGAGTGAGTAGAACCTGGATCAATCAACTCAAACACATCATCAGCAAATAAGTGAGCTATACCAGTGAAAACATCTGGGGCGGCCTCCGTATCCTCCCGCGTCATAGCAAACACCCTGACTGGTGCCTGCCCTCTCGGTCTCTCCGAAAGACTCGCCCTCTTGGCAGTATCAGAATTGCCTACCTCTGTCGAAGTCCTCTGACCCACAGTCTCTATCCTCCTAGGAGCCGGCATCTGAGGTCCCTCTCTCCTGGACGGCTGAGGACACTCTCTAGCCATGTGTCCCTTCTGTCCACAGTTGAAACATGCTCCCGTCAATCGGTAACACTCTCCGCCATGAAAATTACCACAATGCTCACACTTAGGGACGAATGACCTGTCCCCATCTCCCCTCCTACTGCCGCCCACCGTGGAAGCTTGATGAGAAACAGTAGAGGTTCGCATCAGCCTAGGTCGGCTCACACCGCTGCTCCTCTCCTCTGACTGGACTGGGAAGCTCCTAGCACTCCTGTCTGGCATAGAAGTACTAGTGTTACCTCCTCTCTTGGACTGCTCTCTGAGCTTTCTCTTCTTGTTCACAACACTCTTGATATTTTCTATGTTCTCTGCCCTCAAAGCTGCTTCAACCAGCTGCTGGAAGTCACCAAAATTCTGTACAATCACCTTCTCCCGGATAGCCAAATGTAGTCCCGACTTAAACCGACGACATCTAGCAGCCTCACTTAGCATCAAGTCTGAAGCATACCGGGATAACTGTGTGAACCGACGCTCATACTCACTCACCGTCATCTCTCTCTGGGTGAGACTCAGAAACTCCCTCTGTTTCTGCTGGACATATACCTCTGACAGATACTTCTTCTTAAAAGCAGCTAAGAAGTTCGGCCAAGATAACCCTACCGGCCTCATCGATTGCTAAGACGGCCTCTCCCTGTCTGAGCATCACCACAAGCAAGCTCGACATACACCACTCGCTCATCCTTCTCACAATCTATCGATCCAAAGACTCGTTCATCCTCCATGACCATGTCTCAGCTTCCTCAGGATTAGTTGTCACAAAGAAGTCAACTGCTCCATACTTCCTCAGCTTGTCGAACTGTTTTCCCCTCTTAACTGGGGCCGGAGTAGAAGGCTGTGGCATCTGGCCCATAGCCTGAACAAATGCCTGGGTAAAGGCCTGAAACATCCTTGGATCCAAAGGAGGCACTTGCTCCTGCGGAATCGGAGACTCCTGCGTCTGCGAAGGAAGGGGCTCACTACCAAGCCCTACAGAAGCCTCAGCATTCCCTGGGGCTACGGACTCATCAGTCCTCTCCTCTCTAGGCGGAGAGTCAGGTGCAACAGATCTTTGCATATCTCCGATCCCCGAGGCGGCCCCTCGAGTCACATCGGTGACGGGCACCCAAATACCGTCGGACCCGATCCTAACATTTATACATATACATAGACATATACATAGTTCGGTCATAATTCACACATAATCATTTTCATACATTCCAGCACTTACACATGCATCTAAACATGAATTAAACTCATGTCATTACAATATGAAGAAATGCCATAAGTCCTTAAAATCATTCAAAATACAAAATAAGTTGTAGTTCACAAATACATGTAAATATGCTCCATGATAATGTGTTTGGAGGGCCAACTAAAAACGAACTTAATACAAATCTCCTAAGTAGTTCGAAGTTTCTGATGCCTCGCAAGATCAACAGTCGGCCTGTTCTGCACCTGAGGAGGGATAGTAATGGGTTGAGCTATACAGCTCAGTGGCTAATATAATTATAGCCATCGACAACTAGCACAAATCCCAGCATATGAATGTATATATATTATATATATACAGGCATCATCTCAAGTATTCACATGCCAATCAATAATTTACGCTTTCAATATAATTAATTCAATGCATAATTATGTCACAAAACATGTTTCATAACGCATAATTCACAGATGCAATGCACATCACAATGGCTCGAGGGTTTCATGGAAATAAAAGGGAGAAATCGAAGTTTACACCCTGAACGAAATGAGTCCATTCGGATCTCATAGGCCACAAGCGGGCAGTCGGGAGAAGGCTCTTGTCTACGTGCACGTGACGAACGAAATGGTTCCACTCTTGCCCAAACAAAAGCACATAATCATGCTCATAATTATTCTATCAGATGATATGCTTTCAATCTTTCATTTGTTCAAAATATCATGACCGAAGTCTAGGCATAACATGCTCAGAATTGAAATTACTTCTCATGGTTCTTTCAAAGTATGAAAAATCAAAAGCATTCAAATCTTATAACAATTCATATGTAACATACAAACATATAACATATATTCACACATCGGCAAGAATTTGCCTAATCACACAATAACTTTAAGTACATTACCCACCTAAGATCGATCGAGTAGTCGACTCACTGGTGTCCTTCCTCTTGCGATGAAATCCGGTTAGCTTGATTTCCTAAAACAACCAACTTTCCATCCAATCAATATCCATAGAAAATAATCAAAGCTTGAAAATCCAAAATAAAGCATTAAAAGTCTACATTTGTCTTCCTCCTAAAATTTCGAACCCTTATAGACTAATTCCGAACTTCCCTTCTTCATACAACTTGTAGTCTTTGATTTCTAGCTCACAATGAATCCAAAATCACCTCAATCGGACATCTACACCAAAAGATATGCCCAAAAATGTAAAAATTTCACTTTCGAAAACAGGGGCTCGCCGCGACGTCTGAGCGCTCGCCGCGGCGAACGAATCATGCTCGCCGCGGCGTACACACGCCGCGACGTACACACGCCGCGACGTCTCCTTGCGGTGAACCAAATGTCGCACGTCGCGATGTCTCCCTTTGCATGTCGCGACGTCCACGACAATTTCACACGCCGCGGCGTGTTCATACACACGTCGCGACGTCTGAGTCGAGAAACCGAGCCCGAACTCCAATTTTCTAGCTTTTCTCACTTCAATCCTTTCCCAAACACAAATGCAACACACATAAGTCTTAGATCAGGTCCTATACTACACTTCTAACTCATTAGCAACACAAAATCAGTCACAAATACAACAACCCACGAAATCCAACCATTTCTACCCTAAAACCCTAAAACCTTCGATTCTCTTCATTCAACGTTCTGCTAAGCTTAAACCCAACTAAAACAAGAAGAAAGGAAGTTCACTTACCTGGAACGAGCTTCAAATCCGTCGGAAATCGCTGAAATCGTAAGACTCTTTTCTCTTCTCTTCCTCCCTCACGACGACAACTTCTCTTTTCTTCTCCTTTCTTTCTTTCCTTTTCTTTTCCTTCTTCTATTTCCTTCTAATGACCTACTTAAGTTAAAGGGAACATATAGACCATTATACCCCTTCTTGCAAAGCTTAAATCTGTCTAACTCAAGCAGTATTCCCAAAATGCCCTCAAACATTTCATTTCCTTTCATTCTCATTTAAACAACATCATAACTAATTAAGCTCAAATAAACCGAATTTATCTACTAATACTCCCAATTTAATCAAACTAAGGCATAAAACCACAATTATCACTATTCATGCTTAATATCATCATAAAAAAAGAATTTGAGGTCTAACATTCAGTCCAGTTAAAACTGAAGAAACAAGAACAAGAGTAGGATTTTCATTTACATGAAGATAATAAAGACTAGAGGGATTATCTTCTGGTTTTGATGTTGAACCAGAAGTATGATTATTAGTTGTCCAAGCATTGAAAGTAACCATAGCAATAAAGTTCAAAAAACACAAGAAGTAAAGATTGTAAAGAAACTGTGAAGTTTATGTTTTGTGTGCAAAGAAAAGCAAGAAGAACTGGAAATCTTAGAAAGATTCCAGAAATACTGGAGAAGCGGAAGAGATTAGGTCTAATACCATATTAGAAAAATCAAATAAAGAGAGAAGAAATCTGTTTCATTTCATCAGAGTTAAGAGTATTTATACAGTACGTCTTTAGAATGAATAACTAACTTAACTGTCAATTAACTTAACTGTCAACGTATATAATTCTAACAGGAAGCCATCAGAGAGATGGGGGAGAGAGTCAAACCTTGTCTTCTGCTAGGTTTCTGGGTTGGCTTTGTTTTGTGTTTGAAAAGTTTCAGCTCGTTCGTTAAAGAAGTGAGTGGGTCTATTCATTGATACAACAAAGAAGCATTTATTCCACAATCAAATGCTTTCTTCTTCCACGCCGGCAATGAAGGTATCCATGCTTCTAAAGTCCACAACTTTGCTTCCACTTCTCCTGAAAAACCATCAAAGGAAAATCGTTCATTAGGTATGTTCTTGTTTTTTTATATCTGTTTATCTTGGGTGTTTTTTTTGTTATCGTTCTTAGTTATATGCTAATGGTTTCTT
Source organism: Erythroxylum novogranatense (assembly GCA_029891385.1). NCBI lineage: Eukaryota > Viridiplantae > Streptophyta > Magnoliopsida > Malpighiales > Erythroxylaceae > Erythroxylum > Erythroxylum novogranatense. The sequence goes on along the minus strand of CM057231.1, from coordinate 97,687,155 downwards.
TTAAGTTTACATCTTTTGAGTAGTATTGGGACAATGGGTGAATCCATTGCTTTTGATATTAACAATACCCTATTATCTATGAATTAATTTACGTTTGTGAACTAACAATCTAGTTGAAAATATGGATGAACCAACTTTCTTATTCAGTTGGTTTTTGGACTGAAAAGATGGATGAACCAACCTTCTTACTTTAGTTGGTTTTCATCTGGATTTTTGGTTGTGTATTTGGAATGAAAAAATGGTTCTTTTCCTATATCAATCGAATGCAATTCTCACTTCAAGATCCTAATACCAACTGGCGGAATATTAGGTTTGAAGATGTTGTCTTTGTGAGACCAAAAGAGGTAGCAAGTAAACAAAATGAAATGCAGCAGAGCACCGGTTTTGTGGAAGCCATCATTCTTGAGGTCAAAGACAGAGAAAGGATTGGAGGAGCTTTTCTGAAAACTAATGTTATATGTTGCACTCCTACTCTTGCTGAAAGTGGATCCTGCAAATTGGGGGAGGTTATTATCAAGAAAAATCCTGACAATCCTGAATGGCTTAAACGAATTAAAACCTCCTTTGCTGGCAAAAATAAGAAGTACGAATGGAACCCAAAAGTGTTGAAATAAATAGTACGAGGATGTACTACGTTTATTTAATATTTTGTGATCCATAACTCAAGGGCACGTTGATCAAAGGGAGGACTATATGGAAAAATCCATATGGTTATTTGCTAGGAAAGATGACTCCTCTCATGACATTCTCTGGCATTATGTCTTTGGCTTACCTTGCACTAGGAATATTAAGGTTCTTAAGGTTTGTTCATCACTGGAAGGATATCATACAGTTGCACTACTACATTATTGCAGTGACTGCCCTTGGAATGCGTGAGATGGTTGTCTAGTATTTTGAATATTCAAAATTTAATTCAATGGGAATGAGACCGATAGGTGTTACACTGCGGGCTATCACCTTTAGCTGCTAGCAATGTTAACACTTCTCCTAGTGATCAGCCCATATTACGTAAGCAACCTAAGCCCATTAACACTTATGTTTGCAGGAACAAGTTAGGGAAGGGGGAATCTGCCATGTAGGCAAGTTATCATGAGTTTGTTATAGGTAGTTAAAGAGAGAGAATGTGTAAGGAGGAATATAGTTGAATTGGAAGAGGGGGAAGATGTTTATCAGAATTGTGAAGGATTGTTTAGGCCTGGATATTTTTCTAGGAGGGGAGCTTGCTCCAGTTGTCTCTCTTACATACATAAATAATACAATCTCTATAGTATTTCCTATCAGTTGGTGGTTTCACTGAGAGAACCAGAGGGTTAGAGATTGTATGCAAACACGAATGGAGGCTAGATTATCAGCAGTGGAAGTGTCTCATAAGAAGCAAGAATCATCTCTCTCAATCTAAGAGGGAATGGTTAAGTCACACGATACAACGTTGAAAGACCTAAAAACACTGCTAAGTACCTTGATGGCTAGTATTGAGTCAATGGCCCCGTCCCAAAATCTTCTACAGGCAAAGTTGTGGTAAGGATTTCAAACTCTTAAGGCCAAAAACCCATAAGCAAATTATGGGAGCAGAAGGAGAAGGACCGCCAGTGCTATTCAACCATTTGTCTTCTTTTGTTGGTAGTGACAGACCAACAAATGGCTTACAAGGGTCAGGACCTGGCCGATAGGAAGATCACACTACTTCAGCTACTACAGAGCGTTCATGGGAAGAGTACAAAAATGCAGCATGACAGGTCGACCGTCCTTCGTTCACGAAGAAGACTCATTCATGTGGGTCATGCGAGCGGAATCATATTTCATGGTCCACGAAATTCCTTCAAAACTTCGTTTGCCAATGGTTAAGATATGTATGGAGGGAACTACGTTGTACTGGTTCATGACCTTATGTGACTTCGATCCTTGCATGATTTGGGAATGTTTCAAGCGTTCTTTGTTTGATCGATATAGGGGAGAGGACGAAGGGAACCTAATTGAGCAACTAAAGTCGGTGGTCCAGCGTGGGTCAATGGATGGGTATATCGATGAATTTGAGAGAGTGGCTTCATAAATCACCCATTTTCTAGGAGGATTACGTAAAGAAATTAGGAATCGGGTCGGAACCCATGACCCATTGACTCGAGCTCGACTACTTTCTGTCGCATGCAAAGTAGAAAGGGAGTTGATCGGAGAAGGAATAATACGACCTGGCGAGTTAAAAAATAAGCTGGGAATCCTTCATTGGGTTATTGGTCTCGACTGGGTATTTCTAATGTCCAATGTCCGGGTCAAACAACCAACATAATTGTAAGCACTACGAGTGAAGAGAGGGAGTTACGTAACAAGCCCTGAAAAACCATGACAGATGGTAATCGACAAAGTGGTCCAAATTTTGCATCCAGCAGTTTGGTGCAAGCCTTGGGAATCTTCATTACTCCTACTCAAACCTTCAGAGTAAGATTGGGAGATGGGCAACGGTCTTTCTCACAAGGAGTTTGCAGGGAGGTAAAATTGGAAATGAATGGGGTAGAGTATAGTGTAGATGCATACATTTTTGTATTGGGGGACCTGATTTAATACTAGGCGTTGCATGGTTGGAGACATTAGGAGTGGTGAGGGTTGATTGGAAGAAGATATGTATGTCCTTCGACCAAATGGGAGCAAAAATCACTTTGCAAGGCTCTTCCCCTTCATGCTCTACAATAGATGCTCAAGCGTCAGAAAGTGGAAGTAAAAAGGCTATTGTGGTCCATAGGAATCAATGGATTCGCATAAAAAGAAGTGGGAACCCTGAATGCAATGCAACAAAAGGAATTGCGGACTGTTTTGTTCTGATTTGAGTCAGTTATTTTAAGAGACAAAAGAATTGCCACCTAAGAGGGCTAATGACCATGCAATCAACCCGAAGGACGTGGCAGAACTTATGAACGTTTGTCCTTATAGGCACACACATCATCACAAAGATGAGATTGAGACGCAGATTCGAGAGTTACTGGAAACTGGGGTCATTAGCCCTAGTATCAATCCCTTCTCAAGTCGTATGATTCTTGTTAAAAAGAAGGATGGATCATGATGGATGTGTGTTGATTGCAAAGCTTTGAATAAGCTCACAGTGCCAGACAAGTTTCCAATTCCAGTGGTAGATGAGTTGATGGAGGAGTTACATAGGGCCAAGTATTTTTCCAAGGTAGATTTAAAGTCATGTTTCACTAGATCAGGGCTAGAGAAGGGGATATCTATAAAACGAGATTTCGAACTCATGAAGGGTATTAGAGTACCTAGTGATGTCCTTCGGACTCATGAGCACACCCACTACGTTTCAATCCACTATGAACTCTATTTTCAAATCTCTGTTACAAAAGTTCGTTATGATTTTCTTTGACGACCTTTTGGTTTATATTTCATATTGGAATCAACATATGCAACATTTGGCTTAGGTGTTACAACTCCTATTAGACAATCAATTGTATAATAATAGGAGAAAATGTATTTTTGGGTAGCAATTTGTGGAGTATCTGGGCCATGTTATCTCATGTGAAGGGGTAGCTATGGATCCAACGAAGATCAAAAACATTTTGGAGTGGCCTATTCCCAATAATGTGAAGGGAGTAAGAGGGTTCCTTGCTCTCATCGGATACTACATAAAATTTGTCCAAGATTATGGTAAAATTGCAAAACCATTTACTAAACTTACCAAGAAAGATGGGTTCAGTTGGAGGAAGGAGTCCCAAGAAGCTTTTGAGGAGTTCAAGAGGAGAATGACTACAACACCAGTTCCAGCCTTACCAGATTTCTCCAAGGAATTTTCCATCGAGTGTGATGCTTCAGGAAGGGGTTTGGGTGCTATCCTAATACAAAAAGGCCGTCCATTGGCTTATTTCAGCAAGGCACTAGTTGAATCAACTTATTCCAAATGTGTTTATGAGAAAGAAATGATGGCGATAGTGATGGAAATTAAGCATTGGAAACATTTCAAGGTTTATACCGACCACAAGAGTTTGAAACATTTATTAGACCAGCGGATTCCTTCAATATATCAACAATGTTCGCAAGCTAAGTTGTTAAGTTTAGACTTTGAAGTTATCTATAAACCTAGAAAGCAAAATGGAGCTGCAGACTCCCTTTCTAAAGTGGAAGACGATAAGATATTGTTCACGACAATTTTAGCCCCATTTTGAATTGAAATGGATGTGGTCCTACAGGAGGTCAAGGAGGATACCAAATTGAACTTACTCATTATGGCTCTCCTACAGAACCCCAACTTTAAACCTGATTATCATCTAAGGGACGATTTGTTGTTCTATAAGAACGGGTTAGTTCTTTCATCCACTTCAACATTAATTCCCCAATTACTACCAAGGTATCATTCCTTACTTTTAGGGGACATTTTGGTTTCCTAAAGACCTACAAGAGGTTAGTTAGTGGATTGTTTTGGTTAGGAATGAAGTCGTCAATACAAAAGTTTGTTTGTGAAGAAATTATCACGGATTGTTAGTGGATTGTTTTGGCTAGGAATGAAGTCGTCATAATGGTGATAGTAGATCGACTATCAAAGTACGTTGATTTCTTACTTGTCAAACATCCTTTTACAGCTAAAACAGTGCCTAAAGTATTTATCCGAGATGTGGTGAAATTGCACGATGTTCTTAGCTCCATATTGAGCGATAAAGACCCACTCTTTATTAGTAATTTTTGGAAAGAGTTATTCAAGCTACAAGGGATGATACTAAAGATGAGTTCTTCCTACCATCCCCAAACGGATGAACAAATGGAAGTGATTGATAGGTGTCTAGAAGCGTACCTTCGTTTCTTCACTACCGAACAACCTGAAAATTGGTCTTATTGGTTGTCTTGGGTTGAATATTGGTATAGTACTAACTATCATGTCTCAATTGGGAGGACTAATTTCGAAGTCGTTTACAGCCTTCCACCAACCTTGTTACATTTTTCCCAAGGAGAAACTCAAATGGAATCAATGGCGCTAGCTTTGGTTGATAGAGCTGAAGCTTTACACCAACTCAAACACAACCTATTATGTGCACAATCTATGATGAAGAAATTCGCAGATGTTCATAAGAGGGAGGTTAAGTTTTAAGAGGGAGACTTGGTCTTTGTTAAGCTAAGACCACATAGACAGCTTACTATTGCAAGGCGAATTTTTCCCCAGCTTTCTGCAAGATATTATGGTCATTTTATGATCACTGGAAAGGTGGGACAGTTGCTTGTAAACTACAACTCCCACCTACATCCAAAGTACATATGATTTTCCATGTTTCCCAGCTAAAGAGGGCAATGGGCAGAAATATTCCATAGTAGCTCATCCGTTGGAAAGCTAAATCAGTAGAAGAAGCAACTTGGGAGGATGCATAATTCATTAAAGGGCAATTTCCTTCTACCCACCTTGAGGACAAGGTTGTTAGAGTAGTGTCCTAAAGACAATCGCCTTTAGCGCGTTTTGTACAAAGTTGTGTATAGACTTTATGAATAAATAAAGAAAGGCATATTTCATTAATTTGATGTTCATTATTTATGAATTGATATTGATCAATAAACAAATTAATGAAGTCCATGATATATGGCATAGCATGAAGGAAATTATGATGTGATCAACTACTGAGATTTCTATCATGTGTAATTATGTCAGTATCTAAATTATCCCTAGTCATAGGATTACTTAAACTGGACATCGGTAATCCGGAGAGACTAGCACATCTCAAGCTCCTTGATTTGATCAAGCAGTGGATCTCAGAAATTATAAATATGGGATATTTAGGGTTGAGATGTGAATGCTTACTAGAGGTAGTAAGTACATTGGATGACCTGATATGAGATCATCAAATGGATGTCCTATTTTAATGTCAGTGATAATCTCATCATAGCAATGATGCAAGTATCCTTAGACTTGAGGTGCTCGAGGATATCTTGAAACCGATTACGTGCTTTGACTCCATTCCTTGTTGCCTTACGATGTGTCGCTCGTAGGGTGGTGATTGGAGTGCGACTTGAGGTATTGAAGGTAATTGAGTAGCCAATAGAGAATTCACCACTTCTGTGATAGCAGAAGATGATACCCATGGCCTCTTGTCAGGGTCATTACTTGAAAATCTCTGGCCAGAGTACATATGTCATGAAGAGTGTCTTCAGTGACATATAAAGTAATGAGTCCCAGGACAAGAGTTAATATCACTTGGACTAGATTTGACGTAGTCAGTCTAGTAAGAGTTGACACTTTGTCCATACTCATAACCAAGTGGGGTATAGCATGGTGAAAGGACGAATTGCACAGTAATTGTCTATGGAAAGGTTTGTTATATGGTCCATGATGAATATAGGTTCATTCGTCAAATCAATTACTTTTCGATCAATTGGGGGTCATGATGTGTTGCTAGATACCGCTCATGACTTGCTCAGATTAAATGTTAATCTAAGTGGCTAACATAACTGGGAACCTAATTGGTCACACGCATAAGAGTGACTCGGAGAATTCGTAAAATAGTTTTAGACAGAGATCCAATAAATAGAGAGCAATAGGATTAAATGGATCTCGATGAGATCGAGATATGTCCCGATGAGATCGCGACATCGATATTGCTGAAAAAGGTTTCCGATGATTTTTCCATACCGGGACCTGGTAGGCCGGTAGGACCGACTCCAGTGTGACTGGACCACTTCAGCATTTATATACATATATATATATTATTAATTAATTAAAGAATATATATATATATATATATATAATGGCTAACGTGGAAGAGTCTCCACTTTAGCATTTAATGTGGCTTTAAAAGTTAAAGACAAATGGCATTTAAAGAAAGAAGAAGAGGATGGTCGTTGGTTTTGAAAGAAGATATATAAAGGTTTGAAAAATAAAAAGCCTTCTTCTTCATCATCGATGATCAAGCTTCATTCTCTCTTCTCCAAGCTTCCTCCATCGTTTTTCGTCAAGCTCTCCAAGAACAAAGGTAAGATCTAGCAGTCTTTAATTTGTTCTAGCTATTCCCGGGTCAAAGGGTTTGTCCCGGTTAGGTTTTCCGATTTTTGCGTGGATACCGTTAGAGATGGTCTCCTTTGGTCGTTATGGTTTGAGTTTGTTATATAGACACATGGATCCTGACTTTCGGGAAGGTCTCGGAACAAAAATTTTTGTTTTCCGCACCGTGTGCATGTGATGCACACACCGGGATTTTTCTACAGTGGTATCAGAGCCACTTGTTTCGTATATATCCAAGAAATTATAACAAGGTCGGAGCTGCCTATTGCTTGTGACGATGATGCATGTTGATTGTGTTAACTTCGAAATCAGTATAGAAATATTGTTTTCAAATTTTTTTTTCTCAGATATGCTCATAAGATGTTGTTGAATGTGTCTGTGGAAGATAAGAATTTATCAATGTGATTTGATATGGTTTTACTAATTTATTCCCTAATGTTCTGGTTGCTGTGTTTGTGCACATTTCTTGAACAGGCATGCTTGTAAATTCGATAATAAATTGTAGAAATTTTTTTTTCAGATTTTCTTTCACCGACATGTCTCTAAGATATTTATTAATGTCTATGAGGATATAAAAATGTTTTCGAGGTGATTTACTATTTATTTGAGAATTTATTGTGTGCTGCTGGGAATTACTGTGTTGAGGAACACAGATTCTACATTGGATTTGTTTCTGAGGTTGGATGAGTTTTTGTTGGAAATAAATCCTGAAAAAATTCATGGAGCATTTTGTGAACATGTTGTAACCTCTGTAATTTTCTCAGAATTTATTGAAATTGTTTCAATAATTTGTTCAAGCAAAAGACAAAGCATGGCAGTTTTGAGAAAGTTGCTGGAGCTGTTTTGTTTGGAATGAATGATTGTGTATTTCTCAATTCCAATGCCTTGGATCATTTTTAATGTGATTAAAAATATGTTATATTGATGTTATATGCTTACCAAACTGATTTTCTTGAAATTGGGTTTTCAAAAATTTTCGGATGTCAAATGTGTCACATTAGCATCTCGTTAGTGTATTTCGTTGTCTTGATTGTTTTGGCCGTCACAATTTTGTGACCAGTGCCGAAGTAGTCTTGATAAAGTTTAGACTACCTAGCGATACTTAGGGTGATAGTTTGATATTCTTAAATTATTTAGAAATCTAAGTGAATAATGATGTATTCATCAATTTCAAGTTCTTCATGTATAGTATAATTATACATGGTAAGCATGATACAATGAAAGTGTTTCATTGGTACATAATAGTAAAGTATATTATACTTGGTATTGTGAATTGGAACTGCACGGATTGAGAAATTAGTCAATTAGAAAGCAATTCCACATATATAAGTCGACTTACACATGCATAAGTCGACTTGTACTCTCAGGTAAGTCGACTTACACATGCATAAGTCGACTTGTCCGTGCATATAAGTCAACTTGCACAATGGTATAAGTTGACTTGTACGTGCACAGTATCATAAGTCGACTTGTACAATGAGATAAGTCGACATGCATTACTGATAGCATAAATCGACTTACAAGTCGACTTACAACATGCTTAGGTGGGATGATGGATGATTATAGGTATAGACTCAATGTGATTGATGAAATGCCCTAAATCATTCCATATAGTCATGGTGACTATAATCCTACAGCTTGGAGAAGAAGAAGATGAGACCAGAGCTTGAAATCCCTCACATATAATATGAAAACTAACGCCTTGCATTAATATGGGAAGAACCAGAGTTCTTATAGAGTTCGGGTTGTTGGGTAAACCCAAGCTCACTCTATACGGATATGTTCGAACCATGAAAATACGATTTTCGGATTAATGGGTCGGTTTTCACTAGAAGCGTTAATTTGTTGAGTAAACTCAAGGTCAACGTAGACAGAGGCGAAATTGGGTAGTGTACATCAGATGTACGCGCATCAAGAGTTGATAACCCAATGTGTGTGTATACATCACGAGTTGATAACACTAGTCGATAGTTGCATCTGGATGCAATTGGTATGACCGATACCTGCCGATTGATCTAAGGTGGCTTGTTGGGTAAACCCAAGGTCATTTTAGTAATGTCGGATATCTATGATACAATTGGTATGACTGATACCTGCCGATTGACCTAAGGTGGCTTGTTGGATAAACCCAAGGTCATTTTAGTAATGTCGGATATCGACCCACTAGGACATTTTGTGATAATGTTTCTTGGATTCGTACTGAGAGTTATGAATGCTTTGAAACTAGTGGGAGCTATATGCATGTCATGCAAGTCCTTATAATCATGCATGTAATTCTATTCTAACATTCTTTCTCTCTTTCCCTATAGGTTATTGAAGATGACTTCCAGTGTGAACTTGCGCTCACTAATGGATTTGAACAAATTAACTGGACCCAATTTTCTCGATTGACTGAGAAATCTGAGAATTGTTCTCAGATCTGAGGAGTTAAGCTATGTCCTAGATGTTCCACTTCCTGATCCACCTCTTGTTGATGCTTCTTATGAGGATCAGAAAACATATCGTAAGCATCTCAAAGACAGTGACATGGCTACCTGCATTATGCTCGCATCTATGTCACCAGAGCTGCAGAAGCAGCATGAGTCTATGGATGCTAATACCATAGTGTTTCATCTTAGGGAGCTGTTTGATGAGCAAGCTCGGTCTGAAAGGTTCGAGACCTCGAGGCTACTCTTCACTACTAAGATGACTCCAGGTTCATCTGTAGTGCAGTATGCACTGAAGATGAATGGGTATATCGAGAGGTTGGCTGTCTTAGGTTTTGTTATGAATTATGAATTAAGTGTTGACTTAATTCTAGTTGGATTGTCTGATAGTTATTCACAGTTTGTGTTAAACTATCGGATGAACCAAATATCCACGACAATCCCTGAGTTGATCAATCTGCTCAAGACAACAGAGCAAGCTATCAAGAAGGATAGCAAGCAAGTGCTTATGGTAGCCTCTTTTTCTTCTGGTTCAAAGAAAAAGAAACTGAAGAAGAAAAGGTCTAAGAAACCAAAAGAAAGTGCAGCCAAAAAGAAAACCAAAGAAACTGCACCAAAAGGAACTTGCTTCCATTGTGGCAAGACCGCCACTGAGGAAGCTTATAAAGTCTATCTGGAAGAATTGAAGCAGAAGAAGGCATCAGATGCCTCAGCTCCTTCAGTTATGTTTGTCATTGAGGTTAATACTGTTTCTGATCATAACATATGGGTATTAGATACCGGTTGTGGCTCACACATATGCAATGATATGCAGGGCCTCGAGACGATGAGAGCATGACTTCATGAAGGAAGAACTAGACCTGCGTGTAGGAAATGGAGCAAGAGTTGTTGCATTAGCCGTAGGCACTTATTTTTTGTCACTCCCCAGTGGGCTTGTAATTAAATTGGATGAATGTTATTTTGTACCTGTTTTAACAAAGAACATATTATCTATTTCTTGTTTAAATAGAGCTGGTGTCCATTTGACTTTTAGTAACAATGGTTGTTCTATTAGTTTGAATGGAATGCTTTATGGTACTGGTACATTATGCAATGGAATATACATATTAGATATGTCTCATCCAATTATGAATGTCAATGACACGAAAAGACATAAACGAGATAATTTAAAATCAACTTACTTATGACATTGTCACCTTGGCCATATAAATGAGAGACGCATAGCTAAGCTCCATAAAAGTGAAAGTTTAGGGTCATTTGATTATGAATCATATGACACATGTGAATCTTGTTTATTAGGCAAGATGACTAAGTTACCCTTTAAGGAAAAGGGTGAGCGAAATGATCGGAGTATTAGACCTAATACATTCGGATGTATGTGATCCGATGTCCATCCATGCTAGAAGTGGTTGTCTTTACTTCATTACCTTTATCGATGATTATTCTCGATATGGGTACAGATGTCGATGAGATACAAATCAAACATTTGAAAAGTTCAAACAATTCAGAAATGAAGTAGAAAACTAACTTGGGAAAATTATCAAGACATTACGATCCGATCGTGGTGGGGAATACTTAGACCAACAGTTTTTAGATTATCTCAGAGATAATGAGATTTTATCTCAATGGACTCCTCCGTACACACCACAACATAATGTTGTGGCTGAAAGGAGAAATCGAACCTTGTTAGACATGGTACGATCGATGATGGGCTTTGCAAAGTTACCAAAATCCTTTTGGGGATATGCACTCGAGACAGCTGTTTACTTGCTAAACAGAGTTCCATCAAAGACAGTTGATGTTACTCCGTATGAGATGTGGACTAACAAAAGACCCTATCTTACTCATTTGAAAGTTTGGGGTTGTCCTGCTTATGTGAATTGGATACAGTCAGATAAACTTGATGCAAAGTCTGACAAGTGTTTGTTTGTAGGATATCCTAAAGAAACAATGAGATATCAATTCTACCTTGCTGAGGAACAAAAGAAGTTTGTTTCAAAGCATGCTGTCTTTTTAAAGAAAGAGTTTCTTTTACAAGAAGACAGTGGGAGCAAAATTGAACTTGAAGAAGTTCAAGATGCTCGAACAGACGCAGATCAACTGCCTGAACCTGAAACTATGACTCATACAGATGAAGTAACAGTTCAACCTTCTACAACACACGAAATTCGTAGGTCACATAGGATACGCCTGCTTCTAGAGATATGGATTTCGTGAATGAACAGAATGACATATTGCTCATAAAAGATGATGAGCCTACTACCTATGAAGAGGTTCTGAAGAGTTCAGAGTCTGAGAAATGGCTTCAAGCCATGAAAGCTGAAATGGATTCCATGTATGAAAACCAAGTATGAACTTTGGTTGAGGCACTCGAAGGAATAAAACCCATAGGGTGTAAATGGGTTTTTAAAAAGAAAACCGACATGGATGGTAATGTAATTACCTATAAAGCAAGGCTTGTGGCTAAAGGTTTTCGTCAAAGACAAGGAGTTGACTACGACAAGACCTTCAGCCCAGTAGCAATGCTTAAATCCATTAAGATACTCCTAGCCATTGCCACTCATTATGATTATGAGATATGACAAATGGATGTGAAGACGACTTTCCTAAATGGAAATCTAGGCGAGGATGTATATGACACAACCCGAGGGCTTCATCTCCTATGATGGCGAAAAGGTATGCAAGCTTCAAATCCATCTATGGATTGAAGCAAGCATCCAGAGTTGGAATATCCGTTTGATGAGGTAATCAAAGAGTTTGGTTTCTCACAAAATCCGGACGAATCATTGTGTGTATAAGAAGGTTAGTGGGACTGCAATCGTATTCCTTGTGCTATATGTAGATGACATATTATTACTAGGAAACGATGTCTCTATGCTACAATCGGTGAAGATTTGGTTGTCCAAACAATTTGCCATGAAAGACCTTGGTGAAGCAACTTATATCCTTGGGATAAGGATCTATAGAGATAGATCAAAAAGATTGCTTGGTCTTTCACAATCAACGTACATAGACAAGATGCTAAAGAGGTTTAGCATAGAGCAATCCAAGAGATGGTACCTTCTCGTGACTCATGGGATAACGCTATCGAAATCTATGTGTCCTAAGACACAAGATGAGAGGATGCGCATGAATATGATCCCGTATGCATCTGCAGTAGGATCTATCATGTACGCTATGCTATGTACGAGACCCGATGTATCATATGCTCTAAGTGTTACGAGCAGATACCAATCGAATCCTGGTGAGGGTCACTGGGTGGCTGTCAAGAATATCCTCAAGTACTTGCGAAGGACTAAGGATGTTTTCTTGATATATGGAGATGGAGATCTCAAAGTGAGCGGGTATACGGATGCCAGTTTTTAATCTGATAAGGATGATTCTAAATCCTAATCAGGTCACATATTCACACTGAACGATGGGGCGGTCAGTTGGAAGAGTTCCAAATAAGAGACGACTGTCGATTCAACAACCGAGGCAGAATACATTGCCGCTTCAGACGCAGCAAAGGAAGCAGTTTGGATCAGAAAGTTCATTACTGAACTTGGTGTGGTTCCTAGCAGTGATGGGCCCATACAGTTGTATTGTGACAACAATGGGACTATTGCGCAGGCGAAGGAATCAACGTTTTATCAACGATCCAAACATGTACTCTGCAGATATCATCTGATTAGGGAGATCATTGGACGAGGTGATGTCCAGATAGAGAGAATTCTCACAGAGCAGAATATTGTTGATCCGTTGACAAAGCCATTATCACAGAAGATTTTTGATTCTCATGTACTCGCCTATGGTATTAGATATCAAGGCGATTGGCTTTAGATACCGCCTATGGTATTCGTGATATGGTCCATGATGAATATAGGTTCATTCGTCAAACCAATTACTTTCCTGTCAATTGGAGGTCATGATGTGTTGTTAGATACCGCTCATGACTTGCTCAGATTAAATGTTAATCTAAGTGGCCAACATAACCGGAAACCTAATGGGTCACACGCATAAGAGTGATTCAGAGAATTCGTAAAATAGTTTTAGACAGAGATCCAATAAACGAAGAGCAATAGGATTAAATGGATCCCGATAAGATCGAGTTATGTCCCGATGAGATCGCGACATCGATATTGCTGAAAAAGGTTTCCGGTGGTTTTTCCATACCGGGACCCGGTAGGTCGGTAGGACCGACTCTAGTGTGACTGAACCACTTCAGCATTTATATACATATATATATTATTAATTAATTAAAGAATTATATATATATATATATATATATATATATATATATATATATATATATATGTTAAACGTGGAAGCATGAAGGAGAAGACAAGTATCACTTTATTATTTATATATATATATATATATATATATATAATGGCTAACGTGGAAGACTCTCCACTTTAGCATTTAATGTGGCTTTAAAAGTTAAAGACAAATGGCATTTAAAGAAAGAAGAAGAGGATGGTCGTTGGTTTTGAAAGAAGATATATAAAGGTTTGAAAAATAAAAAGCCTTCTTCTTCATCATCGATGATCAAGCTTCATTCTCTCTTCTTCAAGCTTCCTCCATCGTTCTTCTTCAAGCTCTCCAAGAACAAAGATAAGATCTAGCAGTCTTTAATTTGTTCTAGCTATTTCCGGGTCAAAGGGTTTGTCCCGGTTAGGTTCTCCGATCTCTGCGTGGATACCGTTAGAGACGGTCTCCTTTGGTCGTTATGGTTTGAGTTTGTTATATACACACATGGATCCTAGCTTTCGTGAAGGTCCCAGAATAAAAATTTTTGTTTTCCGCACCGTGTGCATGTGATGCACACACCGGGATTTTCCTACAAAGGTACCTACAGAGGAGAAGAGAATTGCTAGCAATGTTAGCACTTCTCTTAGTGATCAGGTCATATTACCTGAACTATTGGCCCCTGAATTTTCGTATTGAATTAAGCATGATTTAACTGAATTATGAGGGTTGATGGATAAAATTTTGGACCTATTTGCTATGTAAATGATGGTAGAATTTATTTTATGGTTTGATTGTATTAAAAATGGTAAGAATGTATAAGGATATTTTGGTCATGGCACTTAAGATTATAAGGCCTAAGGCTTAAGTGAAAGGGGTAAAATGGAAATTTGACAATTTAGTAGGATTAAAAGAAAGAGTTAGAGGAAAAGAAGGAAAAGAAGAAGAAGAGGAGAAGAGGAGCATCGTGAACTAGGAAGAAGAGAAAAAAAAGGGAGATTTTCGATCTTTGCGGTTTTTGACAAGTTCCGGACATTTCCGGGTAAGTTTTTCTTGTCTTAATCTTGTTTCGGTTGGATTAAACCTAAAGATAGGTTGCATGTATGAGAATCGGTGGTTAGGGTTTTAAGGAAAAAATGGTTAGATTTCTTGGGTTGTTGGATTTGTGACTGATTTTGAGGTTTGATTAAGTTAGAAATGTAGTTTGAGACTTGATCTAAGGTTTAGATGTGTTGCATTTGCATTTGTGGAAGGATTGAAGTGAGAAAAACTGGAAAATTTGGGGTTCAGGGTCGGTTCCTCAATCCGCACATTGCGATGTGCTCATGAGCACGCCGCGGCGTGCGAAGGGAGAGGCACGCCGCGTGCATTAGGATGCACGCCGCTGCGTGTAAGAGATTATGTGCACGCCATGGCAAGACATGAAGGTGCACGCCGCGCTAACGTCTATGTGCTTGGCCATGGCAGATGCGGATCGTTCGTCGTAGAAGCGTGGCCTCGTGCATGGCGAACCCCTGCTTCCAAGCAACGATGAATTTTGTTATTTTGGTTATATCTTGGGCTGTAGATATCCAAATGAGATGATTTTTGATTCGTTGTAAAATAGAGACAAAGTTCTACAAGTTTTATAAAGCAATGAAATTGAAATTTCGATTATAAGAATCTTAAAGTTGGGTTAGAAGTTGGGTATAGATTCTTGTTTCAGTATAAGGATAGTCTCAACCTGTTTGGGGTATAACTTTTGGGTTTTTGAACCAAATTGAATGCTTTTAGAGTCAACAGGAATGTAAGACAATGAGGACTTTTATGGGAAAAGTGACCCGAATGTTTGGATTTTGACAGAGTTTGGGTTTGGTTAGAATTTATCTTAGTAAATGTGTGATTTTTGGGTCCCTAATTTGTATTCCTATTTGAATAGGAATTTTGCATTTGATTAAGGGAATCAAGGAAGGCAAGAGGATCAAGATGAGAGGTATCTTTTAAGCATGTATCCGAGCAAGGATTTCAGGTGGGTTTCATGTTTATAATTTAGTAATGAGTCACTAAAGTTTTCTCTCAATTCAAGAATGATTTCAATTACTTCATAAATATTGTTTTGTTTCTATTGAATGCATTGCAAAATTTCTACATGTTTCAGCATATGAACTTTTCTGATGAATTTCAAAATATGGATGAAAATGCATTGAACATTTTATGTTATGCCTTGGAAAAATTCATGGCATTTTGTGTATTCGGAAAAGGAAGAACAAAGCATGAAAAGTATGAAAGCTTTGAGAAGATGCTTTGAGCATGAAACGAATGATTATGTGCTTGTTTGGGTGAGAGAGTAACGGATGGAGTCACGTGCACGTCGACATATAGCCTTCTCCCGGCTGCCCGTTTGAGGCTACGAGATCCTTGAGAAATCAGACTCGTTTTGTTTACGGAATAAACTTCGGTTTATCCATATCGTTTTACGGTACTCTCGAGCCGTTTGTTTGTGCATTGTATCTATGAATTGTCAAGTATGTGCATTGAGCATTTTATATTGATGATTGAATGAATATGTTGTGTTGATGTGATAACATCTTCCACTATGAAATTACACTTTCCAACTACGAGTTTGAACTCAAAATTTTGGATTTGACTGGAAATTTGGGAAAGCATTTTATGACTTATTATGATTTTTGTACAGCAAATGAACTTTTTCAACGGTTTTGCTTATTCTTCGTTATAAACTTGTTACCCACGAGCTATAAGCTCGCCCCCCTTCATTCCCATCCACAGGTGATGAGAATAAGATCGGGTGAAGGGAAGTGAAGGTTTCGATTTATATGTGTGCTTATTGTATTATCCTAAGTTAAATTGGTATTGGAAATTTTGGAATCGGTATATTTTGTATATTCAGACTTCGATATTGAAATTGTATTGTGGCTTGATATGCCATGAGACTTGTAAATTCTATTCTTTGATGTAAATGAATTATGTATGGCTGATAACCAGAGGAAATGCGCAATTGTGTGTATTCGGACTGGATTGAGTGAGAATTAGTTTACTTGAGGGAGCTATGATTATGATATGATTTTATCAACGTTTTTGGTTCAATGGTCGAACTCCGAGTTCGGGGCTCATCGTATTTGGTAGCAGAGCAAGAAAAAAATTTCAGCGAATCACGCTTCAGTATGATGATATTTTGTACCAAGGTTAGGCTCCGGAATGGGGCTCAGCATTTGCGATATCAAAGCAGGTTAATAAGTGTTATGGTTCTGGTTTGAGTTGGACTCCGAAAACGGGGTCTAACATGAACAACCTAAGCCTGTTAAAACTTATGTTCATAGGAGCAAGCTAGGGAAGAAGGAATATGCCATGTAGGCAAGTTGTTATGAGTTTGTTAATGTAGTTAAGGAGAGAGAATATGTAAGGAGGAATATAGCTGAACTGGAAGAGGAGGGGGAATGTTTTTTGGAATTGTGAAGGATTGTTTAGGCCTGGATATTTTTCCAGGAGTGGAGCTTACAGTTGTCTCTCTTACATATATAAATAATACAATCTCTATAGTATTTCCTTTCATTAGCACTGTCAAGAAGACACTTTCTCGTCTTCTTCTTTTGGCAGTCTCCATGGGCTATGGAATTGTAAAGCCTACCTTTGGTGGCATAACCTCAAGAATACTACTTCTCGGTTTAATCTATTTTATTGCCTCTGAGGCATTTTATCTGGTTGAAAATTTGGCTAACATTAACGATTTTTTGAAGAAAACAAAATTGTTTTTGGTCCTTCCTGTTGCCTTCCTAGATTCTTGCTTCATTATCTAGATTTTCTCTTCACCATCAAAAACTTTGGAGAAGCTTCAGGTAATTAACATTTTCAACCTTGCCTACCCAAAAACTTGAGATACATTATTTTGGTATAGACACTGAGGAAATAAGTTTGAATATGAGTGCCAGGCAAGTACAATGCATGGTAAGTTTGTGTGTTGCAGTGTAACTAGACTGGGGTGTCCTATCATTTATTCAATTATTTGAAGGTATAGTGTCCCAACTATGTTTTTGCCCCCTATTTTTGTTTCTTTTGGGTTACAAATAAGAAGAAACATGGCTAAATTATAACCGTACCTGAAGTTTACCAATTCTTTTGAGGGATTTGTACTGCTCTCAATTGCTTGGATTGGCTTTGAGGTAGTATTGTTTTTCCTATTCAAAATTTAGGAATTGTAATGTCAAGTCATGTAGTCTGTGTAATTGTTGATGGTAAGAAGATATTCATTTTGCTCTGGCTTTTTTCGTGCTCAATTATACTTCAATACAATTGCTTGGGTCAATCGTGCTTTCTGGACCCTGCTTGCATGTGCTCTCTTGATATTGATTTGTGTCCTCTGGGCTCCTTCACGTAACCCAACTAGGTACTTGCCCTGATATAACATCTTCTGTTTGTTTTGGTGTTTAACCACTTTGTGAACTTCAGATTATGTTTCCACTTTACGTAGATGTTTTTGTTTCTCACTTAAATAATTCCATTCTTATGGTCACTTTCCACTGAAATAGCCTAGTTGTCCAATGTTGTGATGATTGCTTCTTGAATTGATAATGAGACTATCCATTGTCTTTTGCTCTTAGTCGTGTCTTATTGAAGGGTTGGTGGTGCGTGGGTATATGGCAGCAAACTGATTATGATCTTAGTATGATATTGATGTTTGTGTTCCTGACCGGTATAGAACAGGAGATCCTGATTGCTTTCTTATCCACTGATTATGTATACTATGTTTCGCAATTTAGCTATGTCTGATACAGATTCATGGCAATGCAGCTAAATTCGATATGGATTTTGTAGATATGCTTGTTTAGATTAAAACATGGAGGAGTTTGATGAGGAGGGTATCTCATTGACAAGTGGTATGAAAGCAACTGGACATCCTGCCAGTAAGCTGGAGAGAATAGGGTTGGTAGATGGTCTTGAGGAAGATAAGCGAGAATAAGATCAATCTGTCCTTTTAAGATGTTGCATATCCATGAATTTATTTGCAGAATCTTTGATATGCCCTCCATATTTGTGTGTATAAAGAACTTATGAATAAAACCTTACAAGAAAGTTATGAGGTAGAAGATAATAGAGAACTTGATTCTTAGGTTCTATTTTCTTTGTGTGATATTGAAGTGATCTCAATTTCTAAATATTTTGTAATTCTTCTTTTCGTCAATTTTGGGCTGGCAACAGGTTGGACCTTTGAGTCATTAACATCTAAGTCCAAATTCAAATTTTCTTTTAAATTTTAAGTCTTATTGAATCTAAGTACTTGAATCTAAACCTGCATTTGAACCCGATTGTATTGGACTCGACTTATTAACTGAACTTATCTAACCTGGACCAGTTTTTCATGTCTAAATGCCTGTTTGATTGAACTTTTAGAGGGAGAATAAGTAATTTTTTCTACCGCAAAAGCTCTGTGTAAGATAAATGAATATTTGGCTATAAAATAAAAAAGTATTTTTTTAGTAGGTATAGCTTTTTTAGTAGCTAAAATATAGTTTTTAAGAAGCTCAAATTTAGAGCTTATAAAAAAAGCTTTTTTAGGTAAATTTTCAGATAAATTAATGAGTCAATTTTATTCTCTTTTGTCCTTATGTTTTACACATAATTTTCACAATACTCACAAATTCATCTTCACTTTTATTTTGAGATTTATATAATATTATTAGACTTTTTATAAGTTTTAATATTTATTTATGATATTAGTTTTACCTATGTTATAATTCATATAAAAGTTTTAGTTAGATATATTTTATTTATGTTTCATATGGTTTAAAATTATATAATAATTAATATATTGTGCTTTACATATTGTTTAATATACTTTAAATAATATTTATATGTATAAATAAGTTTTATTATATAATAAAATATAGTTAAAATTAATAAAATATTTTTACTTTTATGTTACCTAATAGTCTACTAAAAAACTATATTTTTAATTTACAAGTAAACAATTAACTGACTTTTGAAAAAAGCTTTATTAATAAAAATTTTATTGATATAAGCTCATTGAAGAGGCGACTCCTGAAGCAACGTATCTTCTACTTCTACTTCACATCGGACAAATGGTCTCTCCTATACTACTAGGCCCATCCGTGATAATTTTGTCCGAATAAAGAAATGGCCGAGAGTCGTTGAGGCCCATCCGCCCTTGGCGAGTTGGCTGTTGATATTAATCAAAGTTTCAGCCTTTCACCGTTGTAAATTTAAACAGATCATTGGACATCTCTGTCGAGTCTGGTTTTGTCGAAGGGACCACGTCAGTCCGATGCAAACATGTAAAACCCCACGTTGGTATGAACACGTGGATCACATGCCAAGGTACAAAGCCCATCAACAGGGTCCCACATGTTCTTGATAAAATCAGATGCTTTGGTTAATTGGTGGGTGCTTTTATTGATTAATTGATGTTTTAAATCTATAAATTGGCCTCCATTAATGGCGGTCTTCCATGCAGCTTCAGATCGAAACGACTTATACAACTAACTTTTTCGTTAATGGTAATATATAATTCAAGTCAAATGATATAGCCACGAAAGCTTTGAAATTTTCTAGTTATATTAAGGTACAAAATAAGAAGTATAGATATTTGATCGGTTCTCGGTGAATAATCAAAGTGACACCTTGAGCTGCCAGAAATAGTTTCTCTGCTAAATTCATGATTTTTCTCGATCTGGGTTTTTGAAAAGACTCGGGCTTTTGAAAGTACCTTGAATCAATCAAATTTGTCGGTTTAAATCTGTTTTTTCCTTAATCCCTAAGACTCCAAAGTTGTATTTATTGAGAATATTTTAGTATTCTGGTTAACTTTTTCTAGCAAAAGAGGGCATAACTTAAATTGGGTTATTCCTCTTTCGATCGATTGGAATCTGATTGAGAGATGGGGAATTGGTTTAGAGGAAACATGAAGTTAAAGCTAGGAGTTTTAACCTGTGTATGGCTTTTGCTATCTGGTACTTGTTTGGGTCGGTTTGTTGTGGAGAAGAATAGCTTGAAAGTGACGTCGCCGGATTCATTGAAGGGGGTGCATGAGTGTGCGATTGGGAATTTCGGAGTTCCGCAATATGGAGGTACTCTGGTTGGGACTGTGGTTTATCCGAAAGCCAATCAAAAGGCATGCAAAGGCTTCGATGAAGTTGGTATCGCCTTCAAATCGAAACCAGGCGGTCTTCCCACTTTTCTTCTTGTCGATCGAGGAGGTTAGCTTCTTTAGTTTCACGTCTTTGATCTCTTGTTTTTCTCGTCAATTTTGAATCTTTATTGGTTAGATGCGAAGTTTCGTAACTTTCAATGTGATTTGTCCAGAAGAAGAAAGTTAGAGATTTGATATTTTGGGAAATTTTGCTACATATGGCAACGTTTTTAATTATTGCTAAATGTTATCTGTGAATCTGTGTTGAGCGCTTATTTATTTAACATCCTCAAGTTTCCAATTTCGAAGTTCTTGATCTATGTATTTTTCTTGAATATGAAATGCTCAAAACAGGCTTTTGCATTGAAGTTGTTTTAGCGCTAATGATTGGGTTAATTATTGTTCTTTAATTTCATCTGATAGTAGTTTTGTCATCCCTACCGTTCATTTAATGCGAGGCTGCAACTTTTTTGATATTTTGTTATTTATTTTGCATTCCCTTCTCATTTCTGATAGAGGGATTTAGAATCGAGATGAACAGGGCTTGTTCTTATTGTTGTTTCTTTCTCAATTTTTCAACTGGAGCTTCTCATCTTAAAGATTCTTGTCCGTGCAGACTGTTACTTTACCTTGAAGGCATGGAATGCACAAAATGGTGGAGCTGCCGCTATTCTTGTTACTGATGACAAAACCGAACCACTGATAACTATGGACTCCCCTGGAGAAGAAAATGCAGATGCTGAGTATTTACAGAACATCACTATCCCTTCTGCTCTCATCGGCAAGTCTTTGGGGGATGATATCAAGAAAGCTTTATCTGGTGGAGATATGGTTAACATGAATCTTGATTGGACAGAGGCTCTTCCACATCCTGACGAGCGAGTTGAGTATGAGTTTTGGACAAATAGCAATGATGAGTGTGGGCAAAAGTGTGACAGCCAGATTGAGTTTGTCAAGAATTTCAAAGGTGCAGCTCAGATACTTGAGCAGAAGGGTTACACTCAGTTCACGCCACACTACATAACATGGTATTGCCCTGAAGCCTTCGTTCTGAGCAAGCAGTGCAAATCTCAATGCATCAACCATGGAAGATACTGTGCTCCGGATCCTGAACAAGACTTCAGTAGAGGGTATGATGGAAAAGATGTTGTGATTCAGAATCTTCGTCAAGTTTGTGTTTTCAAAGTAGCCAATGAAAGTCAAAAACCATGGCTTTGGTGGGACTATGTAACTGACTTCTCAATTCGTTGCCCAATGAAGGATAACAAATATAACAAGGAGTGTGCAAATGAAGTTATTAAGTCTCTTGGTATGTCATTGGGTTCTTTATTCTATTTGTTATTTGGTATGCCAACTTGTGCAACCATTTTCTATTGGAAGAAAACCAAAGTTATGTTTTCTTTCTTTTGTTTTCTGGTAGTTATTTTAACTGTTTGTCAGTCTTCCATAAATCTGTGAATATTCATCATCTTCTTTGCATCCTATCAGCAGATAGGGGCAAAGTTTTTAACAACTTTTTTCTTAATTCTGGCTCTTGTGCTAGGTATTGATCTCAAGAAGGTAGATGAATGCATAGGAGATCCTGAGGCAGATATGGAAAATGCTGTTCTTAAAGCTGAGCAGGAGGCACAGGTGTGTTCATAGAAAACAAATAATTTGTATTGCAACGTTTCTTTGTCATCAAGCTGTATGATCTGTAAATTTTCTACTTCAGATTGGACACGGTGCTCGAGGCGATGTGACTATCCTGCCAACCCTTGTAATAAACAATAGACAGTATAGAGGTGTGCAATGGGTATATTACAGCTCCTTTTAACTACCTTATTAACTTTTTATTCTTGATTTCTGACCATCTACTTATACTATTTTTAGGTAAGTTGGACAAAGGAGCAGTTCTTAAGGCTATATGTGCAGGCTTCCAGGAGACAACAGAACCAGCCATATGTCTAACTGAAGGTTATGATCTTTGAACTCTTATTCTCAATAGAATTAATCTTTGTTAATTTTCTTACAGTTTTTGACTTTAAACAGTGATTCTGGTGTGTTACTGCACTGCACAGAGGATGATTCCTTCACCTATTAACATGGTGTAAAATTAATAGCATTAGTTGTATTGTCATAGTCTCTACGAATGATTTAGACCATTTTACTGAACAAAATTTTTCTTTGATATGTTGATCATTGTTAACTTGATATTTCTACAGATATAGAAACCAATGAATGTTTGGAAAACAATGGAGGGTGCTGGCAGGACAAAGTTGCTAACCTTACTGCATGCAAGGTATTGACATGATTTCAACCATTTTCAGTGGCTATATTTGTTGGATATCTGCCAATACTAACTGCAAAATACTTTCTGGACTTGGAACTCCATAGGATACTTTTCGTGGTAGAGTGTGTGAATGTCCAGTGGTACAAGGTGTGAGATTTTCTGGGGATGGTTATACTCATTGTGAAGGTGAATTTTTTCTTTCTCTGTTCAAATTCTGATTCAATGTCTTTTTCAAGGACAAAAGACAATTAATTTTTGCTTAATTTTTTTTTTGTTCTGTTTGGCTTCTAATGAAATTGGCTAAGCTATAGGTTTTAATTATTCTATGACTCAATTTTAGCCGCTTTGATATGCTATTCTGTTGAGATTTTAGCCACTAGTATTTTCTATGTTAAGGGATGCCGAGCTGATTGTTCCTGTTGGAAAAAAAAAGATAAATAAAGCAGAGGAGTAATTAAAGAAACTACACAAACTTCTTGCTTTTCGCATAAAATAACACAAGAGTTTAGCTACATAAATAGACTCAAAGAAACCTACTAAGGTAAAACCAAGCAACTAACTAGGAAGTGGGTAAACGGCCCACGTAATCCTCCACTAACAACTATCCAACAATTTTGAAGCATTTGCTAACGTTCCTGATATGTCATCTTAAGTTTAACATTACTTTCTTTTTTTCGAAAGAAAATATAAGGGACAAGAATTTCTATAAACTTGCGTAGCTCCACTAGATATAGGGATCCTTAGAGTTTTACAGCCATTCTTTTGATTTTGAAATCATACAACCATTTTCTGCTTGTATTCACACTCCTTCTTGTTCCCCAAGCAGCTTCAGGTGCTTTACGTTGTGAAATTAATAATGGGGGATGTTGGAAAGGATCCCAAGATGGTAAAACTTTCTCAGCTTGCATTGTAAGTATTCCACCTTTAAATATAATGAGCTTCTTTACTTCTATTTTCGTTCCTTCAATCATTTTCCTGTAGCTACCTATTCTAATGATTTTTATGCTACTTTTCTAATAATTTCTAGGATGATAATCCACAAAGTTGCAAGTGTCCTCCAGGATTTAAGGGTGATGGAGTCAACACATGCAACGGTAATCATTTCTACCCTTGATTAATCATTTGATCTCCTGTCATTCTGCTACAGATAATGGACAATGAATTAGTTCACCTGGCTTGTACCTCTTCATTCCTTATTGAAGTTTTCTTCGTTTTGTTTCTGTTACTGTCTGCCACTTTTTCCTGAACCAATATAGAATCTGTTTATCTCAATAATTTTGACCGTAAAGACCAAACAGTAATGAGAGCCCTGGTTGAAAGATTATGGAAAGTGTTGTGGCATCTTGTGTATTAATTCAAAATGCAACGCATGCTTATTTTTAGTCAATACAATCTGCCAGCTGCTTTATCAAGAACTTTATTCTTGATGAAGTTCATCTCATGCATTATAAAATTTCAGTCTTAAGCCATATAGGATATGGGATAATCTTTCAAAGAAGTAAACATCTTTTTGTTATGCTTAGATGAGTGTAAAGAAAAATCATTTCTAGCATTGTCCCAGATGTGAGAAGTTTACTTGTCAAAAAGCAGATTAATTTGCTATAAAATTTATCAATCTTGATTGTGTTCCAGATGTGGACGAGTGCAAAGAGAAACTGGCCTGCCAATGTCCTCAATGCAAATGCAAGAACACCTGGGGCAGTTATGAGTGCAGCTGTAGTGGTGGTTTGTTATACATGCGAGAGCACGATACATGCATAAGTAAGTATCCCCATTTGTTGCTTTCAATAATACAAACTTGTCACTATCATCAAAATTGATAATCATCACGGTAACATGAGCCTTGCTCCATCATGAGCAACATGTTTTTAGTTTTAATCTTCTTTGCTTATCATGTTTCTCTATGGTTCAACCTAAATGCCAGTTATTTAAAATTGATGTTTTGTGATTGATATACTTTGGCTGACATTTGGAATTTTTTATATCTATATGAACTCGTTAGAATCTTCTCTTCATCTAATAGACTCCTCACGAACAATAATAAATGCAGAATGTATAGTTTTCAATCAGTAGAACTTAATTGTCAGAAAGTTCAATGACTATATTATTAGTTGGTTGTGTCTTTTACAGCCTTCCATCATACTTAATAATACTTGCTCATTATTTTTTCGGTAGAGCTTAAGTACCAATTTTCATGATTCAGGTAAAGAATCTAGCACAGAGGTTAGCTGGAGCTTTGTGTGGGTGATCATTCTTGGCTTAGCCGCTGCTGGAGTTGCTGGATATGCAGTGTACAAGTATAGAATCCGGGTATGTAGTCAGAATACCAATTAGCTTTTATATGTTGGAAATTGAAGCCTTTGTGCTGATTATGCTAATAGAGAAAAAACAATTCCGACAGACTCAGTTTTTTTATGTCATTTGTTGACATGTACTTAATATGTCAACAACTATGCATCTGACCTTGTGTTATGCATCAATTTGCAGAGATACATGGATTCAGAGATAAGAGCTATTATGGCACAGTACATGCCATTGGATAGCCAAGGAGAGATACCAGTGCATCATACTTCACGCGCAGGCGTGTGAGGACCCGAATGAATAGTAAAAAGTCGTATTTGCATACCCTTTAGTTGATGCATTCTCCGCTTTCTTACACTTAGTCTCACTCCTTTGTATTTAGAAAGTACATATTTTGTAAACAACAGTGTCTGAAGTTCATGTGGATCATTCAATTCAATAGTTAGAATTTCCTTCTCCGTGATCTGTTCTGATGATATTTGAATTGCTGCTTGGTTAGGTTGGTTATATTTACTTGTTTTCTTCCTGATATTCAGCTAAAAAGTAAGGGACTTTAAGGCTAGGATCTGTTGAGTGGTTTGCGTGGTGATGTATGATTTCCGAGTATATAGATTCGCCGAGTTTAGGTATGAGCTCAAACATCTAGAGCTAGATCTAGTGCAGTGGGCTGAGAATGATATCTGAGTCTGTCTTTTAGGGATCCCATCATTAGAATTGCAGAATTAAGTGTGGAGTCATTTTTAGGCGATTGGTTTCCGATGATCAAATTAGTTAAACTAGAGAAAGATGGTGTTTTTCCGTGCGTTGACTATCTTCTACTTTGAATCATTTGGTTAGATTCGATAAATTGCTCTATTCTGCATGATTTGGTATATTCATAATTTCTCCATCTTGAACTTCCATCACTGCTCAGTGCTTCATTTCCCAGACATTATTCTGATGAGAAGGCTTAGCTTAACACAACTACTTTCCAAGCATCAACAAACAACACATATCTCACCCTTTGAAAAAAAGAAACCTTTTTGATAATGGTTCCTGGAAAGCTTGGGTCTGACATGGCCGAGCTCAGTTTCAAGTCTGAGAATGAAATTTTTACGAGTCTGTTCAATGATGAGAAATTGGTCGGAGTAGGGTCACAGTTAACGAAGCAAGTTATATTTGATGGCTTCAAACTTCAAAGTGTAAACTCAGGTATTAAAATCCTGTATAGGTTCAGTTTTGAGTCTAGCCCGGCACTGCAAGGAGGATAGTAGAAGCAGGCTTGGAAGCTCTTAAAGAGACCAGGAGGTGAAGTAACCTCTGTTTTGCTAGATATGGCATTGAATGTTGCCCTTGGAACCAAAGAAGTCAATTGTCAGAAATCCGAAGAGCAGTGTGGACATGGAAGGGCTTATAGCCCGCCAATTACGCCGAGAATCACCACTAAACATACCATAAAAATTAACATTTCGAACAGAGAGATCAAACTGCAAAACCTTTTTAACAAAAACAGGTCTCTCATACTTTGAACTCCATATTCTTTTCTAAGTGCTGCATGCAAGAAAAATGTTAATATAATACTTAAAAACAAGCTAGGCCTCCTAAGTCCACAAGTAAAATAGTAAATAAAGCTTACTACGCAACAGGGAGTTGGTGGAATTTTGGCTTAATGTGCTTTTGATAAGAACAAAACAGAGAATTTTTCAAAGAAAAACAGAGGAATTTTGGCCACATTCCACCTAGAGTTGGCAACACTCTGAATCGCATCGAAAACTACAAAACTACGATTTGCCCTCTTGCCCTTACCTTACCTTAACTTGTACTTTACGGATTTCTTACAGGTTTTGGTCTCCAAGAAGAACATGTGTGTGTGTCTATATATATGTATTTATATCTGTGTGTGTGTGTGTGAAACAATGTTAGGAACCAAATGAAGTGACTGTTCGTCCTTTTACTGTCTCTGTTAACATTTATAAATCTACATCTCGATTCAGGTAAAATATCCCAGTTTGATTCGAACTTAATTTATAGCATTAATCTTCACCCAACTTCTCCAAATCTTCACCTCTTGTTATTTTCATATAAGATAATGATTCTGGGGACCATTTAGATATGCCTATCGGCTTGATGATGCATGTTTAACCATAACATATTGTCATTTAAAACACCTACGTAGTTTTCATCTAACTAAAACTTCATGCCCCTCCCTCCATTTCAGCATGAGCTTATGCAAGAATCAAATCAATCTCCTAATCTACACTAATTTGAGAAGTAATGGAGATGATTCCATTCAACAGATTACGGTAATGGAAAGGGAAGTCCTTGTCTTTATCTGGAAAAATATAAATGACAGAAAGCATAAAATAAGTCATACAGCGGAAAACAGAGAAGGAAAATAAACAAACTATGAGGTTTAGGAGTTGGAAAAGAAAAGAGAAGAAAATGCTGCGCATGTTTACACATAATAGTCTCTTTTGACCAAAGAAAGCGAGCCTCTCTGTAATGCTCTGTTTCAAGAAGCATTTCAAAAGTTCCAATCTTTTATTCCTTCGTTCTCATCTCTATCCTCTGACCCCATTATCATTGCTTTCTTTTTCTTCGAGCTCTTCCAATATCTATAACTCATCACTCCTCTCTCCGGCCACTGTTGCTGCTTTTTCCGGTGAACTTGCCGTCTAGTTCAGGAACACTCTGTTTTTGAAGTCTGCTCTACTCCCACTCCCCAACAAGTCGTTCATTCTTTCTCTTTCCTCAAACACTTTGTCTCAGCTTTTCTCCAAGTTCAAACTTTTTGTCTGTTTCTGTTTCATCGTTATCCTTAATCCTTCGTTTCACCTTTGTTTGTTTGTCTCTTTCTAGTTCTTACACTGACTTGTCTGGTCATTTTCTTTGGCTGTTTACTGGATCAAAAACAGAGCCTTTGCGTTTCTTCAGTGTTTAATGCTTTTCTTTTTCTTCTATATTGCCTCCTGCCGCTAAAATTTGCATCCTTATGTCTTCCTACAAAAACATTCTCTGTTCTTGGTTATAACCTCCATTCATATTTTTCATGTGAAGCTTCCGTTCTTTTATGCTATTCTCTGTCCTTCGGACGCTACACGCGGTATTCCCGTTAACTGTTCTCCATTTCGATGACTTTTTGTATTACAACTTGTAGAACTACTAATTCGAATACTTCCATGGAATAACGTTCTCGAAAGATTTCATCTTTAATGAAATACTGGAGTAGTGAGCTTGAAGATGCTGTTCAAACTCTGTCTTCTTGTTTCGGCTTCAGTTTTAGTACAGTCCTTGGACCCGATGTTCAACGATGATGTCCTTGGTTTGATCGTCTTCAAGGCTGGTCTTCGAGACCCTTACTCTAATCTGAAATCATGGTCCGAAGAAGATGACACCCCCTGCTATTGGGTCGGTGTCACGTGCGACCCAATATCTCATAGGGTCACCAAGCTGATTCTTGACGGCTTCTCACTTTCTGGGCACATCGGTCGTGGACTCTTGAGGTTGCAGTATCTTCAAGTTCTGTCCTTGTCGCGTAACAACTTCACCGGGACCATAAAGTCGGGTCTTGTTAAGCTTGGGGGTTTACAAGTTGTTGACTTGAGCGACAATAATCTCTCAGGGACAATCCCTGCTGATTTTTTCCAACAATGTGGGTCACTGAGATCTGTTTCGTTTGCTAGGAATAACCTCACGGGCCAGGTTCCTGATTCTTTGAGCTCGTGCCTGACACTGTTATCTGTTAATTTTTCATCTAATCAGCTTTCTGGGGAGTTACCATCTGGTTTATGGCTTCTGAGAGAGCTTCAATATATTGATTTATCAGACAACTTCTTGGAAGGAGCTGTTCCAGAAGGAATTGCCAACTTGAATGATTTGCGAGCGATTTACTTGCGAAAGAACAGGTTTTCTGGTCAGCTTCCATCGGATATAGGAGCGTGTTTGTCTCTGAAACAAGTTGATTTCAGCCACAATTCTCTGTCTGGTGGCCTTTCAGAGTCGTTGCAGAATCTTAAAGGTTGCGGTTCTCTTAGATTAGAAGGAAACTCATTCACTGGTGAAGTTCCTGGTTGGATTGGGGAACTGAGGAATCTTGAGATTTTAGACTTTTCTAGCAATAGATTCTTTGGTAGGATTCCAAATTCTGTTGGTAATCTATATTTACTGAAGGAACTAAATCTGTCTATTAACCAGCTTAATGGTGGATTACCTGAATCTATTGGGAATTGCCTCAACCTTATAAGTATAGATGTTAGTCAGAATTGTTTGTCTGGTCATCTTCCTTCTTGGGTTTTTAAGATGGGAGTAAGAAGTGAGTCAATTTCTGGTTACAAGTTAAGTGAAAGCATCAAAAACCCTTTCGTTACATCCTTGGAAAAGTCTCTTCAGATCTTGGATCTCTCTTCAAATGCTTTTTCTGGTGAAATTCCATATAATGTAGGAGTTCTGAGCAGCTTGTTGCTTTTGGATATATCCAAGAACCAGCTCTCGGGTTCTATCCCTTCTAGCGTAGGAGAACTGGAAGCAATGCAAGTCCTTGACTTGAGCGATAATATGCTCAATGGAATCATTCCTTCTGAAATTGGAGCAGCAGCTTCACTCTTGGAACTGAGGCTGGAAAAGAATGTACTGACTGGGAATATCCCAGCTGAAATAAAGAACTGCTCGTCTCTAACATCTCTGTGAGTTCAAGCTTTGCTGGAATTTGTGATCTAGATTTCTGTTTCTTGGCTGCTTCCAAGTGTTTCATGTTTTTCCTGATAAAGCCATTTCATGAAGATGCTTGTGTTATAACCCTGTGGCTTTACTTGTTTCCTTACCCTTGTTTCAAATTCTAACAGAAACTTCTCTTTGTTCTCGAAACTTTCAGGATCTTATCTGACAACAATCTCAGTGGCCCTATTCCTGCAGCCATTGCGAATCTAAGAAACCTCCAGTTTGTTGACTTATCTTTCAATACACTATCTGGTAGCTTACCTAAGGAGTTGACAGATCTTTCAAACCTGCAATGTTTCAACATCTCCCATAATAGCCTACAAGGTGAGCTACCACTTGGAGGTTTTTTCAACACCATTTCCCCCTCATCTGTCTCTGACAATCCATCTTTATGCGGTTCTCTTGTCAACCGTTCATGCCCTTCCTCACATCCAAAACCCATTTTCCTTGATCCGAACTCCCACAATTCCTCCAACACCTCTTCTTTAAGCCAGCATCATAGGAAAATTGTTCTCAGCATCTCTGTCCTTATAGCTATTGGTGCAGCTTCATTTATTGCTGTTGGTGTGATAGCTGTTACTCTCCTCAACATCCATGTTAGGAGGTCTTCTGGGTCACATTCTCCTGCTGCAATCACACTATCAGGTGGGGAGGATTTCAGTTGTTCCCCTTCTAATGATCCAAAGTATGGCAAGCTTGTCATGTTTTCTGGTGATGCTGATTTTGTTGCTGGGACAAATGCACTTCTGAACAAGGATTCTGAAATTGGCCGTGGCGGGTTCGGAGTTGTTTACCGAACAACACTTCGCGATGGGCGTTCAGTTGCTATAAAGAAACTAACAGTTTTAAGCTTTGTTAGATCCCAAGAAGAATTTGAGAGGGAAGTGAATAAACTTGGGAAAGTCAGGCACAATAATCTCGTGGCATTGGAAGGCTATTACTGGACTCCATCATTGCAGTTACTTATTTATGAATACTTTTCCAGTGGCAGCTTGTACAAGCATCTGCATGATGTACCAAACACAAACTGTCTCTCCTGGCGACAGAGATTCAACGTAATTCTAGGAACGGCAAAAGGCTTAGCCTATCTGCATCATATGAACTTCATTCACTACAATCTGAAATCAACAAATGTTCTAATAGATGATTTTGGTGAGCCAAAAGTTGGGGACTTTGGCTTAGCAACACTATTGCCGATGCTAGACCACTGCATCCTAAGCCGCAAAATCCAAAGTGCTCTTGGCTACATGGCTCCTGAGTTTGCTTGTAAAACTGTGAAGATAACAGAGAAATGTGATGTGTATGGTTTCGGGGTCTTGGTCTTGGAGGTGGTGACTGGGAAAAGGCCAGTTGAGTACATGGAGGATGATATAGTGGTGCTCTGTGACTTGGTGAGAGGAGCATTGGAGGATGGTAGAGTGGAGGAATGTGTTGATCATAGGCTTCGCGGAAACTTTCCTGCGGATGAAGCTATCCCAGTAATAAAACTCGGCCTAATTTGTGCTTCTCAGGTGCCTTCTAACCGGCCAGACATGGAGGAAGTGGTGAACATTTTGGAACTTATCCAGTGCCCTGCAGAGGATCTGGAATGAATTGAACTTGCATAGTTCAAGAACAGAACAAAAAATTCTTTCCTCCGGTCATGAATAATCCTCCAGTAGGCTAAAGACAGTAGATAGAATTTTGTCTGGTTCTTTTCATTTTCTTGGCAGCTATTGTATTGCACCTTTCACGTTATTCCGGATTTGATCCTGATTCTATTACCGGATTTCTTAATCACCGGCCCAATATGGTCTATATACTAGACTGAATCAATGAATCATGTTTCATTGTTTCATGGTGGGGGTCTGCAACTATTTGTATCCTAGTAATCTGTTTAACAAATAGCAAGGTTAGTGAAAGTGAAGTGGTGAAACATTGTGAAACATGTATCTCCCTATTATATCAGATGTTAACGTAGAACTACCCCATTAATGTTGCCGTAAAGCTCTTTCTGCTCTTCTTGGAATGGCAAAATCAGTGCATGCCAATCATTTTCAGCTTCAAGTGGCAAGCTTCTCCACAGCTCAGGCCGTGTGAAAAATGGCAAAACTAACCTATCACCATCAGAAGAAGCCAATGAAACAAACTCTATATCTTTTTTTTTTTGGTTCTCCGTAGATTTTGGAGTCGGGACAGGTGGTTGTTGTTCCTTGTTTTCTGGTGTCTTTTTGATTATTGTATTCTGCACTAACAACTAAAGATGTTGTGGAATGGAGAAAATATCAGTTATTAACTAGATTCAGGTTAATTTATTTAGATCTGATTGGGTTTAAACTTGGGCTCGATTGCATCAAAGTCAACGTGTTGTTGTGTATAACCTGTGGTATGAACGAAACCTTCGTATCTTTCGTGATAAAGCCTTGGATATAGGGAGTTTTACTTCGCGGTGATCTTACAAGCTATGGAACAACTCCGCCTAAACACTAAGGGAAGGTAATTATATGTGTATTCAATTTCTTGTTATTCCTGTTGCTAACAATGCAAGTTCAGGGACATCTCAGGGTTACTGAGGAGGAGGGGTGTAATTTCCTCCTATTGTGATTGAGCAGGCTACTAGGTGGAGTTTCCTACTAGCTGGAGTTTCCTTGTCCACGGCGGTCATGTTAGAATTCTCTAGATGTGTTTTGCTGACTGTAGATTTAGTCCTGGTTTGTTGTGATTTTTGCTGCTAGTCTTTGTGTGGCTTTCTGATATTTGTTAGGGAGTTTATGTATTAGAGTATTGGATTTAGCTTTTTTAGGCTGCTCCAGAGGCATGTATTGTGGGTGTGATGTTTCTTTCTTTGCTTTGTTCAAGGCTCCTATAGTTTTACCCTTTGTGTGATTTTTTTATAGGATAGAGATTTTACGGGAATTGTGGGTGTGATGTTTCTTTCTTTGCTTTGTTCAAGACCCCTATAATTTTACCCTTTGTGTGATTTTTTTATAGGATAGAGATTTTACGGAAATCACTAGCTCTGTATATAACTTTTTTATATTTGTATAAAGTTTTACTGATTTATAAAAACAAAAACATATCAATTTCAATGTGATAGAACTCAAGTTAAAATATTAATTAATTGAGTTCGAGTTTGAGTTTAACATATTTTTTTAAAAAAAATCTAACTCAAATTTTAGAGAAATTAAATCCGATTCGATCCCTTACCAACCCCTTTGTTATCATTAATGAATAAAAGAGATGATGAAAATTTGACCGGTAAATCAATAATGACAAAGTTTTGAAATGGGATATTTACCCTCATGAGAACCTAAAATCAGTCAAGTCTTGATAAAAGAAAAAGGAGTAAAAGCAAAAAGAAAGCTTGAAAACTAGCAAGCAAGGCGCTTTAGTACAATACAAGATTGTGTAAAAGCAAAAGGAAAGCATGACAAAGGAATCAGATACAATTTCCTTACCTACAAGAAAGAATAAGAGAAAATTGGGCCAATCAGCAATATAATTTTATATTTATATTGTATCGACCAGTATTCAGATTTCAGAAAGGACAAGTATTAGATTTATGGTCTGACAGTAACAATGCCGTTGAATCTAGGGACTCACTTACCCCGGAATCTGGGAAGTACACAGACATAAATAGTGACATCCAATAATATTGGTAGTAGGAGATTGGCACGATGGTCGAGACAAGAATGTTCCTAGCTTTATTCGAAGCTTATATAAGAGAGTCTAGTGGGTAATTGTAAATTACAGTAACCCTTTTCAGTTTCTTTGCAGATATAGATACCTACATCAGCTGCTCGTTTCCATGGCGATGAATACCAAAGTGAGGAATGAAGAAGTAGGCGTGGTTCTCAAGAGATTTGGAGACGAGCAAAGCACACTATTGGACAAGTTTGAGAGACTTTCCTTTGAGGTGAGACTAAACCAAGCCATTCTTGGTCGGAGCCTCTCTGAGCCAGGAGAGGTATCTGGTTCACGATTCCAAGTTCCAATGATTGGACAAGCTCCAGAGCCAGAGATGAAACAAGGAAGACGTAACGGCAAAATGGGTTTCCAGAGAATCCTGAAGAAGTTGTTCAGACCAATTCTTGGGAGGAAGGTCATTAAACACAAGGACAGTGCACCCAAAACGGAAGCTCCAGACCCCAGAGATCTTAAATCCTGGAAAGCTTTTAGCAGATCACTTAGGATTTGATTCATAATGGTTTGCCTTTCTTTCCCATACTAATTTCAGCTACATAACATTAAGACATGTATGCATATATCATATAAAGATTGAAGCTTTTCTTAAATTTCTATGCTTGGTTGTATCAGTTTTTGCTCCAAGAAAGAATGTTCGATATGGAAAAGTTAGTCGCATTGTTCATCTCTCAGAGCATAATATAGTATTTGATCATGATACCTAGATGTCAAACACATATTCAATCCATCACTTGACATTGAAAATTACTGACATTGAAGTAATTCCTCTTCACTTCATCAATATTCTCTCCACCTAGTTTCAGCAATGAGTAGATGTATCATTTCTCAGATAATGACACTTTAGTTTCCTACTTCCGATAGATTTCTAAACTTTAAAGCCATTGGCATTCAAATTCGTAGTAATTTCACTTGAAAGATGCACTTGAATGTCATTCCAATTCCAAATGCATAAGAACATCTCAAATTACGCAGTATTCAGAGGGCTGACCTTTCGCAGTTGATCCTATTCTTGTTAATGGTGCCTTGGATGCAAGTTCACTTCTCTCATATGAAAAGAAAGCTGCTTTCTGTAAAATTTCTCAAGCAAGTACATGTTCGTAAGTTGTCTATCTCTAAGCTCGGTTGGGCGCAAACAACAAAATAAAACTTAAGCCCGGCTCATGTAATCCCCAGTTCTTGTATCTACTAATATCTCGTCGCCTGTATTAATAAACAGAGGGACATTGACAACAGCACCAGTGTCCAGAGTTGCTGGTTTTGACCCACCTACACAATGAAATTTTGTGCTAATCGTAAGACAACAATTAATGACAATATAGGTGCATTAACAACTGATTAACTGAAAGCAGAGATCACTCAATCCCGTAGATATCAACGAATGCAATATGATAGCCACACAAGTGGGTGGACTGCTGACAATTTCCACTTTCCTTCATCACTCGGAAATAGTTACAAGAAATGAACTATTCCATAATTTGATTGGCAGATTAGGGCGTTCATTAAGAGTTGTATTGGCACATGAAATGTGATACCCCCTGGATTATGACCATCCACATGGTGCAGTGAAACAGCATTACCTATCTCTCTAATGTTATAGTGCATGTTAACAAATCCAGGGCAAAGTTAACACAACGATAGAGGCCGGCTTTCTTTACGATTAAATGGAAAACACAAATGAGCATCTGAACCCAAAAAACCCTCATTTCTAGTGTTTCCGTGAAGAACCCAAATGCAATTACCTTGAGCAGTGTCACCCTTGAGGCCAGGATCGACTTGAACAACACTTAGCTTTACTGTAATTGGAAGCTCAAAATCAATAACCTGCAACCACATCAATGATCGGTCAGTGGCAGAAATGGATTGAAAAGACAAATACTCATTTTCCACAGCGGTTAGTAATTTTGGATCAGTCAAACATTACAAAAGAGTAATCCACAATTGGCTGATCTTCCACAAAAAGCAACCCATGAGACCACAAAATATGGATTTCTCATAAATCACTCTCTACAACACAATTTCTTAAAATTATGATGCTTCTTTTCCTTTTCCTTTCGCCTATGATAATTGGACATATGCCAGAGCAAAAAAGAGTAGGGAAGTACTTTTCCTTTCCAAAAGAGTAAATTGCAGTCCATTCCTTCTTTCAGCCACTTTGTTTTATCTCCAACATCTGTTGCATTGAGACGACTCTCCTCAAACGTACTCTGTAACAAGTCAACATAACAGAAACTTGATATAGGAGATAACACCATAGTCCAACTATAACCATTTAACTATCATTTTTGCCAGCTCCGATAAAACCAAATAAGATCTCGAGTTTGTTAAACAGGCCTATATTGTCATAAATGGATAAGTAATTGCTAACTATACTTGGATATTTCAAATAGCAAGCAATACCAGGTCCATGAAGACAAATTGGTCACCGTCCTTGTAAGTGAACTGCTTTGTTTCCTTGAACACATTTGCCTCGTCAAGCTGAAGAAATGGCAGCAGAAAGGTACAGCAAAAATTAAACAAACAAAAGTCACATAGCCAAAACCATCTGTCATATGTTAAAATACTAGCATTCAATCGATATGCAACTAAAGATTGTGCGTAAACCACAGTGAAATACCCAAAAGGGGAAATTTTTACGCCAAGCAAGCAATGAAGTAGAACATGAGATATAAATTGAATTGGATTGAGAATATATAATTGAATTACCGACGTTCCAGCTCGAAAAGTTTTCTCAACGGTGTTTCCGGTAACATAATTCCGTAGCTTGGTCCTAACAAAAGCCGCCCCTTTACCCGGTTTGACATGAAGAAACTCTACAAAGAACCCAATAACATAGTCATAAGGAACATATAACCAAACCCCAAATGTCAAGTAACAAAGAAAAGATGGGCAAGAGCAAAGGACCAAGAGTAAGTAATGAGGTAGGTTTACCCAGAACACGCCAAGGAGCACCATCGACCTCAATGTTGGTACCCACCTTGATGTCATTACTAGACAAAGCGTAAATCTCTACATGTAACACGAATTCGATCAGCAATAACCCACACTGCGTAATCTTTATTCAGATATGAATTGAAGGAAATTTTGTTACTGGGAAAAGTGGGACGCCAAATTGATCTTGGGAAGTTCCGCATTGAAAGAGACGAAGGTTTTACTGAGAATGGTAACGATGACGACAGATAACGCGGAGTTGAACAGAGACCCAATGTCGAACTTCCCGTTCCCGCCATTGGAATGCCCTGAAATGGAACGTTTTGAGAGACCAATAGAGAGAGAAGCGGCAAAGGGGTAGTAGCAGTAGGATAAGAGAAGTAGGATTGCAATGGGTCGGGCCTGACCCTAGTTGTTGGGGGCTGGATCCAAAGCAGTAAGTGTAAGCTTGAGTCCGATCAAGCCCGAGGTAGCTCCAGTCCGAATCTAAGCCTGAGTCCGAACCCCACTCGGCCAATCCTAATTTTTTTTTCAATTTAAAATGTCAGAACAAAATGATGTCATTTTGTATAAAAAAAGCGGAGTCTCAAATTGAGCTAGGGCACCAATTTTGTAGGAAAACTAGACTTGTGACGCTATTAGCGTGAACTTGGTCTGTTAACTTCAGGTTGGGTCCGGATCTAATTGTCATCCTTAAAAATAATAAGTTCTTTTAATGCAATGTTTAACGTACTTCTTCTTCTAATTATTTAACGTAATATATAACCTAATCTAATTAAAATTTTAAAAATATCAATCTACTTTACAATGATATTATTTTATGAAATTAAACGATGTCATTTTAATTTCTACTCAATTATGTTTTATACTATTTGAACTCGATGAATCAAATTTAGATTATTGTGAATTTAATTAAACTTTAAATTAAAATTAAAATATTCATTATGATTCCTATTCTTCAATAGTTGAAGATGGCTATTATAAAGTATTAAGTAATAATAGAATCTTAATTTCAAATGATTAGACAAGTTTTAAAGAGTCTTTCAATATTAAGAATGACATTTTCATTCTACACGACTCGATCTAAATTTTTTAATGTACGTCATTGGTTTTGGATTAAACCCAGGTTTGTTTCTTAATTTTTAATCAAATTCATACTTATTTTCAAATTTTAAATTAAAAAGTTATATTTGACTTGAATTTAATCAAATTTTTTGCTGAGTTTAAGTCTAATATAAAGCCGGGTAAGATTAATCATAGAGCAAGTTGGGTTTGGATTATTTAAGATTCAAGTTTGTCAAATCCAACCAAACATTTTGAAAAAAATTGTTTACTCCAATCTCAAGTTTGATCCTCAATTCGGTGAAACTCAAATACTTGAATTCAAATTTAATCAAACTAAATTTAATATGTTGATATAGGATAAAACTAGACTAATTTGCTATAACTCAAATACTAATTACACAATTATATATAAGGATGATATTTAAACTCGTTATAAAGTTAACGAGATAAATATAAATTAACGATTCAACCTTATTATAAAATAATATTATTTTGAATAATTAGATCATATTTGAGCTTGATTATAGTTCAAGTCAGACTCTAATCATTCTATAAGATAGGTCAACAAGTTCTACTCGGCTTGGCCTGTTACCATACCTAACTATATATCGTTTTGTTGTTTTATTCGAGCTCGAAGTTAAGGGCAAAGACAAATTAGACTTAATATCGATATGTTGACTTCACATCAAATTGAGCTAATTATTTATTTTTAAATTTAGTAATTAATCATGCAATTGCATACAACAAATTAAAACTAAATTAATAACACAATTCTTATTTTAAATTAATGTCATGCCAATTAAATAAACTAATTTTAAATTTAATTGGATTTCGTATTAAAGTCGGACCAAGCAGGACCAAGCAAAACCGAACGGGCTTAACTTTTAATTATGCCTAACTATATATGATTAAATTAAAGATATTTATTAATTTTAAATTCGAATAATTAGTTCAAGTACAAGAAGCTTAGCTCATCATATGATTATTCTTTTTGTTTAGAAAAATATTTTATAATTCTCTGATGATATCAGTGGGCCCCACACAACCTCTTAATATTAAAATCACCCAATCAGAGCCCGTTGATCTTCGGCTACGAGTCAATATCAGACGGACGGGACAAAATCACAGTCAAAGATAGGTTCGTTTGACCATGTCTTTAGTTTAATCATTACATTTTCAAAACTTTGACTAACTTGTCACTTCAATCGAGGTGCCTGTCTTAGAATTTCCAGATCATACTCGGGATTTTACCAAATTAGACATAATCCTTTCTCAAATTTACCTACTATTTTTTTAAAAAATACTCTTTTAACAAATATTATTTATTAACCACTAAATCTAATTAAAAAAATTCCACACATCTTCTTTCAAGTCTTTTGTCATCGTTATTAATACTCGGTTGAATTTTGTTGAGATGCAAAGTTTAAGAAAATTTATGTAAACATAATAAAAGACTATTTCGATAAACTTGATAAACTCATACGTAAATCTAAATTCAAGTATATTAAATATTTGTTTGATTGAGTTTATACTAGTAGAGTTTTGTGAATATTTTTTGTAGATTTTTTAAGAATAATTTTATAAGAAGTTAGTTGATTGTTTGATTGTCATTTAAAAACTAATTAATTAATATTAAAAATCAAAATCACATAATTTACCTATTCGAACGTAATTTAATTAATACAAAAAAGTTTTGATGTCAAAAATATAAATTTGAGTCTCAAAATTTCTCATATATAAGTATATTAACATAATTATAATTTTATATAATTAATTAGATTATATTAAATTTATGGTATAATTTTAAATAAAAAATTCTGATAAAAAAACACCATTCTTAATCATGAAATGGCAACAACTTGTAGAAAGATTGATTTTGAAGGGCAAAAATGTCAAAAAAAGAACGTAAGAAATTAAAAAAAAAAACTTTTTGTATATTAAAAGTGAGGGTTTGGGTAGGTTTGACTTTGACCAGTGTTCATTCCTTTTAGTTTTCTTCTTCCTTCCTTCCTCTCTTTTCCTTTCCTTGGTGTACTTTTCTTGCCCACAAATGTGCGCGTGTCACAGCTTTTCAATGTCTTTGAATTAGTTTTCTCTTGTACTTGAAAAAGGGTATCTCCTTCTGCTTTCCATTTTCGTTTCACCATCCACAGTTTCAGCGAGAGCCTTGCCTTTGCATGATTCGTCGTTTTTTCAGGTTTTTAATTTCTCAAATTTTCTTACCTTTTCGTCACAAATGATTAAGAAAAAAGAGTTCTTGGCTATGTTAGTGGCTCTAGATCTTATTGGTTTGTCTGCTGATCCGCTTTTATTGTTCTTCTTTTGGTGTAAGGTTGAAATTTTTTTATGACTGGCAAAATCGTTGATTTCTTGAAAATTTGTCATTTTGGGGTTGTTTTGGATCTGGGTTTTGGAGTTTATCTATGGTGATTGATGTTGTTCTTTTTTTTTTTTTTTGGTGCAAGGCGTTGCGGTAGCATACAAATCTTTGTTTCTTAATATCGTGTAAATTTAGTCGAATAAGGTCATTTTTAGGCGGTGCGAAACAGAAGGAAATGGATAGTTTCTTTTCTTCTTTAATAGATTAGGGTTCTTGTTTTTGCTTACTGGAATCCGATATTGTTCCAACTTTCTTTTATTTTGGTTATCGTTTCATTTTGTTTGGCGCCAAATTGCAACTGAAATGCAATGCCAGGTATTGAACTTTCGTTGATAATTGAGCTCATGGGTGATTTTCCCATCTAGTATGTGACACCCAGATGTCTGCTTCTATTACTCACGGTAATGGATGCCCGTGAGTGGGTTATGAACTGAATGACTGTTAGTTTGGATGTCACTTTTCTGGTGCAATGCCAAAAATGGAAAAAGCTTTGAACTTTATGGTTTTAATGTGGAAAAAGGAGAAATCAACGATTATTGTTTGCTTGCCAATAATTGGATCAACTACGATTTTTGGTGCATCATAGGGAATTGATGTATCTTGTGCTGTTTATTAACTTCTTTGTTCTTCACATTATAAATTGTCTACCTTATGATATTGATTCAGTCTATTTATTTCGTGATAATTTGAATGCTGTTGCTTTCTTCTGACAGAAACCTTGTAGAGCTGCTCTTGTAGATCGTTGAATGCAATTAGATGGGGTGCTTCACTGTTTTGAGGAGCAGGAAGAAAAAGCCTGAGCGCTCAGTGTCTTTCAAGCACATCACACCTAAGAAGCAAATACCAATTGCACTCCCTGAACCTCCGATCCATACTAGGTCACTGCAGTCAGCCCCCCCTAGCTTTAGGACTAGAGTGAAACCTATTCAATCAGAGAATCGAGTGACCAAGAATAGAACACGGGCACTATCAGCCCCAGAAAGTCTTGATGCAGCTAAACAAGATGGTCTAGCAGCAATTGGGTATGATGAGCACGAAAGTTCAAAGAGTCGAGTTGGAATAGCTAAGGAACAGCAGTCACCTACACCACAACCTCTTCCTCTTCCTTCACCTCCAGGTGCTGTTTTGAAACCTACAAGTAGCTTCAAAGTAGGGAATTCCAGTGGTCCTTTATATACCTCTGGACCATTACCTTTGCCCCCTAATGCAACACACAGTGGTTCAATGCGGAGCTTTTCGTACGAAGAAATTGCTTCTGCTTGCCACAATTTTTCATTAGACAGATGTGTGTCAGAAGGTCTTTCATCTGTCATATATAGGGCTTCTTTTGGGGATGATAACTCCAAGAAGTTTGAAGCCAGTATCACTCGTCTTAACCCATCAGCTCAGGTAACTCATGAATTTGGCATGATTTCTTCATGACTTTGGTGGGTGTTTCCAAAAAGATTCTTAGTTGTGCTTGTTAATTATATTTAATTAGTTGCTGTGGAAGATGCATATCATAAAGGAAGGTAGTTTGCCTCAGCCTTTTAGCAAACCTATTGTGCTATTTAATGTATGCTTTCCTTTTAGTTTGCATTGTATGCTGTGGTTTCAAAATTAGATCAGAATTGTGGATTCCTAGAGTTTGATCTTTGAGAATGCTGGTTTAATTTTGGGAGAAAGTGCTTAACATATTTGAAGCTTATCTGATGTTTTTGATATCTGGTAGCCCTATTATGAATCAGTGCAATTGCTGAACCAAGTTCACCACTGATTAGGCTTTGCCATTGAAATTAAATGAATCAGCAAGCCCATTTTATGGAATAATCATTGTTAACTATCTTTTATATGCCTTGCTTTCTGATGATATTTGACAAAAGTATACGAGTCACATTTATTGGGTTTATCGTTTTCCAGGGTTTGAAGGAATTCATAAGTGAGGTTAACACTCTTGCATCTATGCGACATCCAAACCTTTGTAAACTGCTTGGATACTTTGCTCGTGATGGGTCAGAACAGAGAATGTTAGTGTATGAGAGGCTTTATCATGGAAGCTTGGACCGTCTCCTACATGAGAGATCTGATGGACCCCCTATTGATTGGAATACAAGGATGAAAATTGCCTTGGGTGGTGCACAAGGTCTTACTTTCTTGCATGAAGAAGGGCCTTTCCAGGTAATTAGTACGGCTGCCTGCATGATATAGTTTTCTAGTTCTTGTTGAGTTTATGGTAATTGTTATCTTGTGGTTCCTTTTTCTTTCTTCTTGAGGATTGCTTTCAGTGATTTGTAATGCTTTCTCTTAATGATGCTTTTTAAATGCTTGAAATCCTCGCTATTATTTCCTACATGAGATGGTTTTGGGGCCAATTGTTGAAAGAAACAGCTCAGCTCATTTTCTGCCTGCTTCTTTTTTCCCATTATGAGGGAAATTTTTAGTTTTTCTTTGATGATCAAGAGGTCAATTGTCTGATATGTTTGTACAGAAGATTATACTACATCTGATGTTTGCTGAAACCATTGTTCAATTTACAGGCGATGTACAATGAGTTTTCTACTGCCAATATACAGATTGACAAAGATTTTAGTGCAAAGCTTTCTGGGTATGGTTGTGTTGGTCATATTCCTGAGGCAGAGATCTCTAGCTCATCAATTGTAAGTTCCGTTACAATTTGTACTAGTTTTTATTGTGGCCCCCCTGTGTCCATCTTGTTTTCCTTTACACCAACTCTGAGATGGATAGTTTCCAATTTAATT
Source organism: Erythroxylum novogranatense (assembly GCA_029891385.1). Taxonomy (NCBI): domain Eukaryota; kingdom Viridiplantae; phylum Streptophyta; class Magnoliopsida; order Malpighiales; family Erythroxylaceae; genus Erythroxylum; species Erythroxylum novogranatense. The sequence continues at coordinate 97,644,325 of CM057231.1, read as the reverse complement.
TGCATGCAGTACTGACCCTTTCAAGTCCTTTTATTTTGGTCGTGTTTATTTTTTCTACAGGTTGTTGGAAACCTATCAGTGGAGACACTTGAGAGGGGGTTGCTGACGCCAAAAAGCAATGTGTGGAGTTTTGGAATTGTTCTGCTGGAACTACTTACAGGAAGAAGGAATCTTGATAACCGACATCCCAAGGAAGAGAGGAACTTGGTAAAGTGGAGCCGGCCTTTCTTGGCTGATGACTGTCGGCTGTCGCTGATTATGGATCCTCAGTTAAAAAGCCGTTTCCCATCAAAAGCAGCCCGGACTGTGGCCGATATTGCTCTGAGATGTCTTCAGAACGACCCGTTGGAGAGGCCAACCATGAGAACTGTCGTAGAACATCTAAAAGTCATACAAGACATGAAATACTCTTGTCGCTTCCCTCTGCAAGAACCAGCCACAGTCGCCAGAAAGCATCACATGTTGAGATCGCCGAGTTTTAATGCGATTATCACCCAACCTTCAAGGTCAAACTTCTCACCATCACCACCATCAAAAGCAACACCATCTCTGCCACTTACTCTGCCCATGTCTCTGCCTCCATGCACCTGTTCCTCCACACTTTCCTTCGAAGAACTTAAACGACTAGGAAGCCGGAAATCTTCAGCATCATCATCTGCTCGAAGGACTAGTGTTGAAGGATTCTGATTGTTAATAATTTGCATTCTTTTTCTGTTTTATTTGCCTTCTTTCCTCATGTTCTTCTGATGATTCAGCAGAGTGTATAGGAGATATATGTGATTTTTCAACCTAGTCATTAGAGAGGATGCTATTTGTAGATAGATTGCAGATCAGTTCTTCACTTTGCTGTAATCTGCAAGGCTGTTCATATGACAGTACTCAAGGCTCCTTGTCCATACGTATCCTGATTACTTTAATTTACTTTATATTCTGAATTACATGGCGAAGGACGGTTTACTAATAGTGAGATGGGCCTTCTTAACCCTCTATACGGTTTACTAATAGTGAGATGGGCCTTCTTAATCCTCTATTCTAAGACCTGCTTTTGTATGTGAGTTGCTGGCCATAAAACCATCCCATCCTTGAAAAGGGGAGAGCTTTCTTATGCCAGCTTCTGATTTACCTCATTGGGAACTAATTCCAGTTAAAGTTTTGTTACCTCTTACAACCGCGTTATGTTCCTTACACCTTGGCAATGGCAACTAACTATGTTACCTTGTACATGTCAGAAGCAGACTAGTGAATCATAAGATAACGGTCACTGATCAGTGTTTTTTTTTTTTAAGAAAGGTCACTGATCAGTGTTAGGTAAACAAAGTTGATTCGGTTACATCTCTTAATGTCCTAACCCCTTCAACTCTATCGGAACGGACGTTGAGAAGAAAAATGAAAGTTATACTCACTGGTCGCGAAATTATAACAGCGTTCAGAGGATAATCAGGAATGTTCTTACTTAATTTTCTTGAAAAGTTCTCAACTCTCTGATTCAGCTGTTGATACATTAAGTTGCAACATCAGATTAAGCAAAATCCTGAGTCGACTTTGTTAAGAAAATGAATCGGAAAGTTCAGATCAGGAAGAGGGTTCCATGGAAGATCAAGTTCGATGTCAGATTTAACAGAAACAAGTTTAACTTCAAGTTCAAAGCAATCGCAGTGAAACCCACTTCCCAATTCCTCAAACTGTCAATCTTTATTAAGATCTATGCTTTCCTTCTCCAAGCAAAAGTGGAGAAACCGAAAAGCCTAAAATCCCGATTCTTCGGGTTTTTCCAAGAGCTTTCCAAGAAGCGAACCGTTGCGGTGAAGAAAAACAACCCAGATCCCCAATACTGGGAAAGTAAGCTTCTTGGATCTCCGCTGAGAAATCTGGCTCGTGAGGTATGCAATTTCTTCTACCTCACTTAATCGGCAATGTTTAAGCATCTCTGTTCATCTGATTTTGGGATGATTAATGCTGATTCATGGCTATAGGAATCATCATTTGCTGGATGCTTGCTCATGGGGAATCTTGCATTGTTGTTAGAATCAGTCTCACCAAAAAATCGAAAAGGAATGTACATCTACGTTTCGTCAATATTATTATTTCTGGGTTTGCTGCTAAAGAAACACATTACTGGAAAGACCAGGTCTTTGTTTATGTTTACGACGTTCACAATAGGAGTTTGGTCTATTGTGCTTCAGTTTGCTAGTTACCTTAACTGTCACGTTGAAGGTTATGCGTGGAAATTTTTCTGGAAGACATGGAATTGTGCTTCTGGTTCTGAGTGTTTGTATGCAATGTCCCAGGTACTCTCCGTACTTCAAGTTCTAGATCAAGCTCCTTGTTGGCTGCTTACATACTTTTAGCATGAATGGTCCATAACTTCTGTTCATTTTCCAGGAAGTGTTATTGAGGTTTTACAGGTCTGTGGGATTAGACATAGGAGCATCTCTGTTATCAACAAACAGCATGTAATGTATTGCAAGACTAGCCAACTTCTAGGAGCTGTTGTAATTGACTGCATTGATCCTGGTAGCTAGCTGTCGCCACCTACCAAATTTAAGGAACCTGTTATAAAGGTGTTTGCTTGTTCATTAATGGCAAATGTTGGTTTAGTGACAGCCAAGGTCATCTGTTTCATTATAACTTTAGCGGAGCAATTTTCTATCCAGACTAATCTCAACTCTTATACTACAAGTATTTGGGACAAAGTTGCAGATACCATATTCAAGTTCATACCAGTTTTGGTAAGCAATGCACCCCGGTGTAGCAACCCATTACCGTTTTCGGGCTGATACAGTATGATTTGGATAGTGTCCCCTCTCTTCCAGGAACCTTGATGTCTAAATAGTTTTCTGTGACCTTCCAGTTAATTATTGACCAAAGCTGCACATTGTTGAGAATAGTGCCATGCTACCTTTTTCTTGACAAACTACCTTAATTTTTGGAATGCCAGACAAATATAGCACTCGATGTGATAAAGGAGGACAATGTGTCTGCGGCTATATTTGCCCCAGCATGGGTTTATGTGACCGAGCAACTTGCTGATTTTCGAACTTCTCAAAATCAGTAATTCAGTTCTCTTCCTGTAACATCTTCGGAAGTAGATAGATTTTCCTTTCTCATTTCTGGACTTCAATTTCATTGCTCTTCTGCACAATCCAAAACCATCATTGGCTTGCACAAGTTCATTGATTGATTCTACAGTGATTTTGATTTCTTAATTGGTTGGTTTCCAAGGATGTGAATTTTAGTTGTATAGAGCTTAGAAGATAAAATTTCAGTAACCTACAACCTATTCCAGGCCATTATTTTGTGAGATTCACCATCCAGTACTTTCTTTTTCAGTTGATGGAAACTCGTGGAAAAATCATGGGGAAGAGTAAACAGCTATCCTAAGGGACTTCCCTTCCACTCAAATTTTGATCAGGTAGTGACTCTATTCATTCCTTTTATGACCATGTTCACCCTTTTCATTATTCAACCCTGCCACATGATGAAGTTTGAAAGACGTGTGAAACCAGAGTCGAGCTTCAGGGAAGAGAGATCAATAATGAGCATCCATCACAGAAGGAGAGACAAATTAAAACAGCAAACATTGCCAATATATAAACATCCAAATAGAAAATACATGTTACTATTTTATGTTATTCGGTTGGAACTTTGGGATTACTTTCCTTCAGTCTATTGTATTACTATTTTATTATTATTTATTGATTTATTATTATTATTATTATTATTATTTGTGATTAGTATTATTAGTGTTATTTGTATTTATTTTAAATATATCTTAAAATTTAGATAATCCTGCTTTATTGCGGAATTTAAAACTGGAAGATAACGATGACGATGATAATAATAATATAGATAGTATTTCCTTTCTCCTTTGTTCTAACACATTAAATGAGAAGGTTGGTCTTGTCATAAGTGTCTGTCACCTTGCTTTCTTTCTGCTCCATTAAAACATAAGTACGGCTCTGCATAGTATTTAGTACTGGTCTTCTTCTTTTGGCTTTACAGATTTTCTTAGTATTTTATGTCTATTAACATTATTATATCCATTGTACATTAATAAATAAAAGGTTTGATGATTGAGTAGCAGTAGCTAGCAGAGGAAAACAACTCCATATATATATATTCTAATAATAAGAGGACACAGACATGAACTTTCATATGGATTTGACACACAAGCTTCCATGAATATGGTAAAACCCTGAAAGTGCACTTATTCTAACAGACATAGTAGCTACTACCTAGCTTCGTCTTCTTCTTCTCCCTCGTCATCTTCATCTGTCAACTTCCATCAGTTAATCCTGCAAAAACAGTTTGACATGATCATGATTAGCAAAATAAAAGATCAGAATCTAAACTGATTCTTCAACTAGTTTGTAAATACCCGTTGCAGTTGATGTTAGGGTCAAGCCTGTAAGGAAGGTTGATACCGCACTTGGTCGGAAGTGAAGCTGCATTTTGGACGTTAAAATTATTGTATGGAAGTCCACTAATGGTGGATTTCAGGCAACTGCACACCGCTCGACGGTCTGGCGTTGTCCTGGCGGCGTTGTTCAGCCCCTTAATTCCATTACAGCAGTTCCCCGGAACTGCACCGCCGTTTATTATGTAAGTCACGCATGGTCTGAGGTTAGTTATCACTTGCTCACATGAAACAGCTGCTCTTGTCTGAGGTAGTCCACCGATCACCGTGCACACCACCATAACCACCACCGCCATGGAAACCAAGTTAAGAGCTCGAGAGCTTGCCATGTTACACCGTAAGTTAGAGCTGATAACTGATGAGTACCGAGCTACTCACGTATGGTGTTTATATAGAGAAAAAGAGCGTAAACAGCAAAGGTGATTGTATATGTATGGTAGTTGAGGCTAATAAAGAGGTTGGTCCAGTATGTTTCAACGGTAATAAATGCTGAAGAAGAAGGAGAAGAGAAGATACTAAAGAGAGTGATTCATCAACCTATGGAAGTTTAGAGTCCGGATCGTCTGTCCAGCCTTAGTCTGTTTAACTCTATCTAATAATTATACGGCGTCGTTTTCGTTTGAAAATTGCTCTTGGTTATTCGCAGATGGCCAGGCCCTGTGGGTCCTATTCACGGGCGCCTTTTTTGCCAAAGTTGGAGCCAACCATAGAAAAATCAAGTCATTAACAATAACATGATATATTGGCTTTTATATAATATACGGGTTATCTATATTGTGTTAAATGTTTTTTATTTTTATACAGCTGAACGTTTGCATTTTTGGATTATTATTAAAAATCCAACTCATTTCTTATATAAACATTATTAAATTTGTTATTATTATTAGGTGTATATATTTACTTATTCGGTTATTTAAATTAATTTTATTATTTTGATCATCATCATTATTATTATTATTATTATTATTATTAATAACAACATTATTTAAAATTATTTATAATAACAATAATAAGATAATACTAATAATTATTATAAGATATAAAAAAAATAATGATGATGATAATATTAATATTAATAATAATAATAAGATAATAATAATAATAATAATAATAATGACAATAATAATATTATTATTAATAATAATAACGAGTATAATTATTATAATTATAATAATTTGGTCGCAAAATTTTACTCTATAATAAATTTAATAATAACAATAAGTAATTTAATAGTAATTATAATAATGAAAATAATTTTAAGTAATAATCAAAATAATAATAACATTATTAATAATATTATCATTATTATTATTATCATTTAATAATATCGGGTTTAATTTATAAATATTTATTTATGAATTTATAATAATAATATAATAATAATAGTTATAATTGTAATAGTTTTATGATTATTCTAATAGTTTATTAAATAATGTTATTTAATAATTTATAATATTATTAAATATTATTTATTATTTAAATAAATAATATATATTATATTAAATTATTATAATAAATGGCCAATGGCCATTTAATGGCACCAGGGCGAGGGCGCTCGTTCAATGCCATTTCACCAGGGCGAGCGCCCTTGCCCTGGTGAAATGGTTATAATATATATTATTTATTTAAATAATAAATAATATTTAATAATATTATAAATAATAAATTAAATATTATTTAATAATGTTTATATTAAATAATATCATTAAATTTTTATTATTATTAATTTTGTTCTTAATAATAATAAGAATAAAATATATGTTTAATAATAAACAGAAGAAATTTAATAATAATATTTAACAATAATTATAATAATATAAATAAAATTAATTAACAAATTTACATTATAATAATAATAATAATAATAGTAACAATAACAATAAATAATTAAATAAATACACTTTATAATAATAAGGAATTTAATAATGTTATGAATAATAATAAACATTTTAATAATAATAATAAGGAATTTAATATTAATAATTAAAATTATTATTATATAAGATATATAATAATTAATAATAAAAGGAATAATTAAATTAATCATAATAATAAAGTTAATCATAATAGAAATTAAAAAATTAATAAATTTAATAATCATAACTAATATAATAATAATAATAATAATAATAATAATAATAATAATAATATATAATAAATACTTTGCAAAAATTTAATAATAATAAGAAGAGAATAGTTGAAGTTGAATGTTAGAAGTTACATAAAACATTCAGAAGTGCAAAAGTCACTTCAAAAAAAACGTGCGGCTCTAAATGGATTGGCTTTAAAAGAGGAGTGGTGGCTTGACTGTCCAAGAGAAGTAGAACAGAGGAACTACGCGCTCGTTTAAATTTTTAACGACACCGTTTTGATCATTTAATTATTTATTGTTATTATTATTATTATTATTATTATATTTATTATATTTATTCTTATTATACGCATGTTGTTAATTAATTTTATTTATATTATTATAATTATTGTTAAATATTATTATTAAATTTCTTCTGTTTATTATTAAATTTATTGTAGCGTATTTATTAAATTTATTATTATTATTATTATTAGATTTCTTATTAATATTAAATATGATTATAATTCATATTACTATTACTATTATTATCATTATTAAGTGTATTTATTTATTTATTTGTCAAGTATTCTCAAATGGCTTTATATAACAAAAATAAACATATATTTTTATTCTTATTATTATTAAGAACAAAATTAATAATAAAAAATTTTAATGATATTATTTAATATAAACATTATTAAATAATATTTAATTTATTATTTATAATATTATTAAATATTATTTATTATTTAAATAAATAATATATATTATAACCATTCACCAGGGCGAGCGCCTCGCCCTTGTGCCATTTAATGGCCATATTAAATGGCCATTGGCCATTTATTATAATAATTTAATATAATATATATTATTTATTTAAATAATAAATAATATTTAATAATATTATAAATTATTAAATAACATTATTTAATAAACTATTAGAATAATCATAAAACTATTACAATTATAACTATTATTATTATAAATCCATAAATAAATATTTATAAATTAAACCCGATATTATTAAATGATAATAAGATAATAATAATAATGATAATATTATTAATAATGTTATTATTATTTTGATTATTACTTAAAATTATTTCTATTATTATAATAACTATTAAATATTATTATTAAATTACTTATTGTTATTATTAAATTTATTATAGAGTATAATTTTGCAACCAAATTATTATAATTATAATAATTATACTGCTTTTATTATTATTATTATTATTATTATCATTATTATCATTATTATCTTATTATTATTATTAATATTATCATCATCATCATCATCATCATTATTATTATTATTATTATCTTATAATAATTATTAGTATTATCTGATTATTTTATTATAAATAATTTTAAATAATGTTGTTATTAATAATAATAATAATAATAATGATCAAAATAATAAATTTAATTTAAATAACTGAATAAGTAAATATATACACCTAATAATAATAACAAATTTAATAATGTTTATATAAGAAATGAGTTGGATTTTAATAATAATCCAAAAGTGCAAACGTTCAGCTGTATAAAAATAAAAAACATTTAACACAATATGGATAACCCGTATATTATACAAAAGCCAATATATCACGTTATTGTTAATGAGTTGATTTTCCTACAGCTGGCTCCAACTTTGGCAAAAAAGGCGCCTGTGGATGGGACCCACAGGCGCCTGGCCATCTGCGAATAACCAAGAGCAATTTTCAAACGAAAACGACGCCGTATAATTATTAGACAGAGTTAGACAGACTAAGGCTGGACAGACGATCCGGACTCGGAAGTTTATGTGGTAGGTTCTGAGCAAAGTACATATCATTTTGGGGCTCAAACATTGTACAGTTGAATTAAGCATAAAAGACATTAATATTAACCCAAGCGAATGTGAGTTGATAAGGATTTTTTAAAATTTAAGTGAGATCGCGGGTTCAAAATCATTTCATGTATATAGTCATTTAAAATTTGGAGTTAGAGTTTTACTTACCGCAAATGGCATACCTAATTCGAGCGAAGATTAGTTTGAGTTTGGATAGCTTGAAGGTGTCTTCTCATAATTGAAATCTTCCTAAAATATCTCGTAGGCAACAAAAAAATACATTAATATTAGACTTTAAAAAAAATATTTGAAATTTCTTTTGTAATTTTTAAAAATTCCAATTCAATTAAAAATAAAAATTAAATATATTTATTATAAATATCAATATATGATAATTTAATTCAGTTCTTCATCATCATCATTACACCCAGTTCGAATATCCCAATGCGAAGTTTGAAAAAGCTTGATAGTACGCAGTCATATTTTCATAAAATAGAGAGGTTGTTTTCGATAAACCCACGTATAAATATGACAATAGAAAAAAAAGGTAACGTAGTATAGTAATAATACAACAAAAACTATAAATAAATGGTGCACATTAAAAGAGTAAATAAATAATACTCAAATAAATAAATAATTCATTTATTTTATTCAAATAAACATAAAAGATGTCATGAAATAACTAAATACATTAAAACTAATAAAATAAATACTTAGAATAAAGTAATAATAAATAATTAAATAAAATAATAACTTCAAAAAAATAAACAAAATAAAAATATAGAAATATAAGAACAGTTTATCAAAAAGATGTCCACTTGTCAACAAGATGCAATTGTCAAAAGATTTACATTCAAAACAAAAGTTGCAAACGATCGCAATAAAAATGCATTCAAGGGTAAAAAGCAGTAATCATAATGTATGTAACAAGAACGATGACACAATTAGAATGGGATTGATATACTGTAATAACTCAGATTATCTGCTCACATATATCATCCACTTTGGGTTGCTCATTGGGTCAAGGCTCTTAGGTTTTGCTATTTTTTTCTTAAAAAAATGTGTTTATAAAAAAAAAAACTGTACTTTTATAAGACGTACTTTGTTCTCCTCTCCAATCGATGTGGTCGAATCTCACAATCTACTCCTCTTAAGACTCAGTGTTATCGCTGGCATAACGAATTGAGAACTTGTTCTAATATTATTTATAACAGGCCAGATTATCAATCCACAGATATTGTCCGTTTTAGGTTGCTTATCAAATAAAGGCTCTTCACAATTTTGCTCTTTCTGCACCTGAAAAAGTGTGTATATAGAGAAGACATATTCGTATTCTTATAAGACATACTTCGTTTTTATTTCTAACCGATGTAAGGTATCACATATAACTGTATAAACACAAAACCTGATATTGAGAGTAGGACTAGACTCGGAGACGATCACACTTCTAGAGCTAAAAAAAAAATTTTAGTTATTAAAGATTCAAATTAATTATTTGTTATAATTATTTTGAATTATTATATAAATCGAGTTAAATTAGTTCAAATTGAGTTTAAAATTTGAGTTAAATTAGTATATTATTAATTTATGAATGATATTTATATTATATATATTTTGTCATTATTTTTATTCAAATTTATAAAAATTTCCTAAAAATATATAAAATTTGAAAAACTTTGCCTAAACTCAAAATAATATGGAAAAATAAAATAATGGCACGAGCGAACTCTCATATAATTAAATTTGTAAATATTAATTATAACGATGTGGTAATTACGTAATTTTCAAATGATTACTGAGTGTGGTAGGTAATTTCAGGGAGGGAACAAACACTTGAATTTTCCTGAATTGCTAGGTCAGGATCATGAATGAGGGTTCTTCACTGCTGCTCTTATGGTAGTTGTTGGCGCAATTAAGGTTGCAAAAGCCGACCCTTCTCCAACCAACCATCGTAACGATAACTTTTCCTAACTCTTTGGACTTTTATCATTCAACTTAAACTCGCGTGTTAAATTTTTTTAATTTAGTATCAATTTTTAACTATTTTTTTTTAAAATAGCCCAAAACTAATGTTTTTTAAACCGAATCGCTTTGACCGGTTTAACAATAAAAACTTTAATTGGATCAAATTTTCGGTTTCAATTAGTTTAATAATTTTTGTTATTAAAATTAATCAATTTTTTATATAAACTAATCAATTTTTATTTAATAATTTTCCTTTATTATTAAACTTTAAAATTCGTAATAAATAAAAATAAAATTTTAATTATTTTTAAATATTAATTTTATTCAACTTTTAATTGATATATCATATTACAAACTTAAATACTTTCCATAACTTAAATGTAAATTTGGTTAGCTGAGATCCATATGCCCTAACTTACAATAGGAATGGAAAAAGGCCCGAATTAAAATCTGCCCGATCCAAACATTTGAAAGATTCATATTAAACTAAAAATGGATTTGGGCCATGTTTTGGGCTTAAGTTCAATTAAGTTTAGATTATACTTAAGTTTTTGAAGTTTTTAATTTGAACTCAAAATCAATATGATGCATGCAGCTCCCAATTTATATATGTATATGAATCATAGTACACTATAATTGAGGTATGATGAGCCAAAGATATTTATAAAAATATCATTAATATTATAAATAGTATAAAATGTTTTATAAAATAAAACTTTTTATTTAATAGTAATTACCACCAAAAATTACTAAATAATAGTTATATAGTGATCATTTTATTTCTAAGTAACTCATTTTCATTCAAAATCGTTAACTTAAGTTTAATTTGTAAATATTTGAATTCAAATTTAACAAAATTTTAATTACAATAACCATAAATTTACATAAATTCAAACTAAAATTCATATATATAATTATATATAATCCTATTTGAAGTCAAATATTCAAAATCAATTCAACTATTCAACCGATCGTAAAAGTCTTGAATCTTTCAATTTTAACTTTTAGTTTAATTTATTAATTAATCATTGAAATTTAATAAATTTTTAAAACAATAAATAAATTACTTAAAATTTATTTAATAATATTTTGTAATAAAACATTAAATTATTTAATAGGTATATTTAAAATTTTATTTAATTTTAACTAATTTATGATGATTTAATACCGATTAAACCTTTCATACGTTAAATTTCTTATATTATCGATTTAACTTTTGGTTTAATCTTTTATAATTAATACTCGTCTTTTTCTTATAACATAAAAATATAAATTTACCCTCCCATCAACTTTTTTTTTGTATTGAAAGGAAAGTTATACAAATAACTTACATAATAATGAGTGGGTGGCTAGACCCCGCAATATCTTCTGGAATGATTGAAAGGCACCTTGAGGGCGCATGTACAAAGATGGTAACACCCAAATTAAAATTGACGGCAAAAGTGGCTAACCAATCGGCGCACCAATTACCTTCCTTGCATATGTGATGAGGGAGAATCATCCAATTACGACTGAGAAGTTCAGTGACACCAAATAAGAGGATATTATGAGATGTGATGCGAGTGTTTGAAACAGAAACGGATTACAGTGCCACTTGAAAGTCCAACTCCAATATCATCCGATGGTAGCCGAGGTCCCAAGTCAGCTGCAAGCAGATGAACACACTCCAAAGTTCTAAGTTGAAAGAAAAATACCAATCCAGGTTCTGGACAAAATCTTCATACTAGAGCTGTTGTTGTCCCAAATAAGTATGCCCGCGAAAGCCAAGGAAGGGTCTAACCGACTCGTCCCGTCTGTACCCTCCCATCAAAATGCATATTGACAATGGTGAAGATTCTTAAATTTGGTTTGACAATTGCACAACTTTCATTGATCAATGTCAATGGCACTTCGAATCAAATGATATAGTTCTCAGAAGTTGAAGTAAATAAAATATTTAATTTTTTTTAAAGAGGGGAAGATGAGACAGGAGTGAAACAAAAATAGTTTAAAATTTTTTGAAAATTTTGTAAAAAAAATTCTTCTATTTTTTTAAATTTTCGATCATAGCTAATATTTGACCAATATTTTGAATATTTATTAATACCAACTGATACTTAAATCAGGTACAATTAACCTCTAATACTGTATTAATTTTAATCCGATAAGATACGTAATGACATGTATCTAAAACAATGGATTTTAGTATGCTCCAACCAAGCAAAGAACTCATTTTTTGGTTCCTAACTCCTGAAAAGATGGGGTAAAGCTAATTTCCACCAAGATGGAAGAAAGCCAGAGAGAAAGACTTTAAAGGATTTGAATGTCTATACGTGGAAAGATTTGAGATTCGATGATGATAAGTATAGAAAAAACATTTTTTCCTTAAATCTCATCCGTATGTTTAATATACTTTCTTCCTCTTATTAAGCTAAAAAATGAATTTAGTCCAAGTTTTGAGCACGAGTCCAATATAGTTTAGATTTTAACTTAAACGTCCTTTTGAAATTTTTTTAATTGGACCTCGAATTTTAAAAATTTGGAATCCAATCCCATCCAATGTCATTTGTAGCTCATGTATAATTTATATAAAATATGAATCATAGTATACTATAATTGAGGTATGATGAGCCAAAATATTTATAAAAATTATCATTAATATTATAAATAGTAAAAATGCTTTATAAAATAAAACCTTTTATTTAAGAGTAATTATCACAAAAAATTACCAAACAATAGTTATAAAGTTAATTTTTATTAACTTAAATTTAATTTCTCAATGTTTGAATTCAAATTTAACAAAATTTATAAGTACAATAATCATAAAATTTCATAGATTAAATCTAAACTTAATAGATTAAAAGTGTAGATAATTAAACTAGAAAAGATCAAAATGGATTTGCATGCTTGCTTATTGATCTATCACTCTAGCTTGCATCAATATAAAGTAACATTAATCTCTTTATATAACATAAAAAGTAAGCTCTTACATAACATACCCAAGGATATGGATAGGTAGATTTCACATAACAACACTAGAAAAAGAAAAAAAAAACTCTTAAGACATCTTAAGACATAATCCATAGATCAGGGACAAGCCAGAGTAGTGAGTGAAAGGATGTCCCAATCTTATTATTCTGCTGGTTATGTGGAATCACCTTCTTTTCTCTTTATCCACTTCATTTCACGCTGATCAAACAAAAAACAGAAAAAGCAGACAGTTAAATTAGTTAATAAGAAGCAGACAGTTAAATTAGTTAATAAGAAGCAGAACATAACTGTTTTATGTCTTGTTAGAGTCGTAACATGTGATTTTTATTTTTATTTTTTGGTTGCATACCTCTTGCAGTCGACTGAGGTACTGATGGGGTATCCGATATTAACGCCACATTCACCTGGAAGAGCAGCTGCATTGCCCGGGTTGATACCGGGGATACTGCTGGCGGCGTTTTTCAAACACTGACAAGTCGCTGACGATCGTGGTGGTCTTGGCGGCGTCGTTGATAGCCTTAACGCCGCTGCAGCAGCCAGGTGGGACTGGACCGCCTGTCTTCAGATAATTAAAGCAAGCTGCCAATTTTCCAGACACCTGACCGCATGTAATTGCCTGCGTAGTCATTGGGGCTGTGATGGCCATGCAGACTAAGACGACGCAGACCAACTTGAGGGAAGCCATTGTAGTAGGAAAAAAAAAACTTAGTTAAGCTCCGACAAAAAGACCCTTTTTAGTGCTCGAGAGGTAGAAACAAGGTTTAGATGTGACTGTGAGTGTAAATGTTGGATTGTTGGTGTTTATATAGAAGAAATGAGAGGTGAGGAATCGAGGAAATCGAATTCGAATTTAAAACCAAACCATACAAGGTCGGATTGTAACATCCCACCCTCAATTGGAAGGGTAGAATAGTAAATTGGCATATGATGGGCTAGATTGGGATTTCATAGGATTGCTTATGCATAATAGGATTGGTCCACAGTCATATTTGTGCACATGAAATTATTGTGCATGCATACATGATATTCCCGATTTGCGTGCCTAAGATAATTTTATTGGGATTAACGTGGTTAATGGGTTTGAAAATTATTCGAGTACGCCTATAAATTGTTTTCTATTTTAAGGATTTTAGGAATTTTTCCGAATTTTTCGGATTCTTGCTGACCGGAAAATTCCAACCGATCGATTGAGTGACTTTCTCAGATTAAAAGGACTGCCTAATGGCGTTGAATTATGGAATAAATAATTGTGGGAATTGTTATAGGACCATTAGCATATGTTGGATTAAGATTAAATGAGATTAGTGTTATGATTAACTTATGTTGATTAAGTTCACTTTTGTCTTGTTCAAAAAAAAAAAAATGCCAAGTGTCCCACCTATTTAAGGCTTTTGTCTTCTTCTTCTCCTTGATTTCGGTGGATTCACATTATATAGGTGAGAAAAAGAAGAGTCTAGCTCATTTTTTTCACTCCATCATCCAAACTCCCATATCCTCCATCTCCATCGATTTTCTTGTTTTCTTCTTCTTCTTTAAGTTACTTCCTTCCACCTTGAGAACCTCCCTTACATGTATACAAGTTACCTTCTTTTCATGATAATAAACTCCTTGTGTGAGGATTAGAAAGTAGAGAAAGTGGTGTAGTATTGAAGAGAGAAAAGCTTTGATTAGGTAAGTGTATGGTTTAAGTTTTACTTATGTATTTAATGCATGAATTCATAGTTAATTGCATGAATTGGAAGTGATTGTTTATGAAATATGATGTATGATGCATTAATGACATGAAACATATGGTTTGAATTGTTGGGCATGTTTATAGAAGAATTAATGAGGTTGAAGATGATTAGTGTTTGAATGTCATAGTTTCAAATGATTGTAGTGATATTAGATGAATAAGACTTAAAAGAAAATAATTGACTATGATGCTGAAATTTTATAGGTTATGTTGAGGTGAAGTGTTTGATGAAATTTTGGTTGAATAGGAAGGTAAATTGAGTGCTAAGCTTAAGTAGAATAGACATTGGAAAGAAAGGAATTGATTTGAGAAGTAAAGCTGGAAAATTGATATTTGACCTACTGTACTGTTTTGATCATAACTAATTGTATAGGTGAGTAAATGAGGTGAGATTTGTGCCCAATTAAACTTTGGGATGTTAGCTACATTTTTGTGTGAAATAGGTGTGGTCAAATTGTAACTCTAATAGGTTGAAATTTGGTATGGAAAGTTACTGTTTTATTGCCTGTGAACAGTAACCGAAACCATACCCAATGATCTTTGCTGATTTTTCTAAATTAATTGAGATGGAATTAGGGAGAATGGTCTTCATGGAAGTTGATGCATATTGAGTTAGCTTTCCATTACCACTGATCTTGCTAATTTTCGAGTTGTATATTGGGAGATATGAACTGATTACTATTGATTGGTTTTATGCTTTTTGGAGAAACCTAGTTAAAGTGTTGATTTTGTGAGCTTTCTGCATGGGAGCAATTTTAGCAATTTTTGTGGACTGAATTGGTGTGAGTGATATTCTGTAAAGTTGTAGAGGAAGACATTATCTTGAAAATGAAATATGGCATATAATTTTTAGAGGTCAAAGTTGGGAGTTATGATTTTTCAAAAACTGATCCTGAATTAGGTTAGGAATTGCTGATCATGGCAGTAACTTGCATGACAGTTTTGAAATGGTTAGAAATTAAATTGGAAATTGAGTTCTTCATGAAAATTGAAGTTTGAGGATTTATCTTTTCAGGGATATAAAGTTCAGATTTTTCTGACTTGTGTACAGGGAGTTATGCTTGTTATAAGTTTACTGCTCAAATTGAATGATTTCAGGGACAGCAACATTGACTGAATTAATTGACTTGTTTAGCAATGGAATTTGATTTTGGGTTGTTCTTGAAAGTTGTAGAGCACCTTATGGTCTTCCTGAGAAAATTTTATTGTGTTATTTTTGACTGAGGAAATGAGTAGTTACTGAATTTGCAAAGTATTGCACTGTTTGAAAGGTTTTGTGTAGACAGTAGCTTTGATGGGATATTTGACACCCTTAGGGGTGAAATTGATTTTTATGGTCTTCTTGAGAATTGTAGAGGGTTTCATGATCTTTCCAAGAAGCTATGGTTTGCATTTTTCTGAATTGTGTTCTAAGAATTATGGTTGTTGGAAATTTGGATTGAAAATAGGAAAAAAGGGCAAGGAAGTAGAGGAACCTCATGAGGCGAGGTAAGTCGCTTCGGTCATGAGGCGACGCCGCCTCGCGACGAGGCAAAATGAGTCTGCGTCGCGAGGGCGACGCCTAGCCCTCGCGACGAGGCAAAATGAGTCTGCCTCGCGAGGGCGACGTCTCGCCCCCGCTAGGCAGTTGCAATATGTATATATATTGTTTTTATTATTATTTGATTATTTGGTATTTGGTGATTCTTTTGCTCATAACTTTTCCGTCCGACATCCGATTGACCTGATTCTTGAGGCATCGGATTCGTGAAACATTGAATTTCATTTCATGGGAAATTGGGAATTTTTGGACGGAAAATTTACGTGGGTCCGGTTTATTGTTTTCTGGTCACTGTTTTATTTAATTGGGGACCTATAGAGGTCCGAATTGCGCACCGTCAGCGCCATTAGATTTCTAATTTTTAGACGGATTTTATTATGGGGAAATTTGGATTTAGGGCCGGAAAATTCATGAACATGCATATTTCACCTACATGTGTACAAATTGCATCTGTAGTGACCCGTTCTTTTTCTATTTCTTATAGAGGCCCAAGTGGAGCGTCGTCAGACCGACGGGGCGGAAACTTCCCGACATTAGCTCGGAAGTAATAGGTGAGTAACCTAGTTGGTTCCTCAACCTTTATGTGTTTAAGATTTTGCAATTATGCCATGGAGATAATGGGGTTTATATGTGTTTGATTTTGATTGATTTCGGACCATAGGTGTCTGAAATATTTGGAAACTTGTTATTGAAGTGCTATTTGTGTGTACCTGTTTGTGAATAAGTACATTGGAGATCTCGGACTAAAGGTCCGAGGGAATGGGAAATAAATATTGAAGTGTTAAAATTGTCTGTTTTGATACATTGGATGTGACTTTTAATATGATATGGTAGGATGCAATAAATTGTAAATGTATAGATCAAACACCGGACGAAGGTCCAAGAAACGAAAATTGGTCATCGAACTATAATCGATCGTAAATGAGAATTAGAGCATATGCATTCATGCATAATGGCATGATCGATAAAAGGCGGTTGGACCGGAGCAAAGACCGTATCGGGGCATATCACGCCTAACGTATGAGAGCTTTCACCAACGCACAGACCTCAGTCCAACGTATTTGAGCCTCGTGCTCAATGTATCGTGGCTTCAAGCCCAATGTTTTCGAGCCACCGGCTCAACGCAATGTGCCCATCATCGGGACAAGCCAAAGCACGTCACAACAACGTAATGAAAATGGAAAGGGTCTCATGTGCATTGCATATATGGTATGATTAAATGTGGATCGTATGAAAGGCGTATACGCCTTACATTTGTGAATTGTGATTGTATGTGATAACGGTAAATTGTGTGTTTATGCATGAATTGGGTGAACCATCGATGATGGTTTTCACCGAGTTCGCAAACTCACCCAACATTGCATCTATTTTTCAGAAATGGAGAGTACCCGCTGGACACACGGAGTACGATATCGCTAGCAAGATGCAGTATCGGTCGGGATCGAGGTCGTCGTGATTCGCATTAGTGTATTCATTTGGTATCATTTGGTATTTAGTAGGCCCAATTGTTTACATGTAATTATATAGAGTAACCGAGCACTAATGAGTGCTAATAATGAGTGAAATTGTTTTATCGGTGAAATGGTTTAATATTTGAAAATGTTTTGTTATAATTGGGCCAAGTCAATGATTGCTTACAGACTCTACCGTTTTGAAAGAAAAGATAATGTCATGCGACTCTAATGTTTTCAAAAAAAAATGTCACACGATTTTTGGTTAACAAGGTAATGATCGTTCTAGTACACCACCTCATGGTCACGAGCTCGGATATCACCATGGATATCGGGTTCGGGTCTCGTCGGAGTGGGTGCTACATTTAGGTATCGAGCCCGTAAATGCGAATGTATCCGGGCACATCTGAAACATAGGTTAAGGTTGCATGCATTTGAGTCGGTCGTTGCGCATCGTGGCAACCGATCCCCATCGAGTCGCACGCAGTAGAAATCCTACGTGTGCATACGTGTTAAGTGACTAAGTGAGAGAAAAGTGAGACCGTATTAGAATGTGAGCCCCTGAATGTGTATAGGCAATGAGAAATGGAAAAAGGAAACATCAATAATGAGAATTATAATGTACTGTGGTTAGAATGACTATGTTGGCTTAAATTGATTAAGGAAAGAAGTGATATCACAATGAATTCCCGGATTAAAGTGGCAATATGACGGCGACAGAAAATGAATATGTCTAGAACTTGGAGAGGTCTACTGGAGATATGAGAAGTATACTGGTTATAGGCCTAAGTGTGATTAAAAGTCCGGGATGACGAAGTAATTAGAGCTCTGACTGTATATGCGATGAAATGGGAAACATTGGAACTGAGTAAAACGTAGATGATCCGATCAAAGTGATATTGAGTGCTCAGATTTGTGTTTGATATCGTGAGATATCATAGGTAGATGAGGATAGTGAGATTGTGATAGATCAATATTGTACCGCCCCGGCCTACCTAGAACTAAAAGAACTGAATGAGCAAGGTGCCTAGTGCCTAGTAGAGTAAGAAAAAGTAGAAAGTGTACAGATAAACTGAAATGAACTCGTGAAACGGTTATGATCTGGAACGCATAAGCTTGAAACTGAAATGGGTATGTGAATATTGTGCTAAGAGTTTAGAAATCAGTATAATAAGATCGTAAGGGAAAAAGACAGACTGACAATTTCTACTGATTGTATATCGGGAAATTCTGGATTGATTGAATATGTGGATTTGGACACAGAAATGATAAATGGATGGGCAAATAGATAAATGGATGGAGATACAGTGGAGTTGTATCAACGATTTTGTCGTGTATTGGGGGACTGTGAATACCTTATCATAGATTGTTTGAGGAAAATAAAGAAAAATGAAGTATATATGAAAGAGTTGTCACATTTAAGTCGATTTACCGTTGGGAGTATCTATTGGATAGTAAAGTTGATCATGATTAATGAAACGTAAGTGAAAGATACATGGAAATAACAGAGGAGATGATCGGTGAATGGCTATAAGTGTAAAGTTCATAATGGGTTAAAGTAAGACATAAGATGACTGAATGTACCTTTATGAGGAGAAATGGAAAATGAAAAATGATTATGGCATAAGTCCTCTATTTGAGGATTGACATAAACGGAAATGAGTTTGTGGAATTCTGAATCGTATAGGATAATAATTGGTTTCCGGATAAGATGAAGTGATTTCTGTAATGTGTATAGTAAAGTATAAGGGTTAAAGAAAGTGTATCGCATATTGTTCGATTAAGATAGACGATAGTTGTGAATGATTGAAAAGCAATTAGGGACACTAATTGGCTGATGAGACTTTCGTGAACAAAGATAATGACGGTAGCAAGAAAAGAAGTACGCATTTAAATCAAAAGTGAAATTGAGTCATATCTCAAGAGGAGATTTAGACATAACAAGTGAAATATACGATTGAGGTTATATGTATTGTGTGTGTACGGGAATGTAAAGTATCCAACGACATAAATGGAATGTTTATTTGAGGTGATCCTATTGCAATGAAAAGTGAATAGATCTTCTTCGAACTGTGAAGTGAAATACTTAAATGAAGTGAAATTTATGGAAGTCCAAGTACGGATGACTAGGTATTGGCATATGTTGATGTGAATGACAGAAAATAAATTGAAAAGAGAAAATGAATAGAGACAAAAAGTCCTAAAGGAAAACTGACAATGACGTGATGTAGTGTTATATATATATATACTTTATGTATAATTGAGGAATTTGATACTGATGATAAGCATATCCTTGGAGAGTGGGCAGTGTGTGATGAAATGAGACAATATGTTAAAACGGTATTAGATAAATTGAATTGATTTTGATAAATGGTATTGGTTCTATGATCGAAATTGTTTAAAGCCTCGAGACTTTAGATTCCTATAAAGATACATCATGCTTATTCGAGGAAAAGACGGGCATAAATGACTACGAAATAAATGACAATTCGACTACTAAGCTCAAATAGTGAATGATAATTTGCAATGAATGATCAATTACGATATTGGGATTTTCCAAGAATGTCAAGTAGATTATGGGTAATTGTGAAGTGTTTCGAAAATTGAAGTTGTAGAGCTAGGGATCTTTGGATAGAGGTAAGAAAGGTTACTAGTTCAGGAAGCAAACTACTGTTTCCCATCCTGAATCTGAAGAGTCAAGTGTAATCGGGAGAATGGTATTGAATGATTCAAAAAAAAAATAAGCATGTGTCGGGATTGAACAAAGGAATTGATGAGCAAAAAAAATTGAACAGTCGAAGCTCGACATTCTAGTAAGTATATGAGAAAAGTGAAATTGAATAACTATGTGTATAGAATGAAGTGATTATTGATTCAAGTGCTGATAGGTGTTAATGTTCAATAGGAAAAAAAAAAAAGCTTGATTATGATCGTGTTACTGAGTTCTGATTTTACTGTGGGGATATACTGCTACACCGCACAGGGCCTAACAAGAGTCAAAGACCACAATGAATTTGAGACTGTGTTGAGTGAAACAAAGGAAAGTGACATAGGAAAACAACATAAGTTAGCTAAAATGGATCAGGATCGGATAAGTGAAACAGAATAAAATGCATATCCGAGATAGAGTGCGTGAACACTATAAAACAGTGAATTGTCTAAGGAGAATTGAATTTGAATAGAGAGTCAATGGGATATAAAGCATGACTGCATTAGGTAAAGTATCACTAGTAATAATGAAATGGAGCTAAATGTCATTGTATTGGTACCAAAGGAATGTGAATCGTCCCTGACGAGATAAATGAGGTTATTGTACGTATCACTTTGAACAGATGTACTCCATGGAATACGACTTAGTCTGTATGTTATTGGGAGAAAAAGATAATGGACGGTATAGTGAGAAAAAGGTATTGGATGGATAAATGTGATGATTAGTGAACAGGTTCGGAAATAATGAATTAAGTCATAGCATTGGAACTAAAGGTAATGACTACTCTGAAAATGGCAAGTGAGATAGCTAAGAAAATGAGATTGCCAACTGATAGCCTTGTTGAGTCCGTCTACTGTGATGAGTGATAATGAGTTAGCCAAATTAGTAACTGAACAACTGACTGAATATGGTTACAGTGACCTTTCGAAAAATGAATTATTGAGTGGAAAAGTGTATAGAGATGATAGGAACATATTATTACGGTCATACTAAACTGTTGACTGAGAATTTCGAGGACGAAATTTTTTTTAGGAGGGGGGAATTGTAACATCCCACCCTCAATTGGAAGGGTAGAATAGTAAATTGGCATATGATGGGCTAGATTGGGATTTCATAGGATTGCTTATGCATAATAGGATTGGTCCACAGTCATATTTGTGCACATGAAATTACTGTGCATGCATACATGATATTCCCGGTTTGCGTGCCTAAGATAATTTTATTGGGATTAACGTGGTTAATGGGTTTGAAAAATTATTCGAGTACGCCATAAATTGTTTTCTATTTTAAGGGAATTTTAGGAATTTTTCTCGAATTTTTCGGTTCTTGCCCGGACCGGGAAAATTCCAACTGACTGACTGAGTGACTTTCTCTGTACTAAAAAGGACTGCCTAATGGCGTTGAATTATGGAATAAATAATTGTGGGAATTGTTATAGGACCATTAGCATATGTTGGATTAAGATTAAATGAGATTAGTGTTATGATTAACTTATGTTGATTAAGTTCACTTTTGTCTTGTTCAAAAAAAAAATGCCAAGTGTCCCACCTATTTAAGGCTTTTGTCTTCTTCTTCTCCTTGATTTCGGTGGATTCACATTATATAGGTGAGAAAAAGAAGAGTCTAGCTCATTTTTTTCACTCCATCATCCGAAACTCCCCATATCCTCCATCTCCATCGATTTTTCTTGTTTTCTTCTTCTTCTTTAAGTTACTTCCTTCCACCTTGAGAACCTCCCTTACATGTATACAAGTTACCTTCTTTTCATGATAATAAACTCCTTGTGTGAGGATTAGAAAGTAGAGAAAGTGGTGTAGTATTGAAGAGAGAAAAGCTTTGATTAGGTAAGTGTATGGTTTAAGTTTTACTTATGTATTTAATGCATGAATTCATAGTTAATTGCATGAATTGGAAGTGATTGTTTATGAAATATGATGTATGATGCATTAATGACATGAAACATATGGTTTGAATTGTTGGGCATGTTTATAGAAGAATTAATGAGGTTGAAGATGATTAGTGTTTGAATGTCATAGTTTCAAATGATTGTAGTGATATTAGATGAATAAGACTTAAAAGAAAATGATTGACTATGATGCTGAAATTTTATAGGTTATGTTGAGGTGAAGTGTTTGATGAAATTTTGGTTGAATAGGAAGGTAAATTGAGTGCTAAGCTTAAGTAGAATAGACATTGGAAAGAAAGGAATTGATTTGAGAAGTAAAGCTGGAAAATTGATATTTGACCTACTGTACTGTTTTGATCATAACTAATTGTATAGGTGAGTAAATGAGGTGAGATTTGTGCCCAATTAAACTTTGGGATGTTAGCTACATTTTGTGTGAAATAGGTGTGGTCAAATTGTAACTCTAATAGGTTGAAATTTGGTATGGAAAGTTACTGTTTTATTGCCTGTGAACAGTAACCGAAACCATACCAATGATCTTTGCTGATTTTTCTAAATTAATTGAGATGGAATTAGGAGAATGGTCTTCATGGAAGTTGATGCATATTGAGTTAGCTTTCCATTACCACTGATCTTGCTAATTTTCGAGTTGTATATTGGGAGATATGAACTGATTACTATTGATTGGTTTTATGCTTTTTGGAGAAACCTAGTTAAAGTGTTGATTTTGTGAGCTTTCTGCATGGGAGCAATTTTAGCAATTTTTGTGGACTGAATTGGTGTGAGTGATATTCTGTAAAGTTGTAGAGGAAGACATTATCTTGAAAATGAAATATGGCATATAATTTTTAGAGGTCAAAGTTGGGAGTTATGATTTTTCAAAAACTGATCCTGAATTAGGTTAGGAATTGCTGATCATGGCAGTAACTTGCATGACAGTTTTGAAATGGTTAGAAATTAAATTGGAAATTGAGTTCTTCATGAAAATTGAAGTTTGAGGATTTATCTTTTCAGGGATATAAAGTTCAGATTTTTCTGACTTGTGTACAGGGAGTTATGCTTGTTATAAGTTTACTGCTCAAATTGAATGATTTCAGGGACAGCAACATTGACTGAATTAATTGACTTGTTTAGCAATGGAATTTGATTTTGGGTTGTTCTTGAAAGTTGTAGAGCACCTTATGGTCTTCCTGAGAAAATTTTATTGTGTTATTTTTGACTGAGGAAATGAGTAGTTACTGAATTTGCAAAGTATTGCACTGTTTGAAAGGTTTTGTGTAGACAGTAGCTTTGATGGGATATTTGACACCCTTAGGGGTGAAATTGATTTTTATGGTCTTCTTGAGAATTGTAGAGGGTTTCATGATCTTTCCAAGAAGCTATGGTTTGCATTTTTCTGAATTGTGTTCTAAGAATTATGGTTGTTGGAAATTTGGATTGAAAACAGGAAAAAAGGGCAAGGAAGTAGAGGAACCTCGCGAGGCGAGGTAAGTCAGCTCGGTCGCGAGGGCGACGCCTCGCCCTCGCGACGAGGCAAAATGAGTCTGCGTCGCGAGGGCGACGCCTAGCCCTCGCGACGAGGCAAAATGAGTCTGCCTCGCGAGGGCGACGTCTCGCCCCCGCGAGGCAGTTGCAATATGTATATATATTGTTTTTATTATTATTTGATTATTTGGTATTTGGTGATTCTTTTGCTCATAACTTTTCCGTCCGACATCCGATTGACCTGATTCTTGAGGCATCGGATTCGTGAAACATTGAATTTCATTTCATGGGAAATTGGGAATTTTTGGACGGAAAATTTACGTGGGTCCGGTTTATTGTTTTCTGGTCACTGTTTTATTTAATTGGGGACCTATAGAGGTCCGAATTGCGCACCGTCAGCGCCATTAGATTTCTAATTTTTAGACGGATTTTATTATGGGGAAATTTGGATTTAGGGCCGGAAAATTCATGAACATGCATATTTCACCTACATGTGTACAAATTGCATCTGTAGTGACCCGTTCTTTTTCTATTTCTTATAGAGGCCCAAGTGGAGCGTCGTCAGACCGACGGGGCGGAAACTTCCCGGCATTAGCTCGGAAGTAATAGGTGAGTAACCTAGTTGGTTCCTCAACCTTTATGTGTTTAAGATTTTGCAATTATGCCATGTGGAGATAATGGGGGGTTTATATGTGTTTGATTTTGATTGATTTTGGACCATAGGTGTATCAAATATTTGGAAACTTGTTATTGAAGTGCTATTTGTGTGTACTGTTTGTGAATAAGTACATTGGAGATCTCGGACTAAAGGTCCGAGGAATGGGAAATAAATATTGAAGTGTTAAAATTGTCTTTTGATACATTGGATGTGACTTTTAATATGATATGGTAGGATGCAATAAATTGTAAATGTATAGATGAAACACGGATCGAAGGTCCAAGAAACGAAAATTGGTCACCGAACTATAACCGATCAAATGAGAATTAGAGCATATGCATTCATGCATAATGGCATGATCGATAAAGGCGGTTGTGACCGGAGCAAAGACCGTATCGGGGCATATCACGCCTAACGATATGAGAGCTTTACCAACGCACAGACCTCGGTCCAACGTATTCGAGCCTCAGCTCAATGTATCGTGGCTTCAAGCCCATGTTTTCGAGCCACGGCTCAACGCAATGTGCCCATCACTGGGACAGCCAAAGCACGGTCACAACAACGTAATGAAAATGGAAAGGGTCTCATGTGCATTGCATATATGGTATGATTAAATGTGGATCGTATGAAAGGCGTCGCCTTACATTTGTGAATTGTGATTGTATGTGATAACCGGTAAATTGTGTGTTTATGCATGAATTGGGTGAACCATCGATGATGGTTTTCACCGAGTTCGCAAACTCACCCAACATTGCATCTATTTTTCAGAAATGGAGAGTACCCGTTGGACACACGGAGTACGATATCGCTAGCAAGAGCAGTATCGGTCGGGATCGATGTCGTCAGATTCGCATTAGTGTATTCATTTGGTATCATTTGGTATTTAGTAGGCCCAATTGTTTACATGTAATTATATAGAGTAACCGAGCACTAATGAGTGCTAATAATGAGTGAAATTGTTTTATCGGTGAAATGGTTTAATATTTGAAAATGTTTTGTTATAATTGGGCCAAGTCAATGATTGCTTTAAGACTCTACCTGCTTTTGAAAGAAAAGATAATGTCACGCGCACTCTAATGTTTTTCAAAAAAAAATGTCACACGATTTTTGGTTAACAAGGTAATGATCGTTCTAGTACACCACCCTCATGGTCACGAGCTCGGATATCACCATGGATATCGGGTTCGGGTCTCGTCGGGAGTGGGGTGCTACACGGATTCACCAGACTTTTTGGTGTCAACTGTGTAAAACATGGGTGTGATTGTATCACACCACGCACCGCACAAACGCACGGTTTATTTCCTATCAATTATTTTAGATATAATTTAGGGATAAATTATTTTAAAATATTTTTTATCTTGTATTTATTTAGATGTATATGATTATGTTTGTAGGATAATTGTACATTGAAAATTAAAATTATAATGAGATTATAATTATGAGATTCATATTACATTTATGTATAGTTCTTAGTTATTGTTTTATTAAGACTAGACATTAATATAACATAAAAAGATTAACACATATTTTGATTTTTGTTATGAAGGAAGTAGTTGATTTTATAGGTTAAAGTATAGAGATACTTAAACAAACGTGTGGGTACTTACCAGAGAACAGATTCATTGAACAGACCCGATATGAGAAATCCATTTAGAACATTACTTGTATGTGTATGGAATTCTCATTGTGATGATTGTACAACTGAACCTTTGACTTGAGGTCATCAAAGTTATCTTGTATGAGATTGTTATGTTTTGATACTACTCGTGATCTATTTTGTCAAAGGTCATTTAAATGGTAGTAATTAGATTTAGCATGAACTATATGGAGATAGTTAAATGATCAATATATGATTCATCACCCTAAAGTAATTAGGGAAAATGTTTCGTTGTTCTCTATTAATATTGATTCAAGAAATTCTTAGCCAAAGTAGAATGATATTTTGTAAACAGTTTACAAATATCATTAATTGAATCAATAGTTAATGGCAGAAAACTAATATAATTGGGCTCAAAATATAGTAGACATTAGTCAATGCTCTATGCTTAATTGAGACATTGGTTGATGAAATGATTGAATTATACGAAAAAATCATGCACAGATAGGTTAGTCAAAATTACTTTGGCATTCATAAAATTTAGGTGGTCATGATGCGTTACTAGACGTCAATCTTGATCTATGATTATAAATTTTTTAATTGGAGAATTTAAGTTAAATTAAAATAAGTTTTAATTTATCTAATTCTAATTCTAATTATGAATTATAATTATAATTTATAATCATTGCCAATATATTTGGAAACCTAATGGGTCTCACATATAGAATAGGTTGGAAATAGCAAAGTTGATTTAATCAAGTTCAACTTTATTATAAAGTTTGAGAAACTTTATGATTAAATATGAGATATTTAATAAATAAATATCAATATAAGAAATTGAATCTTATTTGGGCATAATTGGTATTCAATTACAACTATTTGTAATTCTAATTAAAGTTTAATTGAATTAATATTTAATTTCAATTAAATTACTAAAACGTCCAAAACTTATTATAAATAGGCTTGAGCTCTATGGAGCCAGCACTTCATGCTTAACCATTTTTATAAAAGTTACAGAGTTCTCTCAACCTGTTATGTAGATACCGTTAGAGGCCGAAGACTTGTGTGACTACGGTGGTTGAAACGAATCGGTTTCGAAAATGGTTTGAGGGATGCATCAAGATAAATATTAAACTTCAAAATAAGGTACGAATTAAATTTCCGTTTTATTTTAATTCGTGTTAATCATTTTATATAATTAAATAGACCTTGATTTTCGTGAAATTAAAAGTCATAAAAGAGTTTCACGATTATTCATTGCGATTTGAATCGGATCCCAACCGATTTCCCAACAATAGTACAGAGTGAGTTTTAATTCTATAATTTGGTTTAAAATTTGAGTGTTATTGATCCGAAAATTGGGAATTGAAAATCGATATGATGTTATTCTTCGTGAAACATTCGGTTATTACGATGACATGTAAGATATATGTCAACAACACAACAGCAAAATACAAGGGGTTGCATGGAGTAGAGTTAAAAGTTACATTACCTTAATGAAATTGTTTCACTTAAATTTTAAATATTATTTTATTTATTTTTTAACCGATGAATCATATTCGCTTACCTCAGCTACTTTTTATACCTTAAATGGAGTATTGGTTAGTTGAGATCCACATGACCCTAACTTACAATAGGAATGGAGAAAGACCCGAATTTGAATCGGCTAGATCCAAATATTTGAAAGATTCATATTAAACTAAAAATAGATTTGGGCCAAGTTTTGGGCTTAAATCCAATTAAGTTTAGATCATACTTAAAGTTTGATTTTTTAATTTGAACTCAAATTCAATATGATGCATGTAACTCGTAATTTATATAAGTATATGAATCATAGTACACTATAATTGAGCTATGATGAGCCAAAAATATTTATAAAAATATCATTAATATTATAAATAGTATAAAATATCTTATAAAATAAATCTTTTATTTAATAGTGATTATCACCAAAAATTACTAAATAATAGTTTTATCATTTTAATTCAAAATCATTTTATAATTTTAATAGTAATTATCATTTTTAGTTTAATTTGTTAATTAATTATTTAAAATTAATAAATTATTATAAACTAAAATAAATAAATAAAATTTTATTTAATAATATTTTTGTAGGGGTAAAAGTCACAGATTATCAGCTCCCCTGCACCTCGCTTCATCTTGGGACTTTTCAGGGTATGATGACGATGATGATGAATATTTTGATAATAAAAATTTAAATTATTTAATAGGTTTATTTTAAAATTTAAAATTTATTTAATTTATAATTAATTTAATAATAATTTAATATCGATTAAACTTTTTAAACATGAAATTTCTTATTTTATCTATTTAAGTTTAGGTTTAATTTTTAATAATTAACACTCGTCTTCTTCTTAAAAAATAAAAAATACAACATTTACCCTCCCATCAAATTGCATATTGACAATGGTGAAGATTCTTAAATGTGGTTTGACAATTGCACAACTTCCATTGATAAATGTAAATGGCACTTCGAATCAAATGATACAGTTCTCAGCTTTTCATTAATGACGTTCATTGACGCCTAACGACTACCGATAAAGATTAAAACCGAAATGGTCGAACCGAACAAGAGCTCCAGGCATGTGCGGTGGTATACTCTCCGTTGACACCTAAAAGTCTGGTGAATCCATATAGACTGCTCAACGGGAGGGGCGGGACGGGAGTGGACGGGCGGCCAACAACGTCCGCTAATGACTTCATAGTACGTGGACCAGGCTACAGAAACTAGTTTTTAGTTGGGACAGTGGTAGAGCAGAGATTGAACTCTTTTGGATTTAGTATCGCTTAAATTTTAATACGATACTGTGTTAATATCGGGTATTATTTTAAGTAATTTTTTAAAATTTTAAAAGAGTTTTAAATTTTAAAAAAAATTAGAAAATAGTCTATTATCATATTATATAATTTTACTATATATTTTTTAACAATATCTACAAAAATTAGAATAATAAATAATAAATAATTTTATAATTTTATTTAATTTAATTTATGATTTAATAATTATTAATAAATATAATTAAATTTAAAATATATAAATTTCAAATAAAATTTGATTTAATAATTAAAATATATATAATAAATATTAGTTTATAAATAATAAATTTTAAAGAATTTATTTAAAAATAAAATCTCTTTATTAATACATTATTAATAAATAATATATAAAATAAAAATAATTTATTTTGTAAGGTTTATTAAATTTATAATTATTATTAATTATAAAATATTTATTTTATTTAAAATAAAAATCACAATAATTATAAAAGTTGAACTAAAATAACAACTTAAAAATTTTTGAAAAAAAGAGATTGGAGCGAGGAAGAAGAGTTTAAATTTTTTAAAAATTTTTACAACAAAATTCCTATATTTTTTAAAATTTTTAATACCAGCCAATATTTAATCCGTATTTTAAATATTGGTTGTTATTTAAATCCGATACAATCAATCTTTGTACCAATTTTAATCCGATAGAGTTCGTATCATTCAGTATGAAAACATTGGGTTTTAGTCTGCTCCAACCAAACAAAGCATCAGCTGGTATTTGAATCCAATATAATTGTCCTGTATTGGCCGAATCTAAAACACGAAATGTTAAATATGCTCCAACTAAGCAAAGAACTCATTTTTCGGTTCCTAACTCTTGAAAAGATGGGGTAAGCAAATTTCCACCAACATGGAAGAAAGCAAAAGAAAAAAACTTTAAAGGGTTTGAATGTCTATATATGTGGAAAGATTCTTTTTTCTTTTTTTTTTTACAAAGGAAATAACAATACTAAGGCTGTGTTTGGAGGATAACTGATCAGCCAAAATTTGACTGATTGACCAAAAATTAGCTATTTCACTTAGTCAAGGAGCTATCAAACCTGTTTGGTAATTGGCTGGTTGAGTTGGCTGATTCAATCCAAACAGCCAAAAATCAATCAGCTGGTGTTAACCAGCGTTTGATTACCTCAAACCCAAAATACGAAAATATCCACATTTTCACCTCTATTTTTTCTCTACTCTTCCAATGCAGAACCAAAACTTAGGCATCACCTGAGAGATATTGTCATTAATGTCTCTAATGAGACCTGAAAGACGGTTGGAATCCAATGGACCTCCATCTGTGGATGACACTTCCCACTGTCGATGGTGTTTCCATCAAGGGAACATAGGTTGAAGAAGACAGCCGTTGATAAAATTCAATGTGTAGGGTTACACATTTATGCTTATATAGGATGGGCCCATTTCAATGGGCTTAGAACTATGGGTTGGTATTTGGATTGGTATTCGAACTCAATTTTGATCCATTTAAATGAGTCGATAAAACCTCATTTCGGCTGTAAAATAATTCAAGATAATAGGGTTAAAAATCATTTAGATCTAATATGGGTTAATATTTGGATTTAAATGAATTTTAATAATAGGCTTAAATGTTTTGATGAGTAAAATACAAGTTAAGATTTGCAGATCAAATTAATAAATTTATTTATTTAGAAATAAGTTTTAAATTCATTGAAAATATGAATGAATTTTAATAATATTTGAAAACAAGTTTGTAAATTGAATTATAAATTTAAAATTGATGAGTTTAATCTTAATTAAAATAAGTTCATAAGTTTAATAATAATAAATTAGAAATAAGTTCATAATTAAATTAGATAAATTAAATCCAATATTAGGTTTAATGATTCAAAAGAAATCATTTTTCATGCTCTTTCAAATATTTTGGCTTTAATGATATTCTCATGTTATCGAAAACATTTCAAATTATTATTTAAACTTATTGTTACAAGTTAAAAGACTCGCATAATTGTTTTCAATAAGAAGATTATGAATGATATATAGAAACAAAACTAACTAATCTTCAAATTTCAAAGATTATTGTTTATATTGGATTTGATCGGTCAACTACTTCCTTACCCTTACCAATTATTAATGGATAACACTAATTTTGTAGAATTAAATATCTAAAATATAAATTCTTATAAGAATATTCATTGAAATACTAAAATATATAATATTCATAGTCTTATATTTTTTTAAAGTCATGTCTTTATAAGTCATTTTACACTTAAATGTACTAATTTTACCAAATATTTGTAATAAACAAGTTAATCATCTAATCAAACCAAATTGATATAATCAACTATTAACTAACAGCTGATTGACAAACAGGACCTAAATTAACTCTCTGAGGTACATGGTGCTTTGCGCATCTCGTCGGAGGAGCTCCTAGACTCCAAAAGGGGGATCGGGAAAGATTTGACATTTAATGATTATAAATATAGAAAAAACGTCTTTTTTCGTGAAATCTCATCCATATATTATCCATACATTTGATATATTTTAATCCTCTTATTAAGCTAAAAAATGAATTTAATCAAAGTTTTGAGCATGAGTCCAATAAAGTTTAGATTTTAACTTAAACATTTTGAATTTTTTTAATTGGACCTCGAATTTTAAAATTTTGGAATCCAATCCCATCCATCATCATTTGTAACTCATAATTTTTATAAAAATATGAATCATAGCATACTATAATTGAGGTATGATGAGCCAAAATATTTATTAAAAATATCATTAATATTCTAAATAGTAAAAATGCTTTATATAATAAAACTTTTATTTAAGAGTAATTATCACCAAAATTACCAAATAATAGTTATAAAGTTAATTTTTATTAAATTAAATTAAATTTCTAGTGTTTGAATTCAAATTTAACAAAATTTTAATACAATAATCATAAAAATTACATAGATATAATCTAAAATTAATAGATTGAAAAGTGTAGATAATTAAACTAGAAAATATCAAATGGATTTGCATGCTTGCTTATTGATCTATCACTCTAGCTTGCATCAATATAAAGTAACATTAATCTCTTTATATAACATAAAAGTAAGCTCTTACATAACATACCCAAGGATATGGATAGGTAGATTTCACATAACAACACTAGAAAAGAAAAAAAACTCTTAAGACATCTTAAGACATAATCCATAGATCAGGGACAAGCCAGAGTAGTGAGTGAAAGGATGTCCCAATCTTATTATTCTGCTGGTTATGTGGAATCACCTTCTTTTCTCTTTATCCACTTCATTTCACGCTGATCAAACAAAAAACAGAAAAAGCAGACAGTTAAATTAGTTAATAAGAAGCAGACGGTTAAATTAGTTAATAAGAAGCAGAACATAACTGTTTTATGTCTTGTTAGAGTCGTAACATGTGATTTTTTTTTTTGGTTGCGTACCTGCAATGATCGAGGTATGCGATGGGGTATCCGATATTAACGCCACATTCACCGGAAGAGCAAATGCATTGCGGGTTGATCTGGGGATACCGTGGCGTTTTCAAACACCGACAAGCCGCTGACGATCGGGGTGGTCTTATGGCGTCGTTGATAGCCTTAACGCTACCGCAGCAGCCTGTGGGGCTGGACCTTTGTCTTGAGATAATTAAAGCAAGCCGCCAATTTTCGGACACCGACCGCATGTAATTGCTGCGTAGTCATATCAACATGATGGCCATGCAGAGACTAAGACGACGAGACCAACTTGAGGGAAGCCATTGTAGTAGGAAAAAAACTTAGTTAAGCTCAAACAAAAGACCCTTTTAGTGCTCGAGAGGTAGAAACAAGGTTTAGATGTGATTTGTGAGTGTAAATGTTGGATTGTTGGTGTTTATATAGAAGAAATGAGAGGTGAGGAATCGAGAAATCAATTGAATTTAAAACCAAACCATACAAGGTCGGATTCACCGGACTTTTTGGTGTCAATCAGTAAAACATGGGTGTGATTGTATCACACCACGCATCAAGATTAAAGTGAATCATGTGAAACATGGATGTGATTGATCACACCACGCACCACACAAACGCATACGGTTTATTTCCTACGGTCAATTATTTTAATTATAGTTTAGTGATAAATTATTTAAAATATTCTTTATCTCGTATATTTAGATGTATATTATTAAGTCTATAGGATAATTGTATATTGAAAATGAAATTATAATGAGATTTGTATTACATTTATGTATTGTTCTTAGTTATTGTTCTATTAAGACTGGACATTAATAGAATGTAAAAAGATTAGCACATTTTTTGTTTTTTCTTATAAAAAAAGTAGTCGATCTTATATGTTAAAGCATAGCGATACTTAAACAAACGTGTGGGTACTTACCAGAGAACAAGTTCATTGAACAGATCCGATATGACAAATTTATTTAAAATATTACTTGTATGTGTATAGAATTCTCATTGTGATGATTGTATCTGTTGAACCTTTGACTTGAGGTCATCAAAATTATCTTGTATGAGATTGTTATGTTTTGATACTACTCGTGATCTATTTTATCAAAGGTCATTTAAACAGTAGTCATTAGATTTAGCATGAACCATATGGAGATAGTGAAATGATCAAGATATTATTCACCATCCTAAAGTAATTAGGGAAAATGTTTGGTTGTTCTTGATTAATATTAATTAGCCAAAATATAATGATATTTTGTAAACAGTTTACAAATATCATTAATTGAATCAATAGTTAATGGCAGAGAACTAATATAATTGAGCTCAAAATAGAGTAGACATTAATTGCATGCTCTATGCTTAATTGAGACATTGGTTGATGAAATGATTGAATTATACGGAAAAATCATGCACGGAAATATTAGTCAAAACTACTTTGGCATTCCTAAAATTTAGGTGATCATGATGCGTTCTTGACGTCAATCTTGATCTGTGATTATAAATTTTTAATTGGATAATTAAAGTTAAATTAAAATAAGTTTTAATTTATCTAATTCTAATTCTAATTATGAATTAGAATTATAATTTATAATCATTGCCAACATATTTAGAAACTTAATGAGTCTCACATATAGAATAGGTTGGAAAGAGCAAATATTTAATCAAGTTCAACTTTATTATAAAGTTTGAGAAACTTTATGATTAAATATGAAATATTTAATAAATAAATATCAATATAAGAAATTGAATCTTATTTGGGCATAATTGGTATTTAATTAGAATTATTTGTAATTCTAATTAAAGTTTAATTAAAATTAATATTTAATTTCAATTATATTATTAAAACGTCCAAAACTAATTATAAATAAGCTTTGAGCTTTATGGAATTAACACTTCACGCTTAACCTCTTTATAAAAGTTATAGAATTCTCTCAACTCATATGTGGATACCGTTAGAGATCGGAGACTTGTGTGGCTACGGTGGTTAAAACGAATCTACATTTGAAAACGGTTTAAGGGATGTATCAAGATAAAGATTAAGCTTCGAAATAAGGTACGAATTAAATTTCTGTTTTATTTTAATTCGTGTTAATTATCTAATAAAATTAAATAGATTTTAATTTTTAGGAAATTAAAAAATTACAAAAAAATTTATGATTATTCCGCTACAGTTTGGATCAGATCCTAACCTAATTTTTCAACAATAGTATCATAGCGAGTTTTTAATTCTATAATTTTGATTAAAATTTGAGTGTTATTGATCAGAAAATTGGGAATTGAAAAATCAGATATGATATTATTCTTGGTGAAACATTCAGTTATTGCGATTTCTGGAATTGCGTTTCACCTCTGCGCATGTTCCATGTTCTTGCGTTTGGGAAACCATATCTTTGCGGTTGTGTTTACTGATTTTGTGTTGGAAAAACACCCATAGGACAATCGCATGTCGGCATCGTGAGCGACGCCTTGCATCTGATATTCTGCGGTTTTCCCTTGTGATTGTGTTTACTGCTTCTTTTAATTGATTACGCACGATCTCTATTTCTTTCTTTGTGAGTTCTTGGTTCGGTGAATCGCCCATCTGTTCGCATCTGGCGACGCAATGGTCGCCTGCGACGCAATGGTCGCCTGCGACGCCATCGGTATGAAATCGTTGGGCAAATAAAGGCCATCCACAACAAGCGACCTGCCTGCGAGAAGCAAATGTCACGGAGGAGACCCAGGCAAACGCAGGCGGCGGCACGAGGGAAGGAGAACGTGGGAAGCAGTTAGTGAATTGTGAAACACGCGATCAGTATACATTGAACTTCTTGTTTGTTTTTCACATCATGAATAGGTATAAGAAGCTTGTAAAGAGAGGTAGAAACATGGGATTGCGCAGAGAAGTAGATGGGATTATCAAAAGTGTTTATCTAAGTTTTGAAAAAATGCTTTCAAATGGATTAGATTTATTAAGAATGCTTTCAAATTTAATTTAATTTTTCAAATGGTTGGATTATTAAATTGAATTGATTTATTCATTTAATTCTAAAATTAAGATAATTATTTTTCTTAATTTGATTAATATTAATAATTATATTGATTCTTAATTAATTTTAAAAATAAGTTTTAAAATTAGAATTAATTAGTTTCAATTATATTGAAATTAATTAATTAAAAAGTTGTTTCTAAAATTAGAATTAATTATTTTCAATTATATTTAAATTAATTAATTAGACTTCTTAAAATTAAGAAAATGTTTTCTTAAATAATTAAAAAGATGTTTCTTAATTAAATATATTTTTTCAATTTGATTGAGATAAATTAAATTATTGATTTATTTGTTTAGAGAATTATTATTTTATTTATTTAGAAATTGTTTTCTTTATTTATTAATAATAAGTTTCTTGGTTTATTAGAAATTATATTATCATGATTAAATTTTGAAAAGTGTTTTCATTTATTTATCAAGAAAATGAGCTTTTAAATATTTTTGAAAAATAGTTTTCTAATCTATTAAAGTAAGATTTTCTAATTTATTAAGAAATCAATCTCTAAATAAGTAATATAAAGACTTTCTTAATTAAATATAAAAGTGTTTTATTTAATTTTGTAAGTAGTTTTCTTTTAATATTAGAAAATTGTTTTCTAATTGAAGAAAACAATTTCTAATGATATTAGAAATAGTATTTCTAATTAGATTAGAACTATTTTCTAATTGAATTAGAATATGTTACTTACATAATTTTGAAAAGAAAATTTTCTAAATTATAATAAGTAAGAAGAATAATTTATTGAAAATTGTTTTCAATTAAATTATTATTAAAGGAATTAAGAAAAATTGAAATAGTTTTTAGTTGGATTTGAAAATTGTTTTCAAATCAAATTAAATTATATTTAGAATAGGAATTTAGTTTACTTTGAGTCAATGGTTTTAATCGTTTTCAAATAAACTTAAATTTCTATTTAGAATAGGAATTTAATTTACATAGAGTCAATGGTTTTAATCTAATTTAATTTTTCCAAGAAGTTGTAAATGTTATCTTAGATTATGAAGGTCAATAAATAGAATCAAACGAAACTTGATGTTTTATGCATATAATTTGATTATGAATGCATAAGTTGCTTATTTAATTTATATGGATGATATATATATATATATTGGATGCATGATAAATTGTATGTTTTATATGTGTGATATTTTACATACAATTTGTGTTTGATGAGACGAATGAAATTGAAATATCTCATTAAAATATTAAGTATACGTTAAGAACGTGATTATTGTCTCTATTGTTATAAGAATAAACCAGAGTTCTGTTTATTGTAAGGCTTGTTAAGTAAACTCAAGGCTCCTTTAACCCGAATATGTTTAATCTTATAATAGTAGGTTATAGTTAACTAAATTTATGTAATTTGAATGAGCAAACTCTTGATCACATAAATTTAGAGGCAGGGTTAGAAATGATATATCATATATATTTTGGCAAGAGTTGTCACCTAAAGAATTTAAGAGTCACATGAGATATGATTGATAAAGTTATTATCTACTTAATTTAAATATAGTTGGTTTGTTGAGGAAACTTAAGGTCAACTATATTTGAATGGGATCCTAACCCACTAGAGAAATTAAAGT
Organism: Erythroxylum novogranatense; assembly: GCA_029891385.1. Lineage (NCBI taxonomy): Eukaryota > Viridiplantae > Streptophyta > Magnoliopsida > Malpighiales > Erythroxylaceae > Erythroxylum > Erythroxylum novogranatense. The sequence goes on along the minus strand of CM057231.1, from coordinate 97,607,109 downwards.
AATCTTTCAGAATAACAGTGAGGGCTGTTATTTCGAATAAAATAGTGGGAGTAACCAAATTCATGATTAAAGTCCTAATTTTTTTGGGTAGTTATGACATATAATTGATTACTTGCTTTCCTTACATTTATATTTTGTTCTTAATGGAATCTATCTTATTTAGTATAGTTGATAATAAGTTAGTAAACCCAAGTTCATGGATATAGGATATGTATGAGAAAAGTTCTCAAAAGTTAGATAGAAAATTGTATATTTATTATGCAATTTTTCTAGTTAGATAGAAAATTGTATATTCATTGTGCAATTTTGCTATGATCCTCATTCAGGATACGGTGACAAAGTTGTAGAGATATGTCAAAATCATATAGATAACAAAATGTATTGAAATTTTGAGTTTACTAATATTTCGTAAACTTTGACATCAACATGTAAGATGCATGTCAACAACATGACAGCAAAATGCAAAGGGTTACATGGAGTAGAACTAAAAGGTACAGTACTTTAATGAAATTGTTTCACTTAATTTTTAAATATTATTTTATTCATTTTTTACAAGGTCGGATTCACCAGACTTTTTGGTGTCAACTGTGTAAAACATGGGTGTGATTGTATCACACCACGCACCACACATAGAACTGTGTAAAACATGGATGTGATTGATCACATCACGCACCGCACAAACGCAAGGTTTATGTCATACGATTAATTATTTTAGTTATAGTTTAGTGACAAATTATTTAAAGATGCTTTTTATTTTGCGCATATTTAGATGTATATGATTATATTTATAAGATAATTGTACATTACAAATGAAATTATAATGAGATTATAATTATGAGATTCATATTACATTTATGTATTGTTTTAGTTATTGTTCTATTAGGACTGGACATTAATAGAATGTAAAAAGATTAGCACATATTTTGTTTTTTCTTATTAAGGTTGGTTCTGCCGGATTCAGGCTGAACGGTGCGTTGCCGTTTGGATCCATGAGTTGGCAACCTTCTGCGTTGTTCCTCGACGTGAATATACCTGCAAAACAAGGAAGGCTCGTCGGGGGTTGTGTCCCGATTAGCCCCTCCGACGCTCAAGTAAGTTTTCTGGTGAAGGTGGGACCGATGAATGTAGAGAAAACAAATTAGGTTATGATCTCGTACCTCGATTACGGGAGAATAATACCTTTTATATGGTTTTGCAGTTAGGTTTAGGTCTTTACGTGTTTGCATGGGAGACTCTTTTCAACCGATGGGCCGAAAGGGGGCATGGGCTTTAGGCGCAGGACTGATCTTCGATGATTGGACCGATCGGCCCATGGGTCGTCTTGAATGGATCCGGGCCCAGCATGATCGACCCGACCATAAGCCCCCTACTCCTCGAGTCTGAGCGAAGAGAAGTGTCGGAGGAGTATGCAGAGGTTTTATAGCTCCGTCATAGGACGACTCGGGGTTGGGACGATCGGTTGAGCCTTGAGACATAGCTCGTTTGTTGGTCAGCTAAATGGAATGATCGGTCGGTCGGGCAATGCTGTTATAGCCCGGCCATGGGACGGCCCGGGTAGTTTCAATTGGTCGGGTGCCGACTAGTTGTCTCCATTAGCGGGCGCGTGAAGGCATTTGAGGCATTTATTATTTGACGGCGCACGCCGTCGATGCTTTTCAAAATCTGAAACGTATCGTCTTTGTAGCAGTTACCCAGCTGTCCCGCACGTCCTTTCAACTGTTCGCGCCCGTCCGGATTTCGATTAACCCTAATTTGTCTCCATCCAAATCGTGCCGCTTGTCCAAGAGTAGCTCGGATTCTCTCCACATGTCGAGCTTTGGTTGGATCCTAATTCGAGAGTTTTCCCTATAAATGTTTGGAGTAGGCGGATGATTTGCTTTTCTTCGCACTCATTTCGTTCTTGCCGTCTTCTTGCTTTCCTCTGTTTTTTCCCTATTCTCATTCTCGGAAGTTGTCTTCGGCGTCGCTCAAATTTCCGATTCCCTACCATTAAATAGGTACGTCCCTTCCTTCATTCTCTCTTCTAAATTCCTCTTGAAAGCATGTCATCTAGCGGTTCTCGGAGTGGGGTTTCTTCAAGTGATTCTGTTGACGGGAGGTCGTCGGAGGTTATGGCTGAGGTGACGGCGGTGTCGAGGTTAAGGTATGTTGAAGAGATTACAACAAGGGAACGGAAAGACGGGCTGATAGTAAAGGAGTTGCCCAAGGGTAAATCCAAGATGTCTGCGTCGGTCAGTCCTTAGGAACAGTATCTCTCGGGATTGGGAGCCTAGGTTGGCTTCTGAGAATGAGGGAGTCGGCAGCAGCAGAGATGGGTGGATTGCCGTCTCTGAGTATTTCTTTTCGGTCGGAGGCTTGAGATTACCGTACGTGCCGATCGTAGACGAAGTGTGCGCTAACTATCAGTTGAGGCCGAGTCAGATCCCTCCGAATGAGTGGCGTTTCATTAATGGACTTGTACTGTTGTGCCACCACTTCGGTTGTCCGCCCTCGGTTAACATCTTGCGCCACTTCTTGAGGATGAGCCAGAGTCCGAGTTCTGGGGGTGGCATCCCTTCCCTAATGTATAAGGATGCCCGGTATCGCCCAGCCGGGACGTCTGGTAAAATTTTCGGCTGAAGAACAAAATACTTCTTCGTGAAGCCTCCGGGGGCTTCTTCCGAGTCCCAGCCATGGAGGTATCCCCACGCCGAGCGATGGAATGACTCATCGAGTCTATTCCTTCCCAGGGAGGAGCGGGAGGTAGTTAACCGTATAAAGGAGCTTGGCCAGTATAACTTCGCTCGGCTCATCTCGGGGTATGGCGGGGGGGCCTCGGCCAACTCTCTACTGAATGACCCCCCGCCGCGAGTTGGCGGGCTAGGAGAGGGAGCGCCCACTTTGGTTGACCCTCATGATTGATTTATCTTCTTTATTCGAGGTTTTGTTCGGTTTCTAACCTGTTTCCTTTGTTTGGCAGCTATGGTCAAAGTTAATACTTTTCCGGCCCCAAGTCCGCCACGTAAGCGTAAGGTTGGTTCCTTGGGGGCTAGAGGACAGGCGGAGAGGGGAGAGGCTAGTTCGCGGGTTGCTCGACCCATTGCTTCCGGGCAGCATGATGTTCCTCCTACCGTCCCCGAACCATTGGCGGCGCCTGCTGTAGTCGTCCCGCCTTGTCCGAGCATGGTTGTAATCCAGGAAGAGGAGGAGGAGGTTGAACGACCTCTGAAGAGGAGGAGGGCCGTCAAAGTTGCCGACCAATCTCCCAGTTCCCCCGTAGCCGACCGATCTCCTTGCCCTTTGGTGGCTGCTTGTCCTTCGGTGGTCGACCAATCTCCCCGTCCTTTGGGCCAACTCAAGGGAAAGGAGAAAGCGGGTGACGTCGGGCTGTGGGAGTCTCTGATCAAGCTGCCCAGGGACTCCTCAACTATTGACGTCGGCGTTGTCCGTCATATCATGGAAAGGATTACTCCTCCCGTGGATGGGGAGAAATTAGACCAGAAGAGCAATAAGGATATGGGGTCTCTACTCTTGCGTACTTGCCTGAGGAGCTCAATGATGTCGTTCGAGACGGTGCAGCGGTTGGAGGTTCTGGACCGTGAGGTTCAGGATCTTCAGGAGCAGATGCAGGCTCTGAAGGACGAGCTTTCGAAGGTAGAAGAGGAGAGAGACCTTCTCAGAGCTCATAATTCTTCTTTAGAGGAGGAGAAGAAGATTCGGGAGGAGGCGGCAAGTATTTTGAAGGCCCAAGTTGACACGGGGGAGGAAGAGATGCGCGCCTTGCGAGCTCAGCTCACAAAGGAGGAGGTTGAAAGGGTAAAGGCGATGGCAGCGAGGAGCAAGCTATCCGAGTAGTATGCAGTGTTGCGGGGGCAGTGGGAGTCGGAGAGGGTGCTCAAGGAGAAATCTCTCCGAGACCATGCCCAAACCGAGGATATGTTAAGGAGGGTGCAAGCCTCCGTGAAGGAAGAAAGGATTGAGGCGATCCTGCGATGGCAGAGGCGGTTCTTACAGGACGAGTGCATGGAGTACTCCTGCGACCTGGCCCTCATGATCCTGAAGAATTGTTATAACGCCTGCGTTCCAGAGGGGTCGGACGGTCCTTCGTTCGAGAAGTTTGCCGAGCCGTTGCTTCCTACCGCTCTTGACCTTTCTCTGGAGGAAGTGACGGAGAGAGCTATGGAGGACCGGGGCCCAGTCCGGAATGAAGAGCTGGACCTTAGCTCGACCGAGGAGGACGAGCTTCCTCATGATGATAATTCGCCCCGCTCGACTTTTCCTTTGATTAGGGGCTTCCCTATGTATTCCCGGTATTCTCCTCTACGGAGTTTTGAAGCCCACCTGGTCGGGCTTGTGACCAGGGCCACTTTTTATCAATACAATCTTTACCTTTGCTTTATTTCTTTCTGATGTCTCTTTCCGTATTCATACTCTTTACTTTCAATGTATGTTGAGTTTTGATGAAATTGCTCATAGTCGACCGATTTCTCATAGTCGATCTTATAGGTTAAAGCATAGAGATACTTAAACAAACGTGTGAGTACTTACCAGAGAACAAGTTCATTGAACATACTCGATATGACAAATCTATTTAGAATATTACTTGTATGTGTATAGAATTCTCATCGTGATGATTGTACAAGTGAACATTTGACTTGAGGTCATCAAAATTATCTTGTATGAGATTGCTATGTTTTGATACTACTCGTGATCTATTTTACCAAAGGTTATTTAAACAGTAGTCATTAGATTTAGCATGAACCATATGGAGATAGTTAAATAATCAAGATATTATTCATCACCCTAAAGTAATTAGAGATAATGTTTTGTTGTTCTCGTTTAATATTGATTCAGGAAATTCTTAGCCAAAATATAATGATATTTTGTAAACAGTTTACAAATATCATTAATTGAATCAATAGTTAATGACAGTGAACTAATATAATTGGGCTCAAAATAGAGTAGACATTAATTCCATGCTCTATGCTTAATTGAGACATTAGTTGATGAAATGATTGAATTGTATGAAAAAATCATGCATGGAAAGATTAGTCAAAACTACTTTGGCATTCCTAAAATTTAGGTGGTCATGATGCGTTACTAGATTATAAATTGTTTAATTGGAGAATTAAAATTAAATTAAAATAAGTTTTAATTTATCTAATTCTAATTCTAATTATGAATTAGAATTATAACATATAATCATTGCCAACATATTTGGAAACCTAATGGGTCTCACATATAGAATAGGTTGGAAAGAGCAAAGATTTAATCAAGTTCAACTTTATTATAAAGTTTGAGAAACTTTATGATTAAATATGAGATATTTAATAAATAAATATCAATATAAGAAATTGAATCTTATTCGGCATAATTGGTATTCAATTACAACTATTTGTAATTCTAATTAAAGTTTAATTGAATTAATATTTAATTTCAATTAAATTACTAAAACGTCCAAAACTTATTATAAATAGGCTTGAGCTCTATGGAGCCAGCACTTCATGCTTAACCATTTTTATAAAAGTTACAGAGTTCTCTCAACCTGTTATGTAGATACCGTTAGAGGCCGAAGACTTGTGTGACTACGGTGGTTGAAACGAATCGGTTTCGAAAATGGTTTGAGGGATGCATCAAGATAAATATTAAACTTCAAAATAAGGTACGAATTAAATTTCCGTTTTATTTTAATTCGTGTTAATCATTTTATATAATTAAATAGACCTTGATTTTCAGGAAATTAAAAAGTCATAAAAGAGTTTCACGATTATTCCGCTGCAGTTTGAATCAGATCCCAACCTGATTTCCCAACAATAGTACCAGAGTGAGTTTTTAATTCTATAATTTTGTTTAAAATTTGAGTGTTATTGATCCGAAAATTGGGAATTGAAAAATCAGATATGATGTTATTCTTCGTGAAACATTCAGTTATTACGATGACATGTAAGATATATGTCAACAACACAACAGCAAAATACAAGGGGTTGCATGGAGTAGAGTTAAAAGTTACATTACCTTAATGAAATTGTTTCACTTAAATTTTAAATATTATTTTATTTATTTTTTAACCGATGAATCATATTCGCTTACCTCAGCTACTTTTTATACCTTAAATGGAGTATTGGTTAGTTGAGATCCACATGACCCTAACTTACAATAGGAATGGAGAAAGACCCGAATTTGAATCGGCCCGATCCAAATATTTGAAAGATTCATATTAAACTAAAAATAGATTTGGGCCAAGTTTTGGGCTTAAATCCAATTAAGTTTAGATCATACTTAAAGTTTGATTTTTTTTAATTTGAACTCAAATTCAATATGATGCATGTAACTCGTAATTTATATAAGTATATGAATCATAGTACACTATAATTGAGCTATGATGAGCCAAAAATATTTATAAAAAATATCATTAATATTATAAATAGTATAAAATATCTTATAAAATAAATCTTTTATTTAATAGTGATTATCACCAAAATTACTAAATAATAGTTTTATCATTTTAATTCAAAATCATTTTATAATTTTTAATAGTAATTATCATTTTAGTTTAATTTGTTAATTAATTATTTAAAATTAATAAATTATTATAAACTAAAATAAATAAATAAAATTTTATTTAATAATATTTTGTAGAGGTAAAGAAGGTCACAGATTATCAGTTCCCTGCATAACTTCATTCTTGGGACTTTTCAGGTATGATAGCGATGATGATGAATATTTTGATAATAAAATTTAAATTATTTAATAGGTTTATTTTAAAATTTAAAATTTATTTAATTTATAATTAATTTAATAATAATTTAATATCGATTAAACTTTTAAACATGAAATTTCTTATTTTATCTATTTAAGTTTAGGTTTAATTTTAATAATTAACACTCGTCTTCTTCTTAAAAATAAAAATACAACATTTACCCTCCCATCAAATTGCATATTGACAATGGTGAAGATTCTTAAATGTGGTTTGACAATTGCACAACTTCCATTGATAAATGTAAATGGCACTTCGAATCAAATGATACAGTTCTCAGCTTTTCATTAATGACGTTCATTGACGCCTAACGACTACCGATAAAGATTAAAACCGAAATGGTCGAACCGAACAAGAGCTCCAGGCATGTGCGGTGGTATACTCTCCGTTGACACCTAAAAGTCTGGTGAATCCATATAGACTGCTCAACGGGAGGGGCGGGACGGAGTGGACGGGCGGCCAACAACGTCCGCTAATGACTTCATAGTACGTGGACCAGGCTACAGAAACTAGTTTTTAGTTGGGACAGTGGTAGAGCAGAGATTGAACTCTTTTGGATTTAGTATCGCTTAAATTTTAATACGATACTGTGTTAATATCGGGTATTATTTTAAGTAATTTTTAAAATTTTAAAAGAGTTTTAAATTTTAAAAAAATAGAAAATAGTCTATTATCATATTATATAATTTTACTATATATTTTTAACAATATCTACAAAAATTAGAATAATAAATAATAAATAATTTTATAATTTTATTTAATTTAATTTATAATTTAATAATTATTAATAAATATAATTAAATTTAAAATATATAAATTTCAAATAAAATTTGATTTAATAATTAAAATATATATAATAAATATTAGTTTATAAATAATAAATTTTAAAGAATTTATTTAAAAATAAAATCTCTTTATTAATACATTATTAATAAATAATATATAAAATAAAATAATTTATTTTGTAAGGTTTATTAAATTTATAATTATTATTAATTATAAAATATTTATTTTTATTTAAAATAAAAATCACAATAATTATAAAAGTTGAACTAAAATAATAACTTAAAATTTTTGAAAAAAGAGATTGGAGCGAGGAAGAAGAGTTTAAATTTTTAAAATTTTACAACAAAATTCCTGTATTTTTAAAATTTTAATACCAGCCAATATTTAATCTGTATTTTAAATATTGGTTGTTATTTAAATCCGATACAATCAATCTTTGTACCAATTTTAATCCGATAGAGTTCGTATCATTCAGTATGAAAACATTGGGTTTTAGTCTGCTCCAACCAAACAAAGCATCAGCTGGTATTTGAATCCAATATAATTGTCCTGTATTGGCCGAATCTAAAACACGAAATGTTAAATATGCTCCAACTAAGCAAAGAACTCATTTTTCGGTTCCTAACTCTTGAAAAGATGGGGTAAGCAAATTTCCACCAACATGGAAGAAAGCAAAAGAAAAAAACTTTAAAGGGTTTGAATGTCTATATATGTGGAAAGATTCTTTTTTCTTTTTTTTTTTACAAAGGAAATAACAATACTAAGGCTGTGTTTGGAGGATAACTGATCAGCCAAAATTTGACTGATTGACCAAAAATTAGCTATTTCACTTAGTCAAAGAGCTATCAAACCTGTTTGGTAATTGGCTGGTTGAGTTGGCTGATTCAATCCAAACAGCCAAAAATCAATCAGCTGGTGTTAACCAGCGTTTGATTACCTCAAACCCAAAATACGAAAATATCCACATTTTCACCTCTATTTTTTCTCTACTCTTCCAATGCAGAACCAAAACTTAGGCATCACCTGAGAGATATTGTCATTAATGTCTCTAATGAGACCTGAAAGACGGTTGGAATCCAATGGACCTCCATCTGTGGATGACACTTCCCACTGTCGATGGTGTTTCCATCAAGGGAACATAGGTTGAAGAAGACAGCCGTTGATAAAATTCAATGTGTAGGGTTACACATTTATGCTTATATAGGATGGGCCCATTTCAATGGGCTTAGAACTATGGGTTGGTATTTGGATTGGTATTCGAACTCAATTTTGATCCATTTAAATGAGTCGATAAAACCTCATTTCGGCTGTAAAATAATTCAAGATAATAGGGTTAAAAATCATTTAGATCTAATATGGGTTAATATTTGGATTTAAATGAATTTTAATAATAGGCTTAAATGTTTTGATGAGTAAAATACAAGTTAAGATTTGCAGATCAAATTAATAAATTTATTTATTTAGAAATAAGTTTTAAATTCATTGAAAATATGAATGAATTTTAATAATATTTGAAAACAAGTTTGTAAATTGAATTATAAATTTAAAATTGATGAGTTTAATCTTAATTAAAATAAGTTCATAAGTTTAATAATAATAAATTAGAAATAAGTTCATAATTAAATTAGATAAATTAAATCCAATATTAGGTTTAATGATTCAACAGAAATCATTTTTCATGCTCTTTCAAATATTTTGGCTTTAATGATATTCTCATGTTATCGAAAACATTTCAAATTATTATTTAAACTTATTGTTACAAGTTAAAAGACTCGCATAATTGTTTTCAATAAGAAGATTATGAATGATATATAGAAACAAAACTAACTAATCTTCAAATTTCAAAGATTATTGTTTATATTGGATTTGATCGGTCAACTACTTCCTTACCCCTTACCAATTATTAATGGATAACACTAATTTTTGTAGAATTAAATATCTAAAATATAAATTCTTATAAGAATATTCATTGAAATACTAAAATATATAATATTCATAGTCTTATATTTTTTTAAGTCATGTCTTTATAAGTCATTTTACACTTAAACAGCTAATTTTACCAAATATTTGTAACAAACAGCTAATGCAATCTGCTGGTCAAACCAGCTGATATAATCAACTATTAACTAACAGCTGATTGACAAACAGGACCTAAATTAACTCTCTGAGGTACATGGTGCTTTGCGCATCTCGTCGGAGGAGCTCCTAGACTCCAAAAGGGGGATCGGGAAAGATTTGACATTTAATGATTATAAATATAGAAAAAACGTCTTTTTTCGTGAAATCTCATCCATATATTATCCATACATTTGATATATTTTAATCCTCTTATTAAGCTAAAAAATGAATTTAATCAAAGTTTTGAGCATGAGTCCAATAAAGTTTAGATTTTAACTTAAACATTTTGATTTTTTTAATTGGACCTCAATTTTAAAATTTTGGAATCCAATCCCATCCATCATCATTTGTAACTCATAATTTTTATAAAATATGAATCATAGCATACTATAATTGTGGTATGATGAGCCAAAATATTTATTAAAAATATCATTAATATTCTAAATAGTAAAATGCTTTATATAATAAAACTTTTATTTAAGAGTAATTATCACCAAAATTACCAAATAATAGTTATAAAGTTAATTTTTATTAAATTTAATTTAATTTCTAGTGTTTGAATTCAAATTTAACAAAAATTTTAATACAATAATCATAAAATTACATAGATATAATCTAAAATTAATAGATTGAAAAGTGTAGATAATTAAACTAGAAAAATATCAAATGGATTTGCATGCTTGCTTATTGATCTATCACTCTAGCTTGCATCAATATAAAGTAACATTAATCTCTTTATATAACATAAAAAGTAAGCTCTTACATAACATACCCAAGGATATGGATAGGTAGATTTCACATAACAACACTAGAAAAAGAAAAAAAAAACTCTTAAGACATCTTAAGACATAATCCATAGATCAGGGACAAGCCAGAGTAGTGAGTGAAAGGATGTCCCAATCTTATTATTCTGCTGGTTATGTGGAATCACCTTCTTTTCTCTTTATCCACTTCATTTCACGCTGATCAAACAAAAAACAGAAAAAGCAGACAGTTAAATTAGTTAATAAGAAGCAGACGGTTAAATTAGTTAATAAGAAGCAGAACATAACTGTTTTATGTCTTGTTAGAGTCGTAACATGTGATTTTTTTTTTTTTTGGTTGCGTACCTCTTGCAATGATCGAGGAATCGATGGGGTATCCGATATTAACGCCACATTCACCGGAAGAGCAATTGCATTGCGGGTTGATACTGGGGATATCCGCCGGCGTTTTCAAACACCGACAAGTCGCTGACGATCGGGGGTGGTCTTCGCGGCGTCGTTGATAGCCTTAACGCCGCAGCAGCAGCCAGTGGGACCGGACCTTTGTCTTCGATAATTAAAGCAAGCTGCCAATTTTCCAGACACCTGACCGCATGTAATTGCCTGCGTAGTCATTGGGGCTGTGATGGCCATGCAGACTAAGACGACGCAGACCAACTTGAGGGAAGCCATTGTAGTAGGAAAAAAAAAACTTAGTTAAGCTCCGACAAAAAGACCCTTTTTAGTGCTCGAGAGGTAGAAACAAGGTTTAGATGTGACTGTGAGTGTAAATGTTGGATTGTTGGTGTTTATATAGAAGAAATGAGAGGTGAGGAATCGAGGAAATCGAATTCGAATTTAAAACCAAACCATACAAGGTCGGATTCACCAGACTTTTTGGTGTCAACTGTGTAAAACATGGGTGTGATTGTATCACACCACGCACCGCACATAGTGAACTGTGTGAAACATGGATGTGATTGATCACACCACGCACCACACAAACGCACGGTTTATTTCCTACGGTCAATTATTTTAATTATAGTTTAGTGATAAATTATTTAAAAATATTCTTTATCTCGTGTATATTTAGATGTATATGATTAAGTCTATAGGATAATTGTATATTGAAAATGAAATTATAATGAGATTTGTATTACATTTATGTATTGTTCTTAGTTATTGTTCTATTAAGACTGGACATTAATAGAATGTAAAAAGATTAGCACATTTTTTGTTTTTTCTTATAAAAAAAGTAGTCGATCTTATAGGTTAAAGCATAGCGATACTTAAACAAATGTGTGGGTACTTACCAGAGAACAAGTTCATTGAACAGATCCGATATGACAAATTTATTTAAAATATTACTTGTATGTGTATAGAATTCTCATTGTGATGATTGTACAACTGAACCTTTGACTTGAGGTCATCAAAATTATCTTGTATGAGATTGTTATGTTTTGATACTACTCGTGATCTATTTTATCAAAGGTCATTTAAACAGTAGTCATTAGATTTAGCATGAACCATATGGAGATAGTGAAATGATCAAGATATTATTCATCATCCTAAAGTAATTAGGGAAAATGTTTGGTTGTTCTCGATTAATATTAATTCAGGAAATTCTTAGCCAAAATATAATGATATTTTGTAAACAGTTTACAAATATCATTAATTGAATCAATAGTTAATGACAGAGAACTAATATAATTGAGCTCAAAATAGAGTAGACATTAATTGCATGCTCTATGCTTAATTGAGACATTGGTTGATGAAATGATTGAATTATACGGAAAAATCATGCACGGAAATATTAGTCAAAAATACTTTGGCATTCCTAAAATTTAGGTGATCATGATGCGTTACTAGACGTCAATCTTGATCTGTGATTATAAATTTTTTAATTGGATAATTAAAGTTAAATTAAAATAAGTTTTAATTTATCTAATTCTAATTCTAATTATGAATTAGAATTATAATTTATAATCATTGCCAACATATTTAGAAACTTAACGAGTCTCACATATAGAATAGGTTGGAAAGAGCAAATATTTAATCAAGTTCAACTTTATTATAAAGTTTGAGAAACTTTATGATTAAATATGAAATATTTAATAAATAAATATCAATATAAGAAATTGAATCTTATTTAGGCATAATTGGTATTTAATTAGAATTATTTGTAATTCTAATTAAAGTTTAATTGAAATTAATATTTAATTTCAATTATATTATTAAAACGTCCAAAACTAATTATAAATAAGCTTGAGCTTTATGGAATTAACACTTCATGCTTAACCCTCTTTATAAAAGTTATAGAATTCTCTCAACCTGTTATGTGGATACCGTTAGAGATCGGAGACTTGTGTGGCTACGGTGGTTAAAACGAATCTGTTTCGAAAACGGTTTAAGGGATGTATCAAGATAAAGATTAAGCTTCGAAATAAGGTACGAATTAAATTTCTGTTTTATTTTAATTCGTGTTAATTATCTAATAAAATTAAATAGATTTTAATTTTTAGGAAATTAAAAAATTACAAAAAAATTATGATTATTCCGCTACAGTTTGGATCAGATCCTAACCTAATTTTTCAACAATAGTATCATAGCGAGTTTTTAATTCTATAATTTTGATTAAAATTTGAGTGTTATTGATCAGAAAATTGGGAATTGAAAAATCAGATATGATATTATTCTTGGTGAAACATTCAGTTATTGCGATTTCTGGAATTGCGTTTCACCTCTGCGCATGTTCCATGTTCTTGCGTTTGGGAAACCATATCTTTGCGGTTGTGTTTACTGATTTTGTGTTGGAAAAACACCCATAGGACAATCGCATGTCGGCATCGTGAGCGACGCCTTGCATCTGATATTCTGCGGTTTTCCCTTGTGATTGTGTTTACTGCTTCTTTTAATTGATTACGCACGATCTCTATTTCTTTCTTTGTGAGTTCTTGGTTCGGTGAATCGCCCATCTGTTCGCATCTGGCGACGCAATGGTCGCCTGCGACGCCATCGGTATGAAATCGTTGGGCAAATAAAGGCCATCCACAACAAGCGACCTGCCTGCGAGAAGCAAATGTCACGGAGGAGACCCAGGCAAACGCAGGCGGCGGCACGAGGGAAGGAGAACGTGGGAAGCAGTTAGTGAATTGTGAAACACGCGATCAGTATACATTGAACTTCTTGTTTGTTTTTCACATCATGAATAGGTATAAGAAGCTTGTAAAGAGAGGTAGAAACATGGGATTGCGCAGAGAAGTAGATGGGATTATCAAAAGTGTTTATCTAAGTTTTGAAAAAATGCTTTCAAATGGATTAGATTTATTAAGAATGCTTTCAAATTTAATTTAATTTTTCAAATGGTTGGATTATTAAATTGAATTGATTTATTCATTTAATTCTAAAATTAAGATAATTATTTTCTTAATTTGATTAATATTAATAATTATATTGATTCTTAATTAATTTTAAAAATAAGTTTTAAAATTAGAATTAATTAGTTTCAATTATATTGAAATTAATTAATTAAAAAGTTGTTTCTAAAATTAGAATTAATTATTTTCAATTATATTTAAATTAATTAATTAGACTTCTTAAAATTAAGAAAATGTTTTCTTAAATAATTAAAAAGATGTTTCTTAATTAAATATATTTTTTCAATTTGATTGAGATAAATTAAATTATTGATTTATTTGTTTAGAGAATTATTATTTTATTTATTTAGAAATTGTTTTCTTTATTTATTAATAATAAGTTTCTTGGTTTATTAGAAATTATATTATCATGATTAAATTTTGAAAAGTGTTTTCATTTATTTATCAAGAAAATGAGCTTTTAAATATTTTTGAAAAATAGTTTTCTAATCTATTAAAGTAAGATTTTCTAATTTATTAAGAAATCAATCTCTAAATAAATAATATAAAGACTTTCTTAATTAAATATAAAAGTGTTTTATTTAATTTTGTAAGTAGTTTTCTTTTAATATTAGAAAATTGTTTTCTAATTGAAGAAAAACAATTTCTAATGATATTAGAAATAGTATTTCTAATTAGATTAGAACTATTTTCTAATTGAGTTAGAATATGTTACTTACATAATTTTGAAAAGAAAATTTTCTAAATTATAATAAGTAAGAAGAATAATTTATTGAAAATTGTTTTCAATTAAATTATTATTAAAGGAATCAAGAAAAATTGAAATAGTTTTCAGTTAGATTTGAAAATTGTTTTCAAATCGATTAAATTTCTATTTAGAATAGGAATTTAGTTTACTTTGGATTCAATGGTTTTAATCTATTTTCAAATAAACTTAAATTTATATTTGGAATAGGAATTTAATTTACTTATGAGTCAATAGTTTTAATCTAATTTAATTTTTCCAAGAAGTTGTAAATGTTATCTTAGATTATGAAGGTCAATAACTAGAATCAAACGAAACTTGATGTTTTATGCATATAATTTGATTATGAATGCATAAGTTACTTATTTTATTTATATGGATGATATATATATATATTAGATGTATGATAAATTGTATGTTTTATATGTGTGATATTTTACATAGAATTTGTGCTTGATGAGACTAATGAAATTGAAATATCTCATTAAAATATTAAGTATACGTTAAGAACGTGATTATTGTCTCTATTGTTATAAGAATAAACCAGAGTTCTGTTTATTGTAAGGCTTGTTAAGTAAACTCAAGGCCCCTTTAACCCGAATATGTTTAATCTTATAATAGTAGGTTATAGTTAACTAAATTTATGTAATTTGAATGAGCAAACTCTTGATCACATAAATTTAGAGGCAGGGTTAGAAATGATATATCATATATATTTTGGCAAGAGTTGTCACCTAAAGAATTTAAGAGTCACATGAGATATGATTGATAAAGTTGTTATCTACTTAATTTAAATCTAGTTGGTTTGCTGAGTAAACTCAAGGTCAACTATATTTGAATGAGATCCTAACCCACTAGAGAAATTAAAGTAATCTTTCAGAATAGCTGTGAGGGCTGTTATTTCGAATAAAATAGTGGGAGTAACCAAATTCATGATTAAAGTCCTAATTTTTTTGGGTAGTTATGACATATAATTGATTACTTGCTTTCCTTACATTTATATTTTGTTCTTAATAGAATCTATCTTATTTAGTATAGTTGATAATAAGTTAGTAAACCCAAGTTCATGGATATAGGATATGTATGAGAAAAGTTCTCAAAAGTTAGATAGAAAATTGTATATTTATTATGCAATTTTTTTAGTTAAATAGAAAATTGTATGTTCATTGTGCAATTTTGCTATGATCCTCATTCAGGATACGGTGACAAAGTTGTAAAGATATGTCAAAATCATATAGATAACAAAATGTATTGAAATTTTGAGTTCACTAATGTTTCGTAAACTTTGACAACAACACGAAAGATGCATGTCAACAACATGACAGCAAAATGCAAAGGGTTGCATGGAGTAGAACTAAAAGGTACAGTACCTTAATAAAATTGTTTCACTTAATTTTTAAATAATATTTTATTCATTTTTTAACCGATGAATCATATTCACTTTTTATACCTTAAATGGAGTTTTGGTTAGTTGAGATCCACATGGCCCTAACTTACAATAGGAATGGAAAACGACCCGAATTTGAATCGACCCGATCAAAATATTTGAAGGATTTATATTAAACTAAAAATAGATTTGGGCCAAGTTTTGGGCTTAAATCCAATTAAGTTTAGATCATACTTAAAGGTTGAAATTTTCGTTAGTTTGATCTCAAATTCAATATGATGCATGTAACTCATAATTTATATAAGTATATGAATCATAGTACACTATAATTGAGGCATGATGAGCCAAAAATATTTATAAAAATATCATTAATATTATAAATAGTATAAAATATCTATAAAATAAAACTTTTATTTAATAGTAATTATCACCAAAATTACTAAATAATATATTAATTATATAAAATCCTATTTCAACTCAAATATTCCAAAATCATTGGACTATTAAGCCAATTCAATTGTAAAAGATTTGAATCTTTCAAATTTTAACTTTTAGTTTAATTTATAATTAATTATTAAAATCAATAAATTTTTATAGACAAATTAATTAATTACATTTTATTTAATACTATTTGTAATAAAACTTTAAATTATTTAATAGGCATATTTTAAAATTTTAAAATTTATTTAATCTTTAACTAATTTTATGACGATTTAACATCGATTAAACATTTTAAATGTTAATTTTGTATCTTATCGATTTAACTTTCGGCTTAATTTTTTAATAATTGATAGTCATCTTTTTCTTATAATGTAAAAATACAAATTTACCCTTCCATCAAATTGCATATTGACAATGGTGAAGATTCTTAAATGTGGTTTGACAATTGCACAACTTCCATTGATCAATGTCAATGGTACTTCGAATCAAATGATACAGTTCTCATCTTTTCATTAATGACTTTCAGTGACGCCTAACCACTACTGAATACTGATCCATCTGCTGCAAATCTTTTAAAGATTAAAACCGAAATGGTCGAACCGAACAAGAGCCCTAGGTATGTGTGGTGGTGTACTCATCTTTCACCCCGTTGACACCTAATATAGACTGCTTAACGGGCGGGAGTGAACAGGCGGACAACAACCTTCTCTAATGACTTTATAAGTTTATAGTACGTGGACTTGCATTAATTGACTAGTTCCACGTAAACCAGGCTTGACACTGAACTCTTGTTACAACGATTTAGCGACACGATATTTCAACTTCCGTATATGATTGAATTTTACTACGATATTATACTAATATCGATTAATATAGTATATTAGTTTAGGTAATTTTAAAATTTATAAAATAATTTTATTTTTTAAATTATAAATTGTCGATTGTCGTATATTTTAATCATATCTTTAAAAATAATAATAATAATAATAATTTTAAATTTAATTTAATAATTATTAATAAATATAATTAAATTTAAAATATAATTTGAAAATATATAAATTTTAAATAAATTTTGATTTAATAATGAAAATACATAAAATAAATATTATTTTATAAATAATAATTTTAAATTATTTATTTTAAAATAAAATATTTTATTAATACATCATTAATAAATATTATATAAAATACTAATATAAATTTAAATAAAAATAAAAATAATTTATTTTTAAGTTTTATTTAATTTATAATTATTATTAGTAGTAAAATATTTATTTTATTTAAAAATTAAAATTCACAATAATTATAAAATTGAAGTAAATAAAATAACTAATTAATTTTTTAAAAAAAGAAGGGAAAAGAGATGGGAGTAAGGGAAGAAGAATTTAATTTTTTTTTTAAATTTTACAAAAAAAATCCTTTATTTTAAATTTTTTTTAATACCGATTGATATTTAGTCGAGATTTTGAATACCGGATAATATTGACCGGTAGTTAAATCTAATACAGCCGACTTCTAATACCATACTAGTTTTAAACGGATACAATATGTATCAGCCGATATCCAGGGTTTTAGGGTGCTCCAACCAAGCAAAGAACTCAATTTTCGGTTCCTAACTCTTGAAAAGATGGGGTAAGCAAATTTCCACCAACATGGAAGAAAGCAAAAGAAAAAAAACTTTAAAGGATTTGAATATCTATATGTGGAAAGATTTGACATTTGACATTTGATGAAGATAAGTATGGATAAAAACCTCTTTTTTTTTTTTTGTCAAATCTTATCCATACATTTAATATACCTTCATACTCTTATTAAGAAAGCTAAAAATGAATTTAGTCTTAGTTTCTAGTTTTGAGTTCAAAAAGTTTAGATTTTAACTTAAAACCTTTTGAATTTTTGAATTGGACCTCAAAATTTTATAAATTTGGAATCCAATCCCATCCATTATCATTTGTAACTCATCATTTTATAAATATATGAATCATAGTATACTATAATTGAGGTATGATGAGACAAATATTTATAAAAGTATCATTAATATTATAAATAGTAAAAATGCTTTATAAAATAAAACTTTTTATTTAAGAGTAATTATCACCAAAATTACCAAATAACAGTTATAAAGTTAATATTTTTATTAACTGAAATTTAATTTCTCAATGTTTGAATTCAAATTTAACAAAATTTATAAGTACAATAATCATAAAATCACATAGATTTAATCTAAAATTAATAGATTAAAAGTGTAGATAATTAAACTAGAAAAGATCATAATGGATTTGCAAGCTTGCTTATTGATCTATCACTCTAGCTTGCATCAACATAAAGTAATATTAATCTCTTTATATAACATAGAAAGTAAGCTCTTACATACATACCCAAGGATATGGATAGGTAGATTTCACATAACAACACTAGAAAAAAAAAAAAAAGACTCCTAAGACATCATAAGACGTAATCCATAGATCAGGGACAAGCCAGAGCAGTGAGTGCATGGATGTCCCAATCTTATTATTCTCCTGGTTATGTGGAATCACCTTCTTTTCTCTCTATCCACTTCATTTCACGCTGTGATCAAACAAAAAACAAACAAACAGACAGTTAAATTAGTTAATAAGAAGCAGAACATAACTGTTTATGTCTCGTTAGAGCCGTAACATGTGATGTTTTTTTCTTTTGTTTTTTTTTTTTGGTTGCGTACCTCTTGCAGTCGACTGAGGTACTGATGGGGTATCCGACATTAACGCCACATGCACTTGGAAGAGAAGCTGCATTGCCCGGGTTGATACCGGAGATACTGCTGGCGGCGTTTTTCAAGCACTGACAAGCTGCTTGACGGTCAGGGGTGGTCTGGGCGGCGTCGTTGATAGCCTTAACGCCGCTGCAGCAATCACCTGGGACTGGACCGCCTGTCTTCAGAAAATTAACGCAAGGTGCTAATTTTCCGGACACCTGACCGCATGTAATTGCCTGCGTAGTCATTGGGGTTGTGATCACCATGCAGACTAAGACCACGCAGACCAACTTGAGAGAAGCCATTGTAGTAGGAAAAAAAAACTTAGTTAAGCTCAGACAGAAAGACCCTTTTTAGTGCTCGAGAGGTAGAAACAAGGTTTAGATGTGACTGTGAGTGTAAATGTGGATTCTTGGTGTTTATATAGAAGAAATGAGACGTGAGGAATCGAGGAAATCGATGGAGATGAATGAGTTAGTTGGTAGTTAAGTTTCTCTTTTGCCACGTTGATGGCACTTTAACTCAAATGATACAATTTTCAGCTTCTAATTAATGAAGTTTAGTGACAGCTAACCACTCCCTGCAACCCTTTCAAAGATTAAAGCCCAAATGATCGAGTTCGAATTTAAAACCAAACCGTACAGGGTCGGATTCACCAGACTTTTAGGTGTGAACTGTGTAAAACATGGGCGTGATTCATCACACCACGAACCGCACATAGACACCTATGACTCTAGAGCTATCGACTGCTTAACGGGCGGGAAAGGGCGGGAAAGTCGGCGACCTCCTCCATTAATGACAAGACATGCATTAATTGACTAGCTCCACGTAAACCAGGCTACAGGAACTAGGTTTACTTTAGGACAAGACATGGTTCAGCACAGACCGAATTCTTGTTACCGAGGTTTTAGTATGCTCCAACCAAGCAAAGAACTCATTTTTCGTTTCCTAACTCTTGAAAAGATGGGGTATCCTCATTTCCATCGACATGGAAGAAGCAAAAGAAAAGAGTTTAAAGGATTTGAGTGTCCCTATGTGGGAAAGATTCGACCTTTGATGATGGTAAATAGACCCAGGGCCAGTGTTATTTACAGCATTTCTGTTTAGGAACAGGAACAAGAACAGAGAAAAGCCTGAACTGCAAGGCTGTTCTGATTTGTAATTGTGAGCGAGTGAACTCCGTCTGTTTGTTACACTAAAGCCCACGGGCTTCAAGTGATTATGAATACAAAAACCAGTATGAGAAATTTTCATGTGAGACCAAACATGAGAATGAATATAAAAATAGTTAGATTCATGGTGGTGAATCGTTTCCCACACGACAATAGACGTTAAGACAAGAGACAGTTCAAGATTCGGTAGTCAAGAATGTTCTAAAACCAAGTACCATATCCTCTGTGACACTAATCAGAACCTCTGAACTACTGACAGAATCTAGCATATGGTAGTATCCTGAGGTTCAGGACAACAGAAACCGTTAGATAGTGTGTGTGTTGATACACAAAAGCCACATTTAGGTACTAACATGTCGTATCTAATTGCTTCTCCTCATCCCATAAATATGAAGATGGAGCTCAAACAGTTTTACTACTATCCACAAGCCACCACCAATTTTCAATCTTATCCTGACATTGGCAACAAATACGAGTCACCATGGGGATTAAAGCTTTACAGTTTCTGGTCATGGGCCTTGTGTTCAGCTTGTGTGCTTATGGAATCCATGGAAATCATAACAAGAAGAGTAAACAAAACCGTCATGGGTGGCAACATGCTCATGCCACCTTTTACGGTGGCGGAGATGCTTCCGGCACAATGGGTAAGATACAGCTACAGACACAGCAGATACAGATAATGTCTCTTTAGTCTTTGTATCATAAGTTGGTTCTGCTGCTTCTTACACTGTGTAGGTGGAGCTTGTGGATATGGAAACTTGTACAGCGAAGGGTATGGGACCAAAACTGCTGCTCTAAGCACTGCCCTTTTCAACAATGGTTTAAGCTGTGGAGCTTGCTTTCAGATACGTTGCACACACGATCCGCAGTGGTGCCGGCGTAATACTATTACAGTTACGGCTACCAACTTCTGCCCACCTAATTATGCTCAATCTCGTTTCAATGGAGGCTGGTGCAATCCACCAAATAAACATTTTGATATGGCAATGCCCGCTTTCCTGAATATTGCAGAATACAAAGCTGGAATAGTTCCTGTAGTTTACAGAAGGTAAAAATTGTAAACATCATCATTCCATATACAGATCTAGTAAACTATCAGATTCCAAAGTATCAGCTTCATTTTACTCGATTATTTGATCATCTGGTCATCTCTTGCAGGGTTCGGTGTGCGAGGAAAGGAGGAATAAAGTTCACAATCCATGGAAATTCTTACTTCAACTTGTTTTTGCTAACTAATGTGGGTGGCGTAGGAAATGTTAAGGCAATGTCTATCAAGGGGTCTAAAACGGGGTGGATACACATGAATAGAAACTGGGGAGAAAACTGGCAGGTAAACACATACCTGAGAGGCCAAAGCCTTTCTTTCAGAGTCACCGCAAGAGACGGGCAGACCATCACCAGCTACAATGTCGTTCCTGCTAACTGGGAATTCGGACAAACTTTCGAAGGAGGCCAGTTCAAGTAACGTTTTATATTAGTAAACTAAAAAAGGAAGCATTTCAAAGCGTTGCCTGAGCTAACAACCAAAGGAGCACCTAGGATTCAAAACTGTATCCATATTTATGTATTATTTACATGTAATCAATATCAAATTGCATAGAATAATAAAGATTCGATACCTTGTTGTGACTAACTTGTCACTACTTGCATATATTAGGACTACCAAGTCCAGGAAATTTTAAGAACGTTAACATGCATCAGCATGTCATAAGAAATGACAAAGTTCACTTGCAATTCCAAAAATGGATTATGCATTCTTTCATCACTCATCAATGACTACAAACTTCTCTACAAAATTCACAGCGAGAAAGCAGAGTTAGCCTCCAAAATGGAAGAAAGCCTGAACGCAGCTAGTCAGGATTTTACATGCTCGATGTGCACCAAACATGTGTGCTAAAATCCAGTACCGTTGACTCAAAAAAGAGCATCTCACATGATCAAACCAACCATTATGCGAGCTCAATAATTCAGCAAGGAGTGTTTCACTCTCAAAACAATTTTACCCTTCTCCACGCCAAGCTTTCCACCCGTAGCCAACCAATGGCCCAGTGGATCCTTTGGCCCTTTTGTCATCTCAGACATGTCCACAAACTTTGCCAACTTATTGCGCAAACTGATTTCTCTCGATGGGATGGCAAGAACAAGATCTTTAAGTAGCAACCCTAAGAATAAAAAACTTTTGGAAAGTACATACTTCTTTCCCAGTAATATATGGTACACCAGTAGGTTGAGGATATATCCCCTGACTGTTAAATATGAATCCACTCCCTGCCCAAATAACCAGAGATTTACGGTAAGAGCCAAGTGATCGAGAAAGATAAACAAAGCAAAGAATTATTCCACCACAAACCCTTTTCCTGATTTTGGTTTGACCTGAAATTGTATTGTATGACTATCCGACTTGCAAAACCTTTGATTTCCAACATCCTGTACATAGTTCTTAATCTCCATACTTGACAAAGGTGATGCCTGATCCTTTTTAACATATATCATATCCTTACCACCAATAGTAACTGAAGTAATAACATGTGTTCCGAATTTCTCAATAAAGCTGCAAAATGAGTAAAGTGGGCATTATGAAACTTCAAAGTTGCAATAGGAAACCAGTTTTCTATGCATTTCAAAAGTCGTAACTTGCCAAGGATGAAGGGTCCTCGCAAGGTGTGACAGCGAATTTAACACTTTCCTGCAAAACTAGTGGGAATCTCATAAGATGAAACTTGGCAAGTGGAATATAAAATCCATCCATTGAAAGGGTAGCCGTAGATGCAGCATCAATATGCTTTGAGCCATTAAAGCTAAAAGCAGAGTTGAAGCTACCAAAAGGATAATCTGTTGATACACCTGCCTTCTGATTAAAGTAAGACGCCATCTGCAGTCATTCATCATAACTCATAAGAAGTAGATTAACAACACTTCTTGTTTACAACTAGAAAACTTTCGACAAATATTTGCCCATTTCTCAAGCATTTTACCAAATGCAAAATCACCCCAAGAGGCTTAAACTTGACTACAAACAGGAACCGACCAAACCACAACACTAATGTCCTAAATCTAAATGTGGAACTCCTCAAATCGATCCGTTCAAAGCATACTACGATAAACGATGAAAATCCCTTCTCAGATTTAAGCCAAAAACAGCATTCATGGAACTGCGTCTAGTTTTCAGCCATTATATAGTCTACAGTACAAGACAATCAGTGAAGCTCCAGATACGAATGCCCAACAGCTGCACTAGCTGGTGAAACAAATTGCAGCAACTGTGTGAAAGGCATCATAAGTTCTAATAAGACTTCTAACCCAGTAAGACCAATGTTGCTTGTATCACCAAGAGCCTAGCACATTAATACAGAGAAAAGCAAAATATCGCAGATAGGAATCCAAACCTCATGGAAAGTTGCAAACACCGGAACTTTGGCGGCCGACAGACTGTACAGAGTTTTGATGTCTCAGAAACGTTGGTTACAACAATCCCATCGTATAAGTAGAGATCTCTGGTATGCTCCTCATCAATCTTCACCAATCTAGACCCTGCAACCTCTTTACAACATAGCAGTCTTGTGTTAAAATTCACATCGAATCCTCTTCCCAATGCTTGAACTGCATTGATCAACGCATGCATGGCTGTCGAATTGGCATCATCTCCAACCACCTCTCCCATTCTGATCACAGAAACTCCTGCAATCTCTTCTAATATAGCTAAAGCTCCAAACTTTGTTTCAAATTTCCAGCCCACAACATGAACAACAATGAAATGAAAAATCCCTCCCCTACCCACAATCGATTGACAAGGAAAGTTTCAAACTTTTTACCACTTGAAGATGCAGAAGAACATGACTGAACTCCAAGTCGCACCTCGAAACCCATCCCTCTGTTCCTTGTTTCTTATGCTTGATGAAAGGATACAGGGTTGAATAGAAGTGGAAATATTTGCGAAGATTCTCAGTTGATTGAGAAAGTTCAAGTCGGCATGTTTGTGATAATCTTGTTTAGATCTTGGTTCCATCGAAACATCGTTGATATGTACTTCCTGTTCCCATCTCTCTTCGAGTAATCTCTGTACTGTTATGTTTTCAGTAATATCTCCTTAGTCTGTAGTCTTTTGCCTCTTTTTCACCGTATATTGAAGAAGTTACTCCCTCCAATTTTCCAATTATATACGATTCTGAGCCTGTACCCATAACACAGGCATCGACTTACATTCAGGTCCAGTCTTATTCCATTTTCTTTTCAAAGGAAACATTACATGGTCAAGTAAGCTGCTTGTGTTGATCTGCCATTGAAACTCAACTTTGAATAGCTTAGGATATGGACACGTGGATTTTCCTCCTCATCCAACGGCTACCAGGTCCAAACCCATTAAATTTAATCATGAGTTTGACATTTTTATTCCATAATCAGAACTTGCATGTTCTTCGAGTTCCTGTCATCTTTGTTTCTAGTAATTACTACATATTTTTTATACCAAAAACTTGCCCTGTTTTTATCATATTCTATTAGTATATCATACCTCCTTTTCCAGCATAAAATTGAAGCCAGACACACAGATTTTTTATTGTACTGTAAAGACATTAGATCAATTTTGGTGTAACTCTTATCAAGTACAGGACAGGGCACTCATTGCTCATCATGAAGAAATTATATATTCTGCTAAGCTTCTTCGGCATCCACATGTATGCAACCAGATTAGGTGATAACAGAGCAGACTCAGACACATGGCTGCAGAGTCTGGCTAAGTCCAAATATTAGCTAAAAGGGTCCCTTACAATTGAATAAAGCTTGCACCTACTACTACTGTTCTGTACTGTTTTACTTATCTAATCAAGAAAAGAGAACACACATTTTAGACAAGACGATAATGTTCTGTCATTGTCAGCAAACTCTGCCTATTATACCTGTTCAGTCACTGAAAAAGGACAATGGTGACTGAATGTTGGATTAGTTCTTTATGACAGTTTGTTTGATCAATCAAGAAAATGACTATGGAATGGAACTTGTACATAAGCTTATAACACAACTCATATAGAATTTCCTCCACAGCTCAGTAATACCTGAAGGTGGTAGCTCTGAAATTCTCTGCACTAGGTTGCCATTGTAGATTATGCAATAGCTGAGTCTGTTAATGGTTTGACCATGTAACAGTTGACAGTTGATGGTTAAAGCAGGCAGTTTGGTCGAGAACTGAAGCAAGATTCTTGTGATTTGAGGAATAGTGAGGATTTTGACAGGCTGGCCTTTGAACAAATTCTAAACTTTCCATTACACCACCTGACCAAGTATGGATACTAAGAATCTAAAACCAGCAGACCAAGTTGCATAGGTAATCTGAAAATACCATAATGATATGAACAGATGTTATATTCTATACAGAAAAGGTCGGAACTGGGAGGCTTTATTCTCCGATCAGTCTACCTAATAGAAGTCAATCTTGTTACATCTTTTGGTAGTTGTCACTATCTAATTATATGCACTGAAGATATATCTCTTTGATGGAGCTGGAACAAAAAGAAAATTCCCAAATTTTCCCACCTCAGTGAGAGTTTCTAGTCCTCTTAGCTGAGAACAATTGACGTAAGAATGCAAACTTTCCCTTTAATCGAGCAGACAATACAGTCATGGTGCCATTACTTGCTGCTGCGACACTGATGTTGGATTCCGGAACGGATGGTGATGGTGATGGTGGTGAGAGCATGAAAAGACATGCATTGAGCATGCGGATGATCTGGCCGAAGGAAGGTCTCAAGTTGGGGTCTTCAACCCAACATGACTGTATGATAAAGGCCAAATCAGGGGAGATATCTTCTGGAATACTAGGCCTCTCTTGCTGCATAATTTGCAACTTGATAAATTCCGGAATTGATAGCTTAAAGCACAAACTCAACTCTATCAAACGGCAGAAGTGCCTAAAAGAATTGGAACAGGGATAATCACCTTAAAAGCAGCTGCATAAGCAGCCTGCAAATTTGACATGCCTTCAAATGGCATGCGGTTAGTGACTAGTTCCCACAAAACTATTCCAAAACTGTACACATCAACCTTGTTGTTATAGTGCTTCTTCTCTCCCTGTCGCAAGGTCACGGTGCTATACAACTGCAGAGGCAACTTCTATCAGAAACTTGACGTTTTCAGTTGGAACAGTATTGCAACAGAATGGAACTGGACTCATATATTTCAAAACAGGGCATTTAATGTCAGAAAAACCGATCAAAGTTCAAAGCACCAGTATTGAATTACTAGTTCGATGCATCGGGCACTTGTAAGACTGAAGATAACACATTGTTGTTCTCAAATTAGAATCGGTTTTGGAGTAAACAAATTGAATTCACTCTTCAGGCCATAGAAAACAAAGCAATCTAGTTAGTGTGAAGAGAAGGAAGAAACCTCAGGAGCCATCCAGCGGTATGTTCCAGTTTCTGCAGTCATCATCTCAGTCACAGATTCTTCTCTGGCAAGGCCAAAATCTGCCAGCTTCACCGACTTCTGATTCGCCGTAAGCAACAGATTATCTGCGTTATTGGACAAAGCAAACTTTAAAATTAAAGGAACCATCAACAGCCACATTTTCCTCAACAACAGAACCTTATATCAGGCAAATTCTTGGAAGTACCTGGTTTAAGATCTCTGTGGATGATGCCATTGGCGTGCAAACAATCCATAGCTCGAGCAATGTCAAGGGCATAACTTAGAGCCACACGAGATTCTAACTGTCTTGGCCGAATACTAACCAAATACTTACGAAGTGACATCCCAGGTAAAAGCTCTGTTACTATTACCATTAATGGATCCTTACAAGCTCCAATAAACTGCAGAGACAACGGAAACACGATGAAGAAGCATACAATTCCATTAATCCTAAAACCAAACAACATCATATATACGCGACTAGCCAATCAGAACAACACACCATTCAGAATTGGAACACTAACCTTAACAAGATTCTCATGTTTAACTCTAGACATCATATTCACTTCGCGGATAAAACGACCCTCGAGTGCAGCTCTTTCTCCTGAAGTGCTCCCTGAGTGAAGAACTTTAATAGCAACAACTTGATCACTGTACCTGGAAAAGGTTTGATCCCATCCAAGTAAACAGGAAAACGAACCTCAATTGCAGAGTTATTCAATTCAATATGAAATATAATGCAAAAGCCATTGATTTGCACTAAGTATTTCAAGATCAACATAATCCAAACAAAAACTGAACACAAACTTATCAGAAAGGAACCCATGTTTAGATCATTAAACCCATCTTTTGTGATGCTCAAAGTCATGAGACATATAGTAACCACTAATTTGAGTTCCAATACCACAGGAACAGTAAATAATACTTCAAACACTTAGATAAGAACAAAGAAAAGAGACTACTGGGTTGATTTCATATGCAAAAATCTCACCATGAAAACACAAGTAGTAGACAACTAAGCCTAATCGACAAACCTTCCTTCATAAACCTTCCCGTGAGCACCTTCTCCAACTTCAGCGCCGATGAACAATAACTTGGGGTCGACCAGCAGAGTCTCATCAATAGATAATTGTGGGGCTGTTGCAGAAACATTCTGGGACACATCTGCTGCTGCTATCTCGTAATCCCTCTTCCCTCCTCCTCTGTTCTTGTCGCTCCCAGAACTCATGTCCCAAACTTCCGAAACCTCAGATTATGTCGGAATTCCCCATCCCACCATCTCCAAACTCTTTGGAAACTTATATATTTTAGTATTTTACCTAATACCCACCATTTCCTTTCAACTTAAACATAAGACGAAAACAAAGTCCAACCCTTTTCACCACAAACGCTTCCCTTTCATCCAGAAAAGATGAAATTTCTTCAGGACTTATTAAACAAAAACAAAAACTTGATCTTGAAGCTCTGTGAGAGTTTGGCTTGAAATGGAAGCAGCACCCTTTTGCGTGCAACTTATAAACTAAGAGAAAACACCGCCTCCATTAGCTAGAACAAAAAGGAACTACTAACATAACTTACAGTCGACGAACTTAGAAGAGAATAAAACAGAGTCGGTTGTACTTTAAGCTAATACTATGACTCAATCCCCACAACCACGAACCATAACAGCTACTCTCTCATTCTCAGTCTCTCTTCCACTCTCCGTTTGCAAAAAGAAATTTATCGGCGAGAACAGAAAAGTTCCGACGACGGTTCAAAAAACAGAGTGAAAGAGTATGTTTGCGAGAGAGCGACAAAGAAGCAAATGGACAAATAAAAGGACAGAGACACAGAGATGATGTGCGGAGAAAATGAAGAAGCGAATAAGTAAACAACACGTGGAGATCATCTGGTTCTTTGGATGATGCCAGAGCAGAGCCTTCACGTTTTCCAAACACATAAATGTACAAATACAAATTATATCCACCTTTCTTCCATTAAAATTTTTACAGAAGAAAACTACAGTCCAAACCCATATATAATCATTATCTGTAGTTTAAATCCCATTTTTAGAAACCCAGAAAACGAAAAGTTCTTAGCTTTCATTGAAACGTAGAAAAGGAATAAAAAAGAGTAGTTGACTCAACAAAGATCGAGCAAAAGAACAGGAGGCACTGTTGACCCGTCTTTATGGTAAAGGATAAAATAAACATGCGACTTTTATAAAGAGACTTTAGATTAAAGCTTGAACTGAAGCAACTTGAAGAGCTTTTTAATGGTTATCTACTCAGCTTAGCTGCTTGGCTCCATTTAGTTAGCTAGCAACTTCGAGTCAGTCAAGTCCCTGTCTTAGAAACAGAGGACTTTCCCTTTTTTTTTTTTTTTTGAGAAAACAGAGGACCACATCGAAAACCACACGAACGAATAAGAATGAGAGACTCGGTGTACGGTACACCCCGCAGGTTTGGAAGAGATGGACAGTGGGTCCCCATACAGTGATGGAGAGTTGAGTTTGGAGACAATGACATGCGGACACGTGTCGAGCAATAATGGAGAAGACGAATGGTTGGTTCTCATTAATCCTAGGTAGTAGCGGCGGTGGCGGAGAAACGATCCTCGTAGGTAGATGTATCTCTTATACCTTCCAAACTGGTCACAACTCCAAATGACCGCCTCCACCGCCGGTGAAACGAGCCTGTTAGGTAGTTGTATCTCTTGTATCTTCCAAACTGACCACCAACTCCTAATGACCGCCGCCACCGCAGGTGACACGAGCTTTGGTGTTATTAGGGAGCCCACTTTAACTATAGATCCATATTATAGGCTTAGTGATGAAAGCACTCGTGGGCTTTTACACTAGATTTTAACTCAAAACTTTAATTCATTAAATTTATAAGTCTTTTTCACTTATACGTTCTTCCCTAGTTTAGTCTCTTTCTAATATATGATTTTTACTTAAATTTGATATCCCAACAATCTCCCCCTTAAGTGTGAATTTTCATATTAGGCTTGGACTATTCCTTGAACGAAAACCTTTTTGCTTAACAATTCAAGTATATAACATCATCAAGAGCCCTTCTACTCTATTGGTCAAAGCCTATCAGGAGTTTTCTTACTTTTCTTCGTGAGAAAGCAACCATGAGATCCAACTACCATTCTCATACTCATCTCTTGTCAAACTATTGTCTCTGATACCACTTGTTGAAATTAGAGAGCTCATTTTTGTGGGAGATCTACATCATGGACCTAATGATAAAACATACTCGTAAGTTTTGACACTACACTTCTACCAAATATCTTAAGACATTAAGTTTATGAATCATTTCCACTTATATGTCCTTCACTAGTTTCATCTCTTTCCAATGTGAAATTTCTACTTACACTTACATCTCAGCACCTACCAATTTGACTATTCATTTAAATTAAATTTATTAAATTTGAATTATAATTTTAATTTAAAAGTAAATCTTGTTAAAAAATAAAGTTTATTGACAGCCTTTGAATCCCAACTATTTCACCTTCCAATTTGAGAACCATAAGGTGGGTATTAAGGAAAACGAAAAGCTTATCTCTTTCCATGGAAGTGTCTTTCTTTCCTTCATTAATGTCAAAAATCATGTGTAGTTGAGTTGAAAAATAGGATGTTCATCATATCTCCCAATCTGGGTTACAAATTAAAGAAAGAAAGATCGGTTTTAAACATTGGGATTTAGCAAATTCGATCGTTTCTCTCTGGTAATGATGTTTAATCTTATGCTATGATGTAATCCAGGAATGAATTTGATTTGTTAGAAGTTATGGCAAGAACTCATTGATTAGTTGCGTCAATTAAGCTGCTTTCCAAGTCATTCCTGTCTTCTTCTACACCCATTGTAAGTTCATCTGCTCTTTTGGCCTGATGTTTCCAATCTGTTTGTGTTAACGTGTAAACCATCATGCTCAAACAAGTAAACTGTGCTGCTAGTAGTCCCAGCCATAGTCCCTGAAATCCCAAGTTAAACTTGAACGCCATGATCAGTGAGACTGGAAGTCCAACCAGGTAAAAGGAGCACAAGTTTATGCGAGCTCCATGTTTAGGTCGTGCAGTCCCTGTCAAGACTCCACATGAAGCTGTTTGTGGACAGTTTCCAAGTTCACATAACCCCAGAATAGGAAGTGAGTTTGAGAGTAGGTCAAGAACCAGTGGTTCGTTGGTATATAATCGTCCCCATACTGACCTCACAGAAGCTATGAGAATACATGCAGTGACGGCATATGCAAATGCAATGGAAATCCCAATAATGGCCGTCCGTTGTGCATGAAGTGGTCGTCCTGCACCTAGTGCTTGACCAACTCGTACGGTCAAGCCATTGCTCAAAGAGAATGGGAACACATAGATCAAACCAGTTGTTTGAATGATGATTCCTGTGGCAGTCACAGATGCCTTTGGATTGTTGAGTAACCCACAAATGAACAACATGATCTCGTACCACCACCATTCCAGGCAAACTGAGATCAGACTAGGCAGGGCTAGAGATATCAGAGACCACCAGCCATGGAATACGGAAAGAGCTGTGAATCCTTGCCACGGTTTTAACGAGGTTTTGGAGGCAATTATATATGTAAACAACCCTATATTCATGTTAATTGTATTACAAGCAAGCGCAAGTGCAACCCCTTTTGCTCCTAGCTTAAAGTGAACTACGAAAAGGTAGTTGATTGGAGTGTGAAGTATGACTGCAACAATGGCGGATACGGTAAGAGGAGAAGTAATGCCTTGAGTTCTCAGGAACGACCTTGTTGGGTTCAGAACAGCTTGAGCTATCAGTTCAGGTATGCAGAAAACAATGAAATCCTTAACAAACCTTGTAATCTCAGGATCTTGGCCTAACCTGAGGAAGATTGGTTCAACATTCAACCACAAGAAGCTAACGGGTACTGTAACACTTAAGAGGAGGAGGAGGGCTCTCTGATAAGTTTGGCTAAGTACATTGTATCTCTTTGCTCCATAAGCTTGACCACAGATTGGATCCATGCCCACAGTTAGTCCCCTCATGACCGAGACACCTGTGATGTTCAGGAATCCAATTGCTAAAGTTCCTCCTGCCAATTCCATCTTCCCCAATCGACTTAAGAAGAGCATAGACACTACAGACCTTGAGTACATCAGCAAAGTTGTCATCATTATTGGACAGGCAATCTTCCCCAAGGAAACTGCTTCTTCTCCTACCTACCATGCAAATCCGTAACACTTCATCGGTAAGAAATCTCCCAAGTGATAGCTCAATAACTTTTTCTGAACTTGAATGATGTGCATAAACATATCAACTTTAAGCATTATCACATGAATAAAAAGAAGCTATTCTTAGTCTGGTATTTATGAGACCAATGAGATTGATATTCAATAAGTTTTCTAGAACATGCTTCTTTGATTTTATGAGATATCAAATTGATGTTTAATATCTTTTCGGAATGTACTTATTTGATTTGATAAATGAGATCACTGAATTATAATATATTGGTGTCGTGAGAAAATAAGACTCGTTTTTATTTTTAATTTTTCTATAGGAATTAGAAAGAAATTTTTAACTAGAAGAAGATTTTTAATTTAAACATAAAATAATTATTGACAGACATTTTGAAAAATGATAACAAAAATTTATTAAAATGCACTTGATAAACTTTCAAAAGAATTCTTTATAAAGAAAACATTGATTTTCATTTTCTATTATCTTTTTCTAATGTATTAATCTTGATTTTAAAGAATTTTCACAAAAATCTTGAGTTTCGTTCTTTATAATCATTTTTCATTACGTTAATCTTGCCTTTGATATTTATAGAATAATAAAATTTAAAAAGCTATGTTCGATCGAAGGATTCGAACTTTCGAATGTCGAATTAAAACTCGCGTTTTAACTAAATGTTATTAAGCTTGCCTTAATTAAGATTAAACAAGATAGAGACAGGAATACCTTTTAGTATAAGTTGTCCCATACTTATATCCATACTCTTGATTTGTATTAAAAATAATTGTCACCCATATCCATACCAATAAATAATAAATTTTAAGTATTTTATTTAATTAAAATTCTAATCTTGGTCATTTTAATACTATAAAAACAAACAATGAGACTTTAATTTGATGAACTTTACATCAACAAAATGTTTTAAGTAAATTAAATAATAAACTTAAAAACCTTAATCAACCTAATTATATATATTGTAATAATCCATTATTATTCATAGAAAACATAAAGATAAAACAAATAATTAAATATAACTTGTAATTAAAACATATTGAACTTCAAAAGTTAATATATAAATGATTGTCATATTCCTATAATTAATTATTTATTTAACAAGCAGATCGTATTATCGAAACTTATCTCGTGTTTTATTGTAATTGTTAATTATTTATATAAAAAATTGTTCAAAGAGTGTGCTTAGAGTAATCGATAAAGTTGTTCACGAAAGGAATGATGCATACATTATAACCCTCTCTAGATTCTCGTAAAGTATAGAATCTTGTGGATTAAACATGTTGACTTTTTTTATAATTCTCTCTAGATTCTTACAAAGCGAGGAACCTTGTGGACCAAATGTGTTGACTTTTTATACAAGAAAATGTTCAATTTCGAAATATCTATGCTATTTATATTAAAAAATTACTAAATTTTGAATTAAAAGCTCGAGTCATTAAAATTAATATTATCTAAATTATAAATACACTAACAAAGAAATAAATAATTTAGATAGTGTTAGTAATAATACCGAATATAAAAAAATTACTTGTTCTTTCCTATGATCTTTGCTAATATCACCGTATAGAATTATATATTACACCTTAAACCCTTAACTAGTGAGAGCTAACCACCTCCGACTCTCCGACCACCGTGACAAAACCATCCCGGGGAAGGACTAGACAAGGAAGTAGAAGCATGCATACAGTGGACATGTAACAGAGAGAGAGAGAGAGACCTCTTTGAGTCGTAGACGACCACCGACCGGTAATTGTCCGACGAGTCCACGAGCTCTGGTGGTGGTGGTCTGCTCTTCATCAATGTACACACCATCATCCCTTGAAATGGAATCCTCTCCGTTCATAGTCCCTTGAGATTGAGCAACAACACTTGCAGGGCACGTGTTTCTTTTTCCCGACAAAGAAACAAAACTGGTCGACCGTTGTCGAGGTCAAACAACTGTAAGAGAACAAGAACAAATCAGAGTGAACAACATTTGATCAGTAGTAGCAGTGAGACACTTATCTTTCCTTCCTAAATGCACGCAAAGTAAAAGAGATAAAGCTCATTTGACAGAGATCAGAGACAAAAACAACCTTAACGTTCACTAAAAACCAGACCACAACTTTAGAACAGAAGGTAATGTCAGTTTCTTAGGAGGTTTTGTTGGCTATAGCTTCTTAGCTAGGAGAAGGATTAGGAGCTTTGAAACTATATTCGTTGCAGGGCTTACGGGAAGGGAGCAACGAGAAGGGACATTGAGACAAAGGTACTCAAAAAGCACGGACCTACACTCCTAGTCCCTTTTCTTCTAGTTATATATACCCTACCAAAAGTTCTGTCTTCAAATCCACCTACATACAAGGTTAGGTTTGCCGAGTATTTACTTACTCCTGATTTGCATATTATTGTGTCAATTTAAAAGTTTAATCAATAATGAATTAGGAGATATATATTCTACTAGTGGGAATGTTACAATTTTTTTTTTTATTGTTCACAAAGTATTTTAGGAGGGTCTTAATTATAAGAAGACACCTTTAAGTCATTCACTCTCAGATTAATTCTCGCTCGAATCGGGTTGGTTCTTTGCGAAAGACAAAGCTCTAGTCCCTAATTTTAAACGGCTACATACATGAGGACGGGTCGAACCCACAACCTCACTTAAGTCAAGAGAGTCCCTTACCAACTCAATTTATTATTAAATCTAAATTAATAGTATCAATTTCTCATTAAGTCCATTATATATTTTTGACTAAAATTTAATTAAAATAAGGTTCGTTATACTATTTTTACAATTTGATCTTTTATTTTAATATTTGTATTTTAAAATTATCTATATATTGTCATTTAGTTATTATATAAATTATACCACTATTATTTTATTTTGATATCGCATTGAAATTTGTTTATTTTTAAATTATGTTATTTTAAATGAAAATTAGAGAAACAATAATAAAATAATTATGTGACAGTTAAATATATTAAAGAGGATAAGCACAATTTTCAAAACATGAGAATTAAAATAAAATAAATTAAATTACAGAAATTTTAATACATTAATAACTCATTAATTAGTACTAGGCTTGCATATATAAAACCTATAGAGTCCAAAATAGCATGTCGTAAACGATGACATAAGCACCAGTTATATATTACCATTAGCCTTTAGGTTAAGGTACAAGCGGTCCCCTTGGTAAAACATATTTAACATGTTGATTGAGTAAATAATTATCACTAAGTTAAGGTAGAAATGTGTAGTTAATTAGCTAAACCAAAAGCTAAACCTTTATACGAATGAATAGGAGAAAGTAAGAGGAATTAGGTATGGCAATGACTCAGCTCACGAGTCGGTCTAACTAATTTTTTAAAATTAAATATATATAATAACGTCTTTTTTTTTAATTGAGTTTGAGCCTGAATTATTTAAGCTCAAGCTTGTCCAAAGTTTAACTTTTTTTAAACAAAATGAATAAAAGAAAGTAAGAAAAATTAGGGATGGCAATGAGTGGGCTCACGAGCCCGTCTCACTAATTTTTTAAAATACATTTTAAAAATTAAATGTATAAAACAACATTTTAAAAAAAAATTGAGTTTGAACCTTAATTATCTAAGCTCAGGCTTGTTTGAAGTCTAACTTTTCTAAACAAAACGTTGTTGTTTTGATTAGAAAATTTAATTCTCGGACTAGTATGGACCTAATTTAATCGATAAGTCCAGCCATGGAAAACACTTAAATTCATTACAAGAAAAATGTAGATTAGCGACGGAAATCTAACAACAGAAAAATTTTCGTCGGCAATTAGCGACGGAAATATGTTTTCCGTCTCTAAAATTGAGTGATTTAATGGCGGTACTAATATTCGTCGTTAAATTTGGAGAAAATTTGTCCCGGCAAAATTTGCAACCGACATTAGCAACGGAACAATATAGCCGTCGGTAATAAATTACCAACGGAAAATATACCATTGAAAATTAGCGACAAAAAGTATTTTTTTGTCGCTAAAATTGAGTAATTTAGCGACGGTATTAATACTCGTTGATAAATTTGGAGGGAATTCGTTTAGCGACGAAATTTAGCGATAGTATATGTTCCGTAGCTAAAAATGGAAGAAATTTTTCGCGAAATAAAATTTTTTGAGTTTACCTACGGAATTTTCCGTTGGTAAATGAATTTAGTGATGAAAATTTTCTTTCCGTCTGTAAAAAGACGGGAATTATTAGCGGTATAATTTTTTTTTGAATTTACCTACGAAAATTTTCGTCGGTAAATTCTTTTTAAATATAAACTCACTCGACATCCTCCTACTTCTAACTTCTTTTTCCTTTCTTCTTCTTCCTTCTTCCTACATCTTCTCTTCGATTTTCTTGAAACTCATTTCTCTGTTGTGGACTCCTTTTCTGGTCGACGACGTTGTCTTCTCCGGCTATTGTCATCGTGTCCTTCGGTAGAAGTATTTTTGCAACTACTGTCATGTGTTTTTCATATATTAGATGAAAATTAATTTGGGTATTTATTACTTTCGTTTATTTGTGTATTTTATTATTAAAAAATAACTTTCAGGTATAAATGTTAGTGATTGAAGGAACAAGACGTGATTTTAGTTATAATGTTAAGATAAATTTCTGATGCATGTAAGGTGTTTGATGAAATATTTGTTATTTGAAAAAATGATTTCAGTTCTTTATTTTCAATTATGTTTTAGTATAAATTTTTATATTTTAATTCTTTTACTTGAAATAATGAAGTTCTTTCCATGGTGGCTTTCAGAGAAACTAAACACTTTGCAGGTAAATTTAAAAAAAAAGTTTTCATCAAATTTACCGACAAAAAAAAATTCTGTCGATAAATATATTGGATTTTACCGACGGAAAAAGTCGCTAATTATCGACGGAATTACAAAATCCGTTAGTAATTTTTTGACAGAAGAATTTACTGAATGAACAAAATAACAAAAAATTTTACCATCAGTAAATTTACCAACAGAAAATTTCCGTCATTAAATTTACTAACGACCATATCTCTGACACCATTTTTTGTGAATAAATTCGATTGCTAAATAAACTTACTGATAAAATATGTACAAATTTTGTCGATAAATTTCATCGCTAAACTATATTTTTCTTATAGTGATTTAAGCTCATGATTAGCTCATTGTCATTGATAAAAATAACGATGTTAGAGAAAGAAGACAAAAGTAAGATAGTATGATATCTTAACTTTTTGAGAGGTAAGTAGATAACATCTTTTATTAATTAATTATTTTTAATCCTTAATTCTTTTAAATTGTGATCGGAAAATACACATTTCAGTTTATGTAGTGTAGATTATTATTATTAATCTATACTATGTACTATCATTATTTTGTATTATATGTTGAGTTTATCATAAATAATCTCTTTATCAAGCAAGGATAATTCTGCGTATTATTGAACCTCCTCGTACTTTGCATTTCGCAACACTCTTACTAAATGTTATTGCTGTTTTTATTTATATCACTCCCATTTTATACTAATTCTAACAATAATTTAAATTTAGATTTAAGAGAATTGCACGTCTAAAATAATTAAATATTTTATAAATTTATAAAAATATTAACATCTCTTTTCTTTTAAATATATCATGTCTTCTTATAATATGATGTCATATATATATAACTTGAGCAAGCTGCGTATAAAAAGAAGACATGCAAACTCTACTATATTAAACAGCTTGCTTAAGCTAAGCCAAGAAGATATATTTATATATGTTACATTAACATGTATAATCATTTTATTCTATTCTACTTAACATCAGAGCAAGAACTAATTAGGGATGACAAGTATGAGTGACCTAATTGGTTTCAACTCCTTACTTAAGGCTCTCTTTTGTAGAAGGTCTTGAATTTGAATTACTAAAAAAAGAGGGAAGAGGGAAAATTCTCCTGTTGATGATTCTCTAGCCCCCTAGGCATGCTCCTTGGTCGGATTAAATATGGACGTCTCATTTCCAACAACTGTGTGAAAATTGGAGCTCTTAAGAAATCTGAAGCTAATGAGAACCTAATATTGAGCAAGGTCAGTGATCAATCAACAACTGATCAATTAATATGTGACGATTCTTTGTGCGTAGAAATATACATACTACGTAAGAACTTAATGGATCTTGAAGTTCCAAATTTACCTCCTCTAGGATTCTTAAGATGGAGTTTTAAGGGTTTAGGATTAGTCCAGAAAAAAACTGAGATACCTAATGTATATCCAAAAAAAAAAAAAAGAACCAATTAGGGATTAACGATTCTTCCAAAATATATTTACATAATCAAATGCTTTTGATGCTTGTTAATCTAAATCATCATGTGGCTGTAAACACTATTTATGCTTAACACTTCAACTTCATCTTATACAAGGTCATGAATACATATAAGAGTTTGTGTTGATATTGCAGATACATATACATAAAATTATACAAATCAATAATTCGAAACTAACTTACAACATATTAAAATAAAGGACTTTCATTTCCCATCACTTGCGCTATGAGTTGTTCGAGTGTATCACACCACTTTCCAGCGAGATGGCTCTGAGTACCTAAGGATCTAGACATGGAATCCACTTGCATTGTAGGCCTGACCTGTGCTAAGTTTAGTAAGGACTTTCTTCATCAGTCACCGTAACTGGAAAAAGAAGAACATGTTTTTCCTTTCTTCCATTGATTTGTGCATGTTTCTTCCTCTACTTCTTCGATTTCTGAATCATTCTTTAATGGTGGAGGATGGAGTGTCCTTTATAGTTTTATAATACTCTTATTATAACTTAATCACCACTCCTTTTAGCTTTTCCCCACATATATGTTAAAGTTCAAGTCATGTGATCGACCTTTTCGTGACCAAGTCCTTGATCAATGATATGAAGATTATATAGTATTGTATCTTTTTCAATTCTTAAAAACACTTCAATTATATGAGTTAGCAAAAGCATAATAATAGTTGATAATAATTATAATAATGAAAAGACAAATATAATGAGTTTAAAGCCTAATCTTTTTTTTAATCAAAAAAGGAGAGATACAGGTCTTTTAGTACTAATCGGGAAAATGAAACTCCCGATATATCCTCTAGTAGGATGGATAAACAACTCACAGGCAGGTTTTGAAATAGATAAATGTCAAATTCAAGTGAGCTGACATAATTGACTAGCCAATCCACAACCCTAATCTTTTAGTTGTTAAATAAATAGTTTGACTAATAATGCATATAACTTAAAAAGATCATATTTCTGTCAACGACAAAAACAACACAAAATATGAATCCTGCTAGACTACAAGATCTGAGAAGATCCAATAGTATGTAACCTTGCTCCTAACTAGTATAAAGACATCATATTTTTATCAATGAGAAGTGATATCTATAAATTTACTTTATCAAATATCGTGTTAATTTAAATTTATAACCTTATAAATGATATTAAAATATAAACTTTTACTAAAATGAAGTTAGTAAATTTGATTTCATATTAGAAGAGAAGAAAAGATTATTAATTGTAAATTCAACCTTTAAAATGATGTATGAATAATGGATAGTTCTTGAAAATTTTAAAAGCAAATTTAGAATACTATTAGGGTAAAAGACACAAACATCTCATATAGTTTAAGAAATTTTAAAAAATCTCCAGATTTTAAAATTCTAAAAAATCATAATTTTGTTTTTGAAATTTTCATTTTCTTAAACTCAGGTTAAAAAGTAAGAACGAAACACATATAGAATGAACATCATGATGTAAACTAATCAAATATCACTAATATAATAATCCAACTCATCTCTTAAACTTGACTCGAAATTTAACTTAAATTAATAATTTAAGATAATTATAATAAACTATTAATTTGAGTTATATTTAATTAATTCGATTCAAATTTAAGAATACATTTGAATTGACATATAAATAATATTTGATTAGTATATGATTGATATTTATGTTATCATTATTTTTAATCAAAGATTAAAACGGGATTTTCTTCAAAATTAAAAACTAAAAGATTTATTTTGAGAATATTAAATTATAGGAGAAATTTGCTACTTTTACTCTATCTTTTGTCATTCTATTGCATTGTTCATCCAACTTTTAAGTTGGGTAAGGAGTAACATATAATTTAAGCGAATAGGATGCAAAGCATAGGACAAAGCAAAAGAACAAGATACAACGTAGGACAAGTGGGTACTAGAATTCCTCAAAAGCTTAACAGAAACAACCATAACCATGGCCTTCCCTACAGGGCTCCATTTTAATATATTTTAAAAATTAGGGACCAGATTATAAAAAAGCTCAAACTATAGAAATGTTCTATCTAATTAACTAAACATTGTTTTTTGGGTAATCAAGCTAAATGTTCACGCTGAGTCTGTCCTTTTCTACGTAAAGTAGTACTGATTCCTTCAGTTTGTGTTGGATTAAGAAAAGGAGAATTAGCAAACTTACTTTTCAAGTTCTGCATGCGTGCATTGGCATTGCAACTTGAGCAAAACCTTCCTCTTAATTTTGTATAAAAAAGATGCGGATTTCGACCAACCCATGATTCACCATGTGCAGATCTTCTTCTTCTGTCAAAGCAAAAGATTATGATTTTTAGTTCATCAACTTGCATGGTTGGTTCCTCACTTCCAATCACTACCAAAACCATATCAAAAGTCTCGAGTATTATTAAGTAATGTATGAATCCATCTCTAGTGGGGACCAACTCAACATTTCTCACTGGGTTGCCACTTTGATGCTTAGTTAAGTTAGGATTCTCCTTCTTGTCTTGTCCCCCACCTCTAAACCTGTGATTATTGGTGGGTTATCACTTCTAGGTATCTTACAGTATCCACTATACGGCTTCTGTTACCTACCCATCTTTTTTGTTTTCCCAGTGGTTGGTCTTGCCCTGAATCCTCGCGGCAACACTTGTCACTGCCATGGTTTGGGTGGCAAGAACAGTTAGTCTCGTCTATTCTATATTCAACACAATACATGGCTTTCCTATGTTTCAATTCTGTCTTGTTTTGTATAATTAAACAAAGATAAAAAGATACAGAGTACCTTGTGTAGTTTAAATAGTTTTGAAAGAATTTTTAATGTTTAAAATATTTTAAATTTTCATATTTTAAAATCAAATTTTTAAATTTTTATTTCAAAAAATACAAAATATGGGTGACATGAAAATTAAATTCGAAAACTCAACTCTTAAATCTACTATTAAACCTAATTTAGATTGTAATGTCAAAAATTCACGAGTAAATTTCAAGAATTTTAAAAATTAATGAATTCTTTAACGAATTTTACAAATTAATAATTTTAGTTAATTAAATCACAAAGAAATTTTGTATCTTTTTCCTATTAAAAAACTAAGAATACCGGATTTGATCTGTAAGTTCAAGTCATAGTTGATTTAAGGATGATAAGTTTAAAGTGAAGACATGCTAAACTTGTAATGCAATTAAATTACATATTATTACTTAATTTTAAATCGGAATTAAAAAATTACTATGTGAGTTCTATGATTAATCCACAATTTAAAAAACTTGAAAAAAAAGTTAAAGGACATGAAGCCATAATTATCAGTCACTCACCTCCACGTTTATATATGATAATTGTTAGACCTCTAAGTCTGAGATAACAAAACTGTGTGGGCATTGACAAGCCTTGACTTGTGATTGACACACGAAACAATAGAACAAGACAAAAACTTGTGAGAAGACAAGGAGGAAAGAGAGCAACATCAAGTATTGGCATGCATTGGTGTACATTGATGAAAATCTTTGACGAGATGTAAAATTTAAAAGTGAGATCAAAAGAAGGCTTGAGATGGACATCGAGTGAAAGATTAGCTAGATTACACTCATGGCGGGAATATGTGAGAGTTTCAAGGTAACTTAGCAAATAAACCAAGTATGGTGTGAATTTTGGGAAAGTTTTGGACATTGTACGAGTTGACTTGGTTAAGCCTGAGTTCCTGATAGACTAAGAACTTAGAGTATGCTCAAACGAACAGACCTGACTAATGGAGTTGGCATAGGAAAGCATTAGACAAACGAGTGTGCTATTGTCCTAGATGACTCATTATCAATGAATAAAAATGAAGAGAACTTAAATGATGTAGCAGATAAAATAAAGGGTTTTAAAATCGGACCGGACCAGTCGGTCCGACCGGAATTTGTTTGAACCGACCATGTGTTCGGTTCGGTTTTAGTTAATAATCCTTATATATGAAAACCGGCCGGTTTATTATAAAACCGGATAACAAACCGGTCGGTTTTCTGACAAACCGGTTATTTATTTGATAACCGGATTTAAACCTTAACCTTATCGCTTCACCCTCTCTTCTACGCCTCCATCGCACATTTCTTTTCTTTCTTCTCTCTTCTCAGATGCTCCATCGCACCAAAATCAGCTCTCTTTTTTCCATCTTCTCCGGATCTGGCAAGACTCTTTTCTTTCTTTCTCCACGTCTTTACTTTTCTTCTGCTTTTTTAAGGTTTCGGTGTAATAAGATCTGGTTGATGGTGAAGCGGTATTTGGTGACTCCCGAGTGAGATCTAGTGTTGGCTTGTGCATTCAACTTCTGGGTTTTCTGTTACGGGTTTACTTGCTTGAGTTTTGTGTTCAAAGAATCAACTAAAGTCTGGTTTACTTTGTTGAGAGCTACAAGCTGAGTGGTTCTTAGTTTCGTAGCTAAAATGCAAGATTTTACTTAGTGATATGTAGCATGAGTGCTTTGAGGCTGATGATTGAAGAACTTTGGGGGTTGTGGGCGAAGAGGATAACAATTGGATGAAGCTAAAATCGATCGTGTTTTGTAGCAAGCCAGAGTCCATCTTCTTGACACTGAGCCTTTTGAGGATGCATTTGGACCCAAGAGGAAAAGGAAGCGCCCAAGGCTTTTGGATGCAAGTTATGAGTCTTTAGTTCAAAAAGCTGATGACTCTCAAGGTTAACGATTTGCTAACTTTGCTTCTTCTTCTTTTTTTCTCATTTAAGCATTTTCTTTGTCAAAATGTTAGTTTTGGGAGATTGTTGCTTCATTGTGTTTGTGAAGGACGATGATTTCCAAATTGAAGGCTCAATTTTGTTTACCTTATAATTCTACCTGCATAATGTTATTCCTTATTTGATTTCTGAGTTTGATTGTTAGAAAGATATTGATGATGTTAATATGGGTAAATAATACTTGATGAAAACAAGTTGTGATGAAATATTATTTGTGGAGTTGGTGGGTTCTCAAGTAACATTATACTTCTTTGATCAAACTTTTAGGAATCGATTTTCTTGGTGGTTGAATGTTAACCAAAATTTGTTGTGACATTGCAGATGCTTTTGAGCGAAATGTGGAGTGGTGGATCTGCAGAAGGAAATGAAGAAGATGGCTTTAGGGACTTGGTTCGGCATACCATGTTTGAGAAGGGCGAAAGTAAGCGCATATGGGGAGAGCTGCACAAAGTTATTGACTCATCAGACGTTGTTGTCCAGATTGTTATAATTGTTTAAACAAAAGAATATTGGCAAATATAGGACTAGAAGAAATAATAAAGTTAGAAATTGGATTCTTAACTGCAAAATTTGACTATTTGTTATGACAAGTGGAAGGTTTAACTGCACTTCATGGTCGGTTTATTGAAGAAAAGAAAGTCCTGCAATGGGGCAATCAAAAGTTATTAAATACTCTATTATGGCCATTGATGTTAAATTATGCAGGAGGATCCAAGCTAAGGATCATTGAACCAAATCCAAATTTGCATTGTCGCATCATCTTTCTTCCATGCTGCCAAGTTTATGTCTAATTGGAGTGCATAATTGGGCTTGTTTGAACCTTTTCAAAGCTGAGTTCCCATACTCTTCTCCCTTTCGCTCTTTACAGGTTTTAGATGCAAGAGATCCCCAAGGAACAAGATGCTATCATTTAGAAAGGCATTTGAAAGAGCATTGCAAGCATAAAAACATGGTGCTTCTGTTAAATAAGGTTAGTTTTGCCTTTCATCTTGCTTGTGCTGCATCATGCTCATGTTCATATTTTAAAACTTACTCTGAATGTTGTTATTTTTTATTGTTAATGTGATCTTGTCCCTGCATGGACAACAAAAGGTTGACTTAGAGTGTTATCCAAGGAGTATCCTACTCTAGCATTCCATGCAAGTATAACCAAGTCTTTTGAAAAGGTAAATATAACTACCATAAATGGGAACTGAATGAATTGCAT
This sequence comes from Erythroxylum novogranatense, assembly GCA_029891385.1. NCBI lineage: Eukaryota > Viridiplantae > Streptophyta > Magnoliopsida > Malpighiales > Erythroxylaceae > Erythroxylum > Erythroxylum novogranatense. The sequence continues at coordinate 97,563,062 of CM057231.1, read as the reverse complement.
ATCCTGCAGTTGTCACTAGCTATTATGTGTTTCTTTATGCGTACGCTAATAGCAATTCTTTTCTGGTTTTTTGATGCTTTGAATCCATGTTGTTCTTTAGCTCACCGACATACTTTGGTTTCCCTTTGTGTCTCTTGATAATTCATCAGATTGTTTGGGAGGAAAAAAAAGTAAAATAATATAGCGGCTATTGCAGCAATTCAAACAAAAAGCTTGCAGCAGGAATTTGAGGAAAAAGGGGTATGATGGTGCCAAAGCTGATATTTGGTCTTGTGGTGTTATTCTCTTCGTTCTGTTAGCTGGATACTTGTTATTTAAGAATACGAATTTGATGAAGATGTATGTAAAGATTTTGAAGGCAGAATATGAATTTCCTCCCTGGTTCTCTAAAGGTGCCAATGAATTGATCTCCAAACTTCTTGTTGTTGATCCACGGAAAAGAATTACAATCCCCGAGATAAAGCAAACTTCCTGGTTTCAACATCGAGTTCCTAAACTGATAGTCGTTATAAGCAATTTAGAAGACAGTGATGAGAGTAGACCGAAAAATAAAGAAGAAAGTTTTGTTAGACCCCAAAATTTTTTATATGATGATATTAAGCATGAATTGTGATAATTGTGGTTTTATGCCTTGAATTGATTAAATTGAGAACATTAGTGGATTTATTTGAGTTTAGTACGGTTGAATGAGAATTAAAAGGAAAGAATTATGAGGGTATTTTGGGAAAATGACTTAGGTTGAAGAGAGTTTAGGCTTGTGAGAAGGGTAACTTAGTCTTTGTTCCCTTTAGGTTTAAAAGGTAAGAATTATGAGGGTATTTTGGGAAAATGACTTAGGTTGAAGAGGGTTTAGGCTTGTGAGAAGGGTAACTTAGTCTTTGTTCCCTTTAGGTTTAAGGGAAAGAAATTAAAGAGAAAAGAAAGAGAAGGAAAAGAAGGAAATAGAAGAGAAGAGAAAGAGGAGAAGCGCCGTCGGTGGAGAAGAAGAGGAGAAGAAGAGAGATTTTCGATCTTTGAGATTTCCAACAGTTTCGAATCATTTCCGGGTAAGTCTCATTTTGTTTAAGCTTGTTTTAGTTGGATTAAACCCTAAGATGACTTGAATCTATGAGAATCGACGGTTTTAGGGATTTAAGGCATAAATGGTGAGATTTCTTGGGTTGATGCATTTGTGTTTGATTTTGAGTTGTTAATGGGTTAGAAATGTAGCATAAGTCTTGATCTACAGTTTAGATGTGGTGCATTTGAGTTTGAGAACGAAATGAAGTTAGAAAATGCAAAAAACAGGGGGTTGAGTCATGACTCAGACCCACACGTCATGACGTCTTGAAGAGCACGCCTTGCACGCGGAGAATTGGTGACGCATGCACGAAGAGACGTGCACGCCGCGACACACGAGTGTGCATGTCGCGGCGTGCGAGTGATGAGCACGCCGCGACGCACACTTCGGTGCACGCCGCGGCGAGCATCTCCTGTTTTCCGAAAGTGAAATTTTTAGTATTTTGGCCATATCTTTTGGTATAGATGTCCGATTGAGGTGATTTTGGATTCGTTGTGAACTAGAGAAAAAGGACTACAGGTTGGGAGGTTCGGAAAGAATTCGGGAATTTTAGTCAGGAGTCGAATGTAGACTTAAAGTACAAGGACTTTGGATTTTCACGCTTATCGATTATTTGTCTTTGAACATTGTTTGATTTGGAACTTGGTTTATTATAGGGAACCAAGCTGATTTGACCCAATCGTAAGAGGAAGGACAGCAGTGAGTCTGATACTCAAGCGATACTAGGTGGGTAATATGTTTATGGTTATTGTGTGTATGGGCAAATTGCCTTGTATATGCTTGCTTGCATTATATGATCTTGCTTATGTTGAATTATATGATAAACATTGAAATTGCATTACGACTATGATTATGCATAGCTTGATAGACCTTATGGCATATTTGGCAAGAATGGAAAGAATGAAAATAACGAAAGCTTTGAAAAATGCTTTGCACATGGAACGTATGGATTATGTGATTTGTTTGGGTAAGAGAGTTACGGATGGAGTCACGTGCACGTTGACATAAAGCCTTCTCCCGGCTCCTCGCTTGAGGCCACGAGATCCTTGAGAAATCGGACTCGGATAGTTTACAGATTTAACTTCGGTTTATCCGGATCGTTTACGGAACTCTCGAGCCAATTGTTTGTGCATACACAATTTATTTATTGAGCATGATACATGTTAAATTGTTATATTGTGAAATCATATGACATGAGTTGTGATGCGATGATGGTATAGTGACGGATTTGATGATTTGTTATATGCTTGTATAAGTATATATGCTTGATTGTGTGACTCGTTGCCAATGGATATAAACGTATATGCCACTGAGCTTCGCAGCTCACCCTATTACTCTCCCCTCCTCAGGTGCAGATCGAGACGGTTGTCGACCTTGCAAGGCATCAGAAACTTCAAGCTAGTTAGGAGCCTTGTCTTAAGTTAGTACTTTGGTTAGCCCGCCAACATTTCATCATGGAGCATACCTTTGTATTTTTGGGATTTACTTTCATTTTGTATTGTGCTACATTTTGAGACTACTTGGTGAATTTCTTCGAATGACAATGACATATGGTTTATGTATTTGGGATGGTTAATGCATGTTTAGAATGCATGTGTAGAATGTATGTATATGTATGAGTATATGTATGTGTGAATCGAATTGTATTTATGTTTTGGTATGGATGTTGGGATCGGGTCCGACGGTATTTGGGCACCTGTCGCCGGCGCGACCCGAGAGGCCGCCTCGGGAATGGGGATCCGGGGCCCGGGCCCAACAAGTTTAGTGCTAGGCAGCAAACATTCACCACCTTTTCTTAATGCCTTTGAACTTATATCCTCAATGTCATCAGTATTCGACTTGTCAAGTTTGTTTGAGAAGAGGAAAAAATGCTCTACTTTCACTTCAAAATGTCCAGTTCAAAACTGGTGGGAAGATTGGAATCGAGGCAAAGAGTTGGACTTGATGTGGCGGTGACAATGAATTTAAGGTGACGATGCAGGGGAAATCAAAGGGAAGAAAAGGAAAATTGGAGATGACAGCTAAGGTGTTTGAAGTGGCTCCGGAGGTTTCGATGGTTGAGTTCTCCAAGTCATTAGGAGACACTCTTGAATATACGAAGTTCTGCGAAGACCATTTAAGGCCTTCCCTCATAGACATAGTCTGGGCTTGGCAAGAGTAACTTGTTTGTTAAGGCTGTATCATGTTTGAATTTTAGCCAGTTCCAAGATTGTTGTTTATTCAAGTTTCTGTTATGAGATAAAGATAAGAATAAGGCAGTGATAGTTTTATAATTTTATTCAAGTTTCATTGTTATGTGCTATTGTTTAAATATGTTAACAAATAAGGAGATAAGGATCACTAGTATTGATTAATTAGTTTTCTGAAATAGGTAGAACTCCAATTCACTTCAATCTCTGATTTTGATAGTTCGGTTATATATACCCTATTTGGCATTATTGTATACTTCTATAGCCTTCATCTCCATTAATTCAAAGAAACCTTATTGTTGGCTTCTGTGATCTTTTTTGTTGACTCAAGGTAGCTGAGAGCTTCTCTTAAGTGAGAGGCTGAGAGCTTCTCTTAAGTGAGAGGCTGAGAGCTTTTCATAAGTATTTGTTTCTGTTATGGTATTTGTTTCTGTTATGACTTATGGTATTTGTTTCTCTGTGGATTTGTCTTCTGGGGGTGAGTTATTTTGTTTCTGCTATGGATTTGTTTATAGGGGTGATGGATTAAAGCTGCTATGGATTTGTTTCTGCTATGGATTTGTTTCTGGGGATGATAGTTATAGTATTTTCTTCCCACCAAGTAATTGTGATCTTTCGTTCAACACTGCAACATAAAAAGTGTATGTAATAATACATGTAGCTAGGTCCTCAAAACTTTTCATATTTTTCAACCTAATACGTAAAACTTAAACTTTTCACCCATTCACAGCTAAGAGTGTGAAAACTTATGAAATCTTTAACTTAATCTCTATGCCAAGAAAGTAATGCACTTTTTCAAGATTAAACATCTTAAATTCAACTTCACTTTTTTTTTAATGAATTCATATATTTCGCCACCAATAATTAACAATTCATCTACGTTTAAGAACACAATCAACTTCATATATTTGTCTTCTTTATTACAATTGATAAATGAGAATTATTTAAGTTGTATACTTTTGCCCTGACAATAGTATACCCAATTATTTTTTTATTTTTTAGGTTAAATCATAATGGAAAATATGGAATCATCCTCTACTCGTGGTAAGTCCGATCCAGCATGGAATTATTTTTCTTTCTCTCAAGCATCTGATGAGAATGTCCAATATAACTGTATGTTTTGCGGTAAAATATTTAAAGGGGGAGGAATTTTTAGAATGAAAGAACATCTTGCTGGTGTTAAAGGTAATATTGCTCCTTCCAAAAAAGTGTCACTTGATGTGCGTGATATGATTGAAAAATATTTGCAGCAACAAGTAAAAAAGAAAAAGGAAAATAAAGAGGCTCATGATATATCTTTTGGAGATGATGAAATACCACAAGCATTAGATAAAGGAAAAAGAAAAGCTACTATTGACATAGATTCATATTTTTCCCCAAGAACTACTCCTGGTTCTTAACCTAGTCTAAAAAGTTTGATGGTTGATAAGGATGTTGTTTTGAGATGTAAAAGAACATGGGCTAGATGGTTATATCATTCTTGTATTCCTTTAAATGCTTTAAATTCACCATATTTTCAAGAAGCAATTGATGCTACAACAGCAATAGGCCCAGGATTTAAGGCACCATTTTATTATGAGTTGCGTGTGCCTTTGCTTCAAGATTTAAAAAAGGAATGTCAGTTAATTGTGGATACATATAAATCTTGTTGGGAATCAACAGGATGCACTATTATGGCAGATGGGTGGACTGATTAAAGACAAAGAACCTTGATTAATTTCTTGATTTATTGTAATATGGAAACAACTTTTATCAAGTCTGTTGATGCTTCTGACATGGTAAAAAGTAGTAATGCTTTATCTGAATTATTATCTAAAATTGTCGAGTGGGTTGGACCAAAGAATGTTGTGCATTTTGTAACAGATAATGCAGCTAATTATGTATCAGTTGGGCACTTATTGCAGTCAAAGTATAGGCATATTTATTGGTCTCTATGTGCTGCTCATTGTATAAATCTTATTTTAAAAAATATTGGTGGTATGGATCATATTTCTAGTCTTGCTTCACGCGCATCTAAGATCACATTTTTTATGTATATTCATGTCACATTTTTGTCTTTGTTAAGAAAGCAAGAAGATTGGGTTAAGATCGCGCGTCCCACTGCTACCAGGTTTGCAACTACATTTATTACTTTAAAAAGTATTTATCAACATAAGCACCAACTTCAAAATTTGGTGATAAGTAAACACTTTTCAAGTCATAAATTATCAAAGAGTGAAAAAGGAAAAGAAGTTTGCACTATTATTCTAGATAATAAATTTTGGGATGCTTGCTTGATCATTGTGAAGATTGTGGCTTCGCTTATAAGGCTGTTGAGGATTGCTGACTCAAATGAGAAGCCATCTTTGGGGTATATATATGATGGTATGTATAGAGCTCGCAAAACAATTACAGATCTTTTTAAAGGGAATGAGAGATTATACAAGCCTTATATAGATATTATTGATCGACGATGGGATAAGCATCTTACTCAAAGGATCCACTTAGTAGCTTATTTTCTCAATTCTTATTGCTTTTATAGTGGAGAAGTACGTACAAGTAATATTATGGGAGGTTTGTTTGATGTGATTGAATGCAAAGGTATTTTTTCTAGTGAATAGCAATCATAAGCAATAAATGAAATTAAATTGTATCGAGAAGGTTTAGAGAGTTTTGCTAGATCATCAGCAAAGAGAGAACTGACGATGAAAAAAATGCAGCCAGGTAAGTTTTATACTTTTAAATTTTAATTCATTAATATATATTTTTATCATAACTATTAATTTAAAATGCAGATGAGTGGTGGAGATTATTCGATAACAGTGCTCCAACATTGAGAAAACTCGCTATTAGGTTACTCAGTCAAACATCTTCTGCATCAGGTTGTGAACGTAATTGGAGTGTTTTTGAACGTATTCATACAAAGAAACGTAATCATTTGAAACATCAAAGACTTAATGTTTACGTTACTTATAATATGCGAATGAAGAACAGGTATTTTATATTTTTGTTTTTATTTCAATAATTTTATTTTTGTTATTGACTTTATAATTGCTCTATTATGTGTTCAAAGCGCTTAATAAGAAGAGAACGTATGATCCAATTGATATTGATTGTATTGAACATACTGATTTTTGGATCGAAAAAGAAGAACCATCGCCTGATCTTGATTATAATGAACTTGAAAGGACCATTTATGAAAAAAAAAAAGCATTTGTCACAACAAATGAATTAAGAACATCTACTGATGGTCAGTTCATATCTTATTTTGATTATATTTAAGTTAAAATTATACTGTATTGCAAGTTTACAATTGAAAATAAATTCATACGTTACTAATTTGTAATTTATTTCAATGCAGTAGAAGAAGTGGATGCAAATACTTTGGATGAAAGCGTAGTTTACGAATCTTTAAATAGCATTGGAGAATTTGGAATTTTTGACAATGATGAGAAGCAACCTCCTTCAGAAATACAATTTTTATCTTAAATGTTATTTAAAGTTTTATATTGGACTCATATTTATTTATTTTTAGTTCATTAGATAATAATAAACATTGGTGTATTTTTCATTTCAATAAAATATTTTATTTTTATTTATTCTTATAAAATTTTCATCTTATTTATTATATTCCGGTTTGATAACGATTCACTACCGGTTGAACCTCTAAACCTTAAACCTTTTCTTCGATCGGTTCGATGTCCGGTCCGGTTTTTAAAACATTGGATAAAATCACAGCGGATGAATATCAGCTTTAAAGAATAAAGATCACGTGAGAGAATCTTCTGAAAATAATGGACATCTTCAAAGATAAGGATAGATTACGTGTAATCTTTTATCTCATTATTATGATATAGCTTAATCCTATTAAATAGTGTCTTAATTTGATGGAGATGTCATTATATTAGTTATTGTGATATAATATGATAAGGATATGACTGTGATCTTAGCTAATAGAATTCTATCAAAATTCTAACTTAGTCATCTAAAAATGCCTATAAATAGCTTGTTTGAGTATCGCTAAAATTGAGAGAGCATCCTTTGCATATTTTGAGGAAAATAATAAACGTTAACATTTTATTGTATATCTTTCTTGTTCTTATTATTACCATGAATATTTAGTTCTTTCGTAGTTTTCTTACAAGGATGTAAGAGTGAAACACTGCGAAGATCATGAGGCGTTCAAGAACAAGTTGGGCGATGATCATAAGACAAAGCAATCTTGCTTTGACGGATCTAAGTGAGATTACTGTACAAAAGAAAGAGTTGACGCATCTTATAGAATAAGTTCGTGCTTGAAAAAAAAACCTTTGTAACAGCTACAGAGCAATCAATTAGTACACAAGTACTTACAATGAAAAAAATCAAAGCACGATACAAATTTGCAAGCAAGAAACTAAAGCATACACACTTCTTTTTTTCGCGTAACTTACTATAATAGATAAGTCAATTGGTGCAATTATACGATCCTAAGCTTAAGCTCATCCAAATCATTACAATGGTTGTCGTCCATGGAGCGTTTGAGGACCTCATCGAAGAGACGAGGAGAACAATGCAACCTGATGGGTTCTGGTCGGGTCGACTGCATTAGGTCCAGGCCCAGTCTGCGATCCACAGCCCATTTACGAGTGAGAGACTCCCATGCATACGTGAAGACCTAAACCTAGCTATTGCTTCATATATAAGGTACAATTCTACCATAACAAAGGTACGGACAATCATAACCCTAATTTTTTCTGCTTACAACGATCTCACCTTCACAAAAAGACTAACTTGAGTGTCGGAGGGGCGAATCGGGACACAACCCCCGACGTGCCTTCTTTGTTTTGCAGGAACTCCACACCGAAACTCTTATGTGAAGCAACCGACTCATGGATCCAAACGGTAACGTACAGTTCAGCCAGAATCCGACAGAACCAATTGGCGCCCACCGTGGGGCCCGACTTCAGGGCACCACGTCCAGAAATACACAGATCAGTTAGGCGGCGGCAGCTAACCCTGATGTAGCCGCTGTCGCGGCCTTGGCATTACAAAGGGTAGGTTTAGAGCTACCTGCGACCCTGCCGCCCGCGTATCATCTCTCCTGCACAGAATCTTCAGACCCGAATGATCAACCGCAACCTCAAGACTTAGAACAAAAAGAACAGAGCGTAGCTTTGGAGGATAACGCTGTACCCAATATGCGCCCGAATCTCCAACACCAACCGGACGCAGATCCTCCTCCGCCAATACACGCCACTGTTACCCAAAGGCAGATTGAGGAAGCGGCTGATCTGTTGATTCGCCAGATTTTACAATCTCAACCGGCACAACAACATCTGCCCACATGGCAGAACGTCAATACAAATGACTGCCGCAAAGTGAGAGGTCGATCCAGGGCTCGAGGCGACAGGAATGTCGGGCAACAAGATGACCGATCGGTAAGGGTCATTAATATGATATTTGGTGGAAACGCAACGAGGGGATCCACTGCTAAAGGAAGAAAGAGATATGTCAAACAAGTCGACAAAGACTCGCCAATCAAAAGAAAGAGAGAGATCAACGGGATGATATCGTTCGATGAGTCCGACCTTGATGGTATAAGTTGTCCTCATAATGACGCGCTCGTCGTAAATTTGAACGTGGACGGCAACGAGGTGAAGCGGGTGATAATTGATACGGGCAGCTCGGTCGACTTGTTATATTATGAGGCTTTCAAACAGATGGAGGTACGCGAAGATCGGCTACTGCCTATAGACGGACCTATCAAAGGGGTTATTGAAACCTCAGCCTACCCGTTCGCCCGAGTGTACTTAAAAGTGAAATTCGAGCAAAGGCCGTGTCAAATAGAGAGGGATGTTGAATTCCTAATCGTGAAGTTTCAAGGGGCATACAATGCAATAATCGGACGAGCTACCCAGAACGCCCTCAGAGCGATCGTCTCCACCTATTATCAAGTGATGAAGTTTCCAACGCCCCGAGGAGTTGGTGTTGTTAGAGGTCAACAAAGAATCGCTAGAGAATGCTATTTGGCAGAAACAAAAACATTAGACGGGGCGGTGGTATTGACGAGTTCTCTTGACGTGAGAACAGATGAAGAAACAGAAAGATTGAATCCCGTCAAAGAAACACAGCGAGTTGTATTGGATGAAGCGGATGACTCCAAATTCACGAATCTAGGTTCTGAGCTTCAGAAGGACCTGGTTAAAGAAATCACAGACTGCTTGGTGGAGAACAGGTCGGTCTTCGCTTAGGTACTGAGCGATATGCTCGGAATTTCTCGATCGGTCGCTTCGCATTCCCTTGGCATTCGACAAGATTACAAGCCGGTTAGGCAAAAGAAACGATGGCACTGCAAGGAGCGACAGGAGGTGATCGAGAAAGAAATAGAGAAAACTCTCGGAGCTGGATTCATCCGAGAAGTCAAGTACCCCGAATGGCTTGCCAATGTGGTGTTGGTGAAGAAGAAAAATGAGAAGTGGAGAATGTGCATTGACTTCACTGACCTGAACAAGGCGTGCCCAAAGGACAATTTTCCTCTACCAAAGATCGACCAGCTAGTAGACTCCACTTCCGGGCATGAACTACTCAGCTTCTTGGATGCTTTCTCGGGCTACCATCAAATTCAAATGAGCCCCGAAGACGAGGAGAAGACTGCCTTCATAATCGACCAGGGCACGTATTGTTACCAAGTAATGCCGTTCGGCTTGAAAAATGCGGGGGCCACTTATCGGCGGCTCGTCATGGAGGTCTTCAAAAAACATATCGGTCGATCTGTTGAACCTTATGTAGATGATATGGTGGTCAAAAGTAAGACGGCCGCGAAACATGTGGGGGACCTCAAAGAGGTCTTCCAGACCCTTAACAGATTTCAGATGAAGTTGAATCCGAAAAAGTGCGTCTTCGGTGTGGCATCAGGAAAATTCCTGGGATTCATGATTACTCAGCGGGGGATTGAGGCTAATCCAGAGAAGATCGAAGCCATAATTCAAATGCCCTCACCGCAGTGCTTGAAAGAAGTACAGATATTGACCGGTCGGATAGTCTCTTTAAGCAGGTTTGTTTCCAGATTGGGAGACAAATGCCTCCCATTTTTCAAAATTTTGAGGAAAGCGAATGTGACCCAGTTCCAATGGCTGGATGAATGCGAGAAAGCTTTTCAACACTTAAAGCAATACTTGTCTAGCCCACCTATCCTGCAAAGCCGGGTTGAGGTGGAGAATCTGATTTTATACTTGGCAGTTACAGAAGGGTCGATCAGCACAGTACTTGTTCGATCGAAGGGAAACGAACAACATCCTATCTACTACGTCAGCAAAGTGTTGACCGGACCAGAAATGCGATATGCGCCTATAGAAAAACTAGCCCTCTCCTTGATAATGGCGGCTCGGAAGCTAAGACCCTACTTCCAAAGTCATACCATTGAGGTATGGACCGACCAACCCCTCAGGCAGTGCCTTCAAAAGCTCGAAACTTCAGGCCGACTAATAAAGTGGGCGGTAGAGTTGGGAAAGTTCGACATACAATATAAGCCTTGGACGACGATTAAGGCATAGATGTTGGTGGACTTCATCGCAGAAATGAGCCAGCCTAGCTCGCAGGATGAGCAATACCCTGCCTGGAGCTTATTCGTTGACGGGTCGTCCAACGCTGAAGGATGCAGAGCAGGAGTGGTATTAATCGACCCGCATATGGAAGAAGAGGTGGAGTACGCCCTTCGGTTAGAATTCAAGGCCTCTAATAACGAGACAGAATACGAGGCTATGATATCCGGCCTTTAATTGGCTGAGGAAATGGAAATAAAACATCTCAAGGTGTACAGCGATAGCCAAGTAGTTGTTGGCCAAATTACTGGACAGTATAAAGCAAAGGGGAACAGTATGATCAAGTACCTGGATCTGGTAAAACAGGAGTTAAGCAATTTCGAACAGTACTAGATCAGCAGGATAGAACGAGCTCAAAATGCAAAAGCGGACGCGTTCTCCAAAATGGCTTCCGACCGCAATGCCATAAACAATGTTCTGATCGAGTGACTAGACCTGCCTAGCATTCAGAAGGCCAAGGAATTTCTTGACGTAAGTACCGGTCGATTGAGTTGGACGGAACCGATCACATGGTACCTTTTAGAGGGAACACAGCCAGAAGAAGAATCGGAGGCCAAGAAACTGAGAATAAAGGCGGCCGAATATATGGTCATTAACGACACCCTATACAAGCGATCTTATGACTGGCCACTGCTGCGATGCTTGAATGAAGAAGAAGCCGAGCAAGCAATGGCTGAAGTCCACGAAGGGATGTGTGGCAATCACGTGGGAGGCAGAATGTTAGCCCATAGGCTGATCAGACAGGGATATTATTGGCCGACAATGAGGAAGGACTGCCAAGAGAAGGTCGACCGATATGAGGCTTGTCAGAAGAATAGCAGTCTATCTCACTAGGCAACCGAGAGGATGCAAATCGTAAGTCATCCTATTCCTTTCGCTCAATAGGGAATGGATATACTGGGGCCCTTCCCTCTCGGTCCCGGACAGAAGAAGTTCCTGATAGTGGCAGTGCAGTACTTCACTAAAAGGGTAGAAGCGGAGGCGGTCGCTACAATCACCGAAGGGAAGGTGGAAAGTTTCGTAAAGAAAAATATACTATGTCGCTTCGGGATGCCTATGGTGCTAGTTACGGACAATGGTCGACAATTCGATAACGATAAGTTCAGAGATTTCTGTGACCGACTAAAGATAAGACTACAGTTGACCTCAGTAGCCCACCCTCAAAGCAACGGTCTCGCAGAAAACACGAACAAAAAGATAATGAGTGCTCTTAAAAAGCGCCTAGACGGACGAAAGACTTGGGTAGAAGAGCTTGACGAAGTGTTGTGGGCATACCGGACCACACCAAACGGAGCCACAGTGGGAAACACCGCTCAGATGACCTTTAGGCGTAAGCCTTAGTCCCGTAAGTGGTCTTGCACAACCGAAGGGTTCGAACTACGACGAAAAACGAAATGATGAAGCCCGCAGAGCAGAACTCGTTCTCCTCAATGAAGTCAGAGAAAGGGAAGCCGCTCGTTCAGAAGTCATCCTGCAAAAAGCGACCAAATTCTACAACAGAAGGGTAAAGCCGAGCGACGTAAAGGTAGGTAGGTACGTCCTACGAAAGGCCGAGGCAGCTGGGAAGCATCCTGGAAAGCTCGGACAGGCGTGGGAAGGACCCTATCGAGTGATTAAGCAAGTCGGGCATGGCTCTTACATCCTACGCGATACGAAAGGGAAGGTTCTACCAAGGCCTTGGAACTATCGAAACTTGAAGGCGTTCTATCAATAGATAAGTTTTATTTTAGTTAATCTTTGCTTATTACCGTTTTTGTATACAACACGTGGGAACCTTTTTCCTATCCCTGGCAGACAGGTTTTTTAACGGCCCACGCCCTCGTTATCGTCAATAAAGGGGGTTTTCAGATTTCTTGGCAATAAAAGCTCCATTATATATGGAAAAGAGTGGAAAACCCAATCAGCCATCACTCGGCATCTCAATAGATAGACTACGGTCGGTCGGGTCGCCAAGACAAGATCCTTGAGACCATAGCTCGGCCTCGACATAGATCGACTACGGTCGATCGGTCGCCAAGACAAGATCCTTGGGACCATCGCTCGACCTCGACATAAATCGACTACGGTCGGTCGGGTTGCCAAGACAAGATCCTTGAGACCATAGCTCGGCCTCGACATAGATCGACTACGGTCGATCGGTCGCCAAGACAAGATCCTTGGGACCATCGCTCGACCTCGACATAAATCGACTACGGTCGATCGGTCGTCAAGACAAGATCCTTGGGACCATAGCTCAGCCTCGACATAAATCGACTACAGTCGATCAGTCGCGAAGACAAGATCCTTGGAATCATAGCTCGGCCTCGACATAAATCGACTACGATCGATCGGTCGCCAAGACAAGATCCTTGGGACCATAGCTCGGCCTCGACATAAATCGACTACGGTCGATCTGTCGCCAAGACAGGATCCTTAGGACCATAACTCGGCCTCGACATAAATCGACTACGGTGGATCGGTCGCCAAGACAAGATCCTTGGGACCATAGCTCGGCCTTGACATAGATCGACTACAGTCGATCAGTCACCAAGACAAAATCCTTGGGACCATAGCTCGACCTCGACATAGATCGACTATGGTCGATCGGTCGCCAAGACAAAATCCTTGGGACCATCACTCGGCCTCGACATAGATCGACTACGGTCGATCGGTCGCCAAGACATGCTCCTTGGAACCATAACTCGACCTCGACATAGATCGACTACGGTCGATCGATCACCAAGACAAGATCCTTGGGACCATCGCTCGACCTCGATATAGATCGACTACGGTCAATCGGTCGCCAAGACAAGATTCTTGGGATCATCGCTCGGCCTCGATATAGATCGACTACGGTCGATCGGTCGCCAAGACAAGATCCTTGGAACCATTGATCGTCACTGACTAACGCTCGGCCGAGGATCTTAAGACAAAATCTCGAATTGTTTGGCCCTATTATCACTCGACCTAATTCACCCGGTCGTCGCGCATCGAGCGTATTCTTTCGCAACCTATTATTCGAGGGGAGAAACATTCAACATGCCAAAAACAATCAAAAATGAGTCTTTATTTCTTGAAGCAAAAGGTTCTGGCCACAAGCCCGACCAGATGGGCCTTACACAAAATGAAACAATCACTCTCATTCTTTCGGAGGAGAAGTAGGGCCAGCAACGGGAACAACCGGGTCAACAGAGAAAGGGTCGACAGCAAGATCGGACAAAGGAAGAGAAGGGCCAGCGATTGGATCAAGAGGAGCTGGCGTAGGGAGACATCCTCTTCTTCTCCTTCTTCCGAGCTCAGATCCAACTCCTCATCCGGAACAACGGCCCGCTCCACCAAGGCCCTCTCCTTTATTCCCTCCAACGAAAGGCCAAGAGCAGGAAGCAGAGGCTCGGCATAATCTTCAAATGAAGGCCGCTCCGACCCATCGGGAACGTGGATCTCATGGCACTTCTTCAGGACCGAAAGAGTTACATCACAGGCGAGCTCTAGGCATTCTGCATTTAGATTTCTTCTCTTCCACAGTTTGATCGCCTCGATTCTTTGCTTTTTAACAGAGCATCCCAACTTCGTCAACACCTCCTCGGTCCTACGCTTGCCTTCCACCCTGCATGACAGTCTTGGAGGAACTTCTCTTTAAGCTTCCTCTCCAACTCCAACTTCCCCTCCAAGACCTCGCACACCTTGATCAGCTCGCCCTTCACTGCAATCGTCCTGATCCTCTCCTCCTCTCCCGTATCAAATTGAGCTTTCAAAGCACTCATCGCTTCCTCCCGAATCTTCTTCTCCTCCTCTAAAGAAGAATTCTGAGCCTGAAGAAGGTCTCTCCCCTCTTTCACCTCCGAAAGCTCGTCCTTCAAAGCCTTCATCTGCTCATGAAGGTCCTGAACTTCCCGGTCCAGACCCTCCAAACGCTGCACCACCGCGAAGGACATCACCGAGCTTCGTATACAGCTACGAAGGAGTTGAGACCCCATCTCCTGGTGACTCTTCTTATCCATGTTCTGCTCGTCCACAGGGGGAGTAATCCTCTCAGCAATGTGGCGGGACACGTCGAGGTCTCCAATCGAGGAGGTTCTAGCCAGCTTAAACAAAGACTCCCACTCTCCGGTGTTGGTTACCTGACCTTTACCCTTGCCCTTCTTCCCCTTCTCCTTCCCGATTCGACCAGACGGGTCAGATGGAAGATCACGAAGTCGGACCAGTCTTCTCCTCTTAAGAGGAGGTTCCACTTCTTCCTCCTCCTCCTCAACCAAGATCGCTCGGCCCGTAGTCGCCGGTATGATCGACAATAACGCCGACCCCGCAGGACTATCCTCAATAAGGGAAGGGGCCAGAGACACTGCAGAACGGCCGAGCTCCACCAACGGAGCAGAACCTTCACCAGTCTCCGCCTCTTTCCCCTTCTTTTGCCCCGCGGCTTATTTTTTGGATTTAGGAGGAACGGCGGGCGCGGCGTAATCCTCTATTCTCACCATAGCTGTACAGTAATAAAAATAAGTCAGAAAGGAAAACCAATGTTCAAAAACGCAGTAAATAACTAGACTACGCAGGGTCAACCAAACGAGGCAGCTTCCTCTCCTAGCCCGCTAATCCATGGTGGGGGGTCGAGAAGAAAATAATCGGCCGAGACCCCCCCGAAATAGCCCTGAACGAGCCGAATGAAGTCGTATCGACCGAGCGCTTTTATACGACTAGCTACTATCCACTCCTCCCTACTAAGGGACACGCTCGACACATCATCCTACTGCTCGGCTAAAGGATACCTCCACGATCTAGACTCGGAGGAGGACCCTGGTGGCTTCACAAAGAAATACTTCGTCCGCCAAGAAGAGACCTTTGAAGTCGTCCCGGTTTACCGACACCGAGCATCTCGGTATTGCAGAGAAGGGATCCTCGCTCTAGAGATCGGACTCTGACTCTGTCTCAAGAAATGGCGCAGGACGCCGATCGAAGGAGGGCAGCCGAACTAGTGACACAGCAACGCCAGACCGTTAATGAACCTCCAGCTATTTGGAGGAATCTGGTTCGGCATTAGCTGATAGGCTGTGCATACCTCGTCGACGATCGGGGTGTACGGAAGCCTCATACCACCCACCGAGAAAAAACTATCGGAAACGACAAAATATCCACTCAAGTTGCTGTCGATACGCTCGTTCCCCAGAGCCAGCCGGGGTCCCCAGGACACGGGGATGTTATATCTGAGTACTGATCGATTCAGTTTCTTTACGGTCATCGTTGATACATTTCTTGGCGGCACCTCCACAACCAACCCATCTTTTCTCTCTCTCATCGATATTTCTTCAACACCTTCTACCAAACTTCTGGAACTGGCAGTCGACATGTTTACCAAGAAGAGACTTTTGAAAAGAAAAGCTTAGAGGAAGAAGGACGTACCTATTTAGTGAATGGAGAAAGGGAAATTGAACGACAGTTGACGGAAATTTTCGGGAACTAAAGGCAAGAAGGAACAAATGAAAACAGAGTGAGAGTAAGAACGAAGCAAACGTGAAGAAAACCAAACAGCTTGTCAATCCTGAACGTTTATAAGGGAACACTCGAATAGCGATCCAATCGAAATGTGACGCGCGGAGAAAATCCGAGCTATGCTTGGACACGCGGCATAATCCGAACCAAGGAGAATTGGGGTTGTTCAAAATCCGGAGCGGCGCGACAGTTGAGAGGACGTACGGGACAACTGCACAACTGTTACAAGGACGATACGCTTCGGATTCTGAAAAGTCGTCAGAAGGCACGCGCCGTCAAACAATAAATGCTCCATTTACCACCACACACTCGCTAATGATGACCCCCCGACCTACTTAGGCGCGGGCTATCGGGCAATAAGCGCCAATGCCAACCGATTAGGACACTCAGTCGACCAATCTCATTACGGGCTGTCACGCAATAATGGAAGCTGATCGATCAAGACACCCGACCAATCGAGCAATCTCTATACGGACGACCGCACGCGGCATCTTAATGCTCGACGGACCGAACTCCTTACCGCAAGTGGCATCTTAATGCTCGACGGACCGACCTCCTTACGAGTTGTCTTACGAACGACCTGTAAGACCGCGAACGAGCAGTAAGACCGCGGACGAACTGCAAGATCGCAGACGAGCTACAAGACCCAAATATACTCCTTCGATCCTTCTCTTCGTTCAGACTCGAGGAGTTGGGGGGCTTATGGTCAGGTCGACTGCATTAGGTCCAGGCCCAATCTGCGATCCACGACCCATTTACGAGTGAGAGACTCTCATGCATACGTGAAGACCTAAACCTAGCTATTGCTTCATATATAAGGTACAATTCTACCATAACAAAGGTACGAACAATCATAACCCTAGTTTTTTCTGCTTACAGCGATCCCACCTTCACAAAAAGACTAACTTGAGCGTCGGAGGGGCGAATCGGGACACAACCCCCGACGTGCCTTCTTTGTTTTGCAGGAACTCCACACCGAAACTCTTATGTGAAGCAACCGACTCATAGATCCAAACGGCAACGTACAGTTCAGCCAGAATCCGACAGAACCAGGTTCTATAGCAGGTGAAGGGTATTCCTTGTACTGATAAAGTAAATGCTTAAAGATTAGGAAGACATGCAGGAGATTGGAACAAAGCGTGGCACTTACTCTTTCCCTGCTCTTACTTACATGGGTACTTGCCCCTCAAGTACTTTCTTCCTGAATATACTTTTCAACTTTGATATGATCAAGCCTCCAAAACCCATTTTTCTAGTGAAAGATGTCTACAATCTGCTGCTTCTTTAAGGTGTAAGGAACGTGTTCAGAGAATACAAAATGTTTCAGAATTCTAAGAGAGTTTCGGGAGTATCTTTCAAAAGTTTCTCTGCATTAGCTAAGGCGGTAGAATTCCAATTAGTTCAAGTAAATCATTGTGGAGTTGTAATTATACTCGTAGTAAAAGTGAAGAGATGTTGTTTTAGCACACTTCGTATTCCTATCTGAACTGGGAATGTTGAAAGCTTGGAATGCAAGCAGGCCCGGCTTGGGCAAGGGCAAAAAGGCCATTTGCTCAAGGCCCACTCTTGATCTGTCTTTATTTTGCTTTACTTTATTCCTTATGAGAGTCATTCTTGACACACATAAAGAATAAAAAAAAGACAAATAGGATCTTTTTTTACTTTATTTAGGCCTATAAAATATTATGAACAAATATACCATAGTTTTAGGTTTTTACTCAAACCAAGATTATAACAAAGAAGGTCTCCCTAGAGACTGTGAATACTAAATATCCTGTTAAAGATAATATTGTTAAAAATATGTAGAATAATATAATCGCAACATTAATCACATATGCATGACCATAATTGCCTAATGTATGTTTAATAACCATAACGGAACGGTTAATAACTTTAATAATTATATGTTGACCCATTAAACTATAGTTCATAACATTCTTAAAATGACACAATTATCCTTTTCTATTCCTTAGGGTAGAACATGTTATAAAATATACCATATGGTGAGATTGTGTGAATATTGTGTGCGGATGTGAAAAGGTTCTTTTATCATTAACTTCCTCTCTTGAACAAGGTGTTGTTGATTTTGATAGGTTGTGGTGTCCAAGATAGAAAGAATGCACAAGACTCCATGTCAAGCATTGAAGGTATGCAATTTTATTGTGTTGTTGTTAATGTTCTAAATAGAATGTAGATCTTGGCTTTGTGATCGTTGATGAAAGCATATGTGTATATCAAGTATAGCTTATGGTCTGTTTAGAAATACACAATATTCCTAGCTGTAATCACACTTAACATTCTACAAGATTAGTTGTGAGGATTCATCAGTTTGTTCACAGGAAAATAATCCAGGTGTCACGATTTCAGTCTACTTGCACCAAAGCTACATATAAGTGCAAGTACCTTGGCATTGAAACTCGTGTTCCTCGGTCAAAACTTTGCCACTTTCTCCAGCAGCAATGCTGCTTTCCACAATTGTGTCTCCCTCAGAAGCCTGAAAAGAGTAGCAAAATTTAGTATTAGAGAAAAGAAGCAAAACCAATCTCTAATGAACTTGAACCCAATTTGCTTAGACTTCAAAATTATTTTGTCTATTTTCCAAAGAATGATACCTTGCTATTTTGATGCGTGAAGACTGTAAGATGTAAATTGAGAACATAAAGGACATCAAAAACCTTGTTTTCCATTTACAAAAATAATTTATTTGTACAAAGGACTGCAATAACAATCATGACTGGCCATGAATCGAGAAAAGATGATTAGTGGATCCAAACAACATGTATGAAGGAATTATTTATCTCGTTGAGTTTCGTTATCTTAGCTGTTAATATACTGTTAAGTTTAGTTAGTTACTGTTAGTGTACTGTTAGTCTTAGTTGGTTAGTTTGAGAGCGGTTTTATTTTCATTCATATATATAAGACTATAGACTGAAGGGTGATTGACTGATTTTAGAATATATGAGAAAGGTTCTGCATTTGGCTTTCTCTTATACAATTTGTTCATGGTATCAAAGCAGGAAGACGATCTATAATATCGACGCTTGAATAGTTTCAACATTATGGCAACAAGAATGCCAAGTGTTGATCACTCTGCAGAGGATTGTTATCAGTTATACAATTCTGATCGTCCGGGAATGATGTTGGTTACAGCACAGTTGACAGAAACAAATTTTTATTCTTGGAGTATATCCATTCGTAACTCTCTGGAAGCTAGAGATAAGCTTGGGTTTATCGATGGAACTCTACCACTGCCAACTAGTGAAGCTACGTATAGAAGATGGCGAAAAGTAGATTGCATGGTGAAACAATGGATCCTCAACTCTATTTCGAAGGAGATTTCTGAATCATATATTACATGTAATTCGACGAAAGTGTTGTGGGACAAGCTTGGAGAAGTATATGGAGAAAGCAATTTGCCGCAACTATTTCACATACAACAGGAAATTAATTCTGTAGAGCAAGGTAATTCTTCGATCACTACTTATTACAACATAATTAATCGATATTGGGATGAATTAGGGCAACTTATGCCTATACCAACCTGTAATTGCCAAGGTTGTCATTGTGGAATTAATAAGCAGTTAATGGATATTGATAAAGCTAATAAGCTGATACAGTTTTTAATGGGGTTGAATCCATCCTATGATCACATTAGAAGTCAGATCTTAGCTCAAGATCCACCTCCATCTGCGAGCAAAGCTTATTCTCTTGTGTTGAGAGTTGAAAAACAGAGGCAGGTGCATATGACGTAGCATCCTACTCCAGCAAGACCAGAACCCGATATCGATGGTGATATCCGAGCCCATGCCTCACGAGGGTGGTATGCTAGAGCAGTCAAAACAGTTCAAAAACTCGGTAATACATTTTCATTTATCAGAAAACCAATCGAGTGCGCAGATATCAGTAAACAATTTGGGTCCGCTTTAATACAAAAATCATTTTCGATCAAAACTTAATTGCAGCAATCACATTACAATATAACATTTATCAATTGGGGCCCTCTAAAACAACAGTACTATTTTGCGGAAATACAAATCTTATACAAAACAGAATAACACTAATACAGACGTGAACTGATCCCGACCTCGACCTCGAACTCTAACTTGCGAGCGGTAACATACTCCCGTGTTTCTAACGGAGTACACTTCAATTCCTGAAAAATAATTGCAATGTTGGGTGAGTTTGCGAACTTAGTGAGAAACCATCATCGATGGTTCACCCAACTCATGCATATCGCAAGCAATACACAATTTCAGTCAATTACACATTCAATATCCTCATATAACCAATATCAGACAAATAAAAGGCATGAAATCCTTTTTCCTATGTTCACAATTTAATCCATACACATAAATGTTGCACACGAAATCATTTCCCATTATTTTCCATTTTTATTATGAGTTGTGACTGAGCGCTTTAACAGTGAACAATATTCAGTAAACGCGTCTTAGGGGGAGGAGAGCCCTCAGGGAATGCACTTCCACCCTTCGATATTGTCCGCTTTGGCGTGGTGGCCACCCTCACGGTTTTGCTTCGCCCCTACTCGAGGGATGCAAACGCGTCTGCCTCTTTTTCAGGCACAGTAAACAGTAATTGCGTTTTAGGAAGTAGGAGAGCCCTCAGGGTATGCACTACTTTCCACGCGTCAGTAGGGATAGGAGAGCCCTCTGGGTATGCACTAATCCCTTTTGAGCTCGAGGCTCTCTTTCAGTATTAGTGATCAAGCTTGTAGCTCTCGGTAGCAGCTCCAGTCACAACCATTATTAATCAATCAATTATGGAATTCATTTATCCCATGCAATCAGAATCATTTTTTCGGAAACAGACATATAATTCTGATCATGCCTAACATGCGTTCACAATGGCACAATAACCTATTTCAATCGATTCTACTTATCAAATTCAAACAGAGTATTCACAATTCTGCTCACCAATTCACACTTACCAGTGATCATACAATTCATATTAACCACAGTTCATACAGAGCATTTAGCAAATCAGAAATTGAGGAATCAACTAGGTTACTCACCTGTACTTCCGAGCTACAGCCTGGAAGTCCCAACAATATCCGTGGAATATCGATCCATAGGAGCCTCTATAACAGTCAAATAGTTTCTCATTACTAAATGCATAATTAGAATAATTCAATGATGCACATGTCTGAAATAAAAGATGTACTATGTCTATTCATGACCTTCCCGACACTAATTCCCAATTTCCACTTTCTGTTGTCAAAATCTAACTTTTCACTCAATTGATCAATAATGACTCATTTCATTTCAATGACATGTCATGGAACTCCACGAATTTCAATTCTAACATTAAGTCAATTTACCTAGTCATATTTACTAGAATATTCTCAAGAAAACCTCAAAATCAGTGTCACTATTCTCTAGATCAAAATTCACCCCTTTAAACTCAGTTTCTAAAATCCCAATAGCATTTCCTTAAATTCAGAATTCTCACAATTATACCCCAATTATCATGAAACAACCCTTAGGTTGAAATAGAACCTATCTTCAATTTTCATTTCCATAATTCCTTTCATTACATCAATTGTAGACCTCTTTTTCTCGTTCATAACGAATCAAGAATCACCTCAATTGGAGGTCTACACCATTAGTTATGCCACAAAACTAAAATAAACCAATTCAGAAAATCATCCTCGTCGTGGCGTCAAACCACTCGTCGCGACGTCCACTAGTCGCGATGTCAACCCATGCTCGTCGCGACGTGCCGCTCGTCGTGACGTGCAAACAATTCCTTCGTCGCGACGTCCCCTCGTCCCGAAGTCCCAACTAGGCTCGTCGCGACATATAAAATTCCCGCTCGTCGCGATGTCTAAATTATTATTCGTCGCAACATGCGGTCGTCTTTTCCGATTCCCCTTTTCATTTCTCTCTCTAAAACCAGTTACAACTCATCCATAACTACCCCAACCTTTCACAATCAAACCCATAAATGCATTAACTAACAAATAAACAACATTTAAACCAATCACTTACCAAAACAAGCTTTTCTCTTCAACACCCGAAAATCTCCAACTCTTTAACACATACGGTTCTCACTCCCAAAACCATATAAAGCTCCATCTTCTCAAGAGTTTTCATTGGTCTTTAAACAAGAAGAAGAAGCAAGCAATAGGAAAGGCAAGGATCGAAATCGTCGGAGGGGAAGGAGAACGAATCGTGCCCTAGGAGGAAGAAGAAATGATTTTCTCCAAAATCAAACCTTAAGCATTTAAAAGGTTACTCAATTAAGCCTCTTGTCTTTTCCCTCACAATACGTTTAAATCTCTTTCTCTTTTCAATTTCGTTTCTAGTCCAATTCATCTCCAAATTTCAATGGCTCGTCATATTAATTTTTAAAATCACAAATCTAATTTTTCCATAGCCATTGGACAATCATTTTAGTCCTATAAAATCGATTGGTCCGTCACTTGGAGGATTTTCCGGTCCGAACTCTTTCTCTCGAATTTCCAGAAAAATTCCTAAGGGTCATTATCAATTGACGGTCACTCAAAACATTTCCAATTCAACTATTCAGACCCAAATGTTCCATAATTCTCAATAAATCATAAATCATAAATCATATCGTTTTCACAAATCCCATCACAATCACAAATAATTGTCAGGAAAATATCATGAATGCATGTACTTACATGTGCATGTGCCAAACGACACATTCCTCTAAAATTAGAGGCCAAATAAATGTTCAATTCGAAATATGCAATGCAAATTACTAGCCTGTCACAATTGACCAATTTACCCTTCCCATCGGGGACGGGATGTTACATATGATACATGAGGATGTAGGTGCTGTTAATATGGTAGCGAAAGAAGGACGAGTTAATAAGAAAGGGACTTCCGCAGGAGACAACGGGATTAGAAATGGTTCTAGGAAGAAGGAGAATAAATGGAAAGCAGATAAACGTTGTGATTATTGTTCCTTGGATGGTCATGAACGAGACACTTGTTTTAAATTGCATGGATATCCTGAATGGTATACAGAATTAAAGCATAAAAGGGAAGTTTTGGGAAAGGGACAACAGAAACACAAATCTGTGCATATGGTCGATGTACTTGAGAAGGATATTGAACAAGGGGATGACATAAAAGGTGGATCACAGTCGTTGTCATTTTTGATTCAGCAGGAACTTGCACGGTTGTTGAAAGGGAAGTCGTCTGAAGAAATTCATCTCTCCAATTTGATACAGACTGAGTTTGCAGGTATGTCACATTTGAATCCCGCTGTTAAAACTGTTTCAACTAGTGAAAGATGGATAGTAGATTCTGGAGCTACTTCACATATATGTATAGACGAACATATGTTTCAGTCATTAACACCTGTGGACAAAGTTACAAAGTTGTTTTTGCCTAATGGGGAGGTGAATGATGTTCAATATAAAGGTGTTATAATGTTGCATGGAAAGATAACCTTGACCTCAGTCCTGTATGTGCCTACTTTTAGTCATAATCTAGTATCAGTGAGCAAACTGGCTAGACATTCTTTGTCCAATGCTTTATTCAATTCTGAATATTGCTTATTACAGAACCAGAAGACTGAGAGCGCAGTAGCTAAAGGGAAAGTTTTCCAAAGTCTGTATTTCTTAGACAGTGATTCCTTCTTATGTAGTAACTCCATTTGTACTTCTATCTTTGCATTTGACAAACCCGAAGGGGAGCAGATATGTAGTGTTCATGATAATCTTGCTCTTAGAACACTATGGCACACTAGACTGGGCCATCCCTTTGATGTTGTAATGAGACATATCGCTAATTGTACTAAGTTTGTTAATAACACAGATTTTTCTTGTGAAGTTTGTCCTCTTTCTAAACAAGTTCGGACTAAGTTTCCAATCAGTTTTACACGAGCAGCTATGCCTTTTGAATTTTTACATGTGGATATTTGGGGACCCTATAAGGAAGTATCAATTTGTGGGGCACATTACTTCTTGACTGTTGTTGATGATCATAATCGATGTACATGGCTATTTTTAATGAAGCATAAGGCACAAACTAGTTATCTTCTTGAAAAGTTCTTGATCTATATTCATCGCCAGTATGATGGTCGTGTCAAGATTGTGAGAACTGATAATGGTTTAGAGTTTTTGGGTAACGACACGCAGGTCATGTTTAGTACCAGAGGTATTGCCCATCAAAGGACATGCGTTTATACACCACAACAGAATGGTGTTGTGGAGAGAAAACACCGGCATTTGTTACAAGTGGCACGACCATTATTGTTTCAATCTGGTCTACCAAGGAATTTCTGGAGTCATAGTGTTTTACATGCTGCTTTTCTCATCAATCGGTTGCCTAGTAAAATACTTGGTTGGAAATCTCCTTATGAGGTCTTGTATGGGCATCCACCTGCTTATACTGAATTTAAAAATTTTGGTTGTTTGTGTTATGCGGCTGATACTCGTCCACATAAGGACAAGTTGGCACCTCGTTCATCCCGTAATGTTTATCTTGGGTATTCTCCTGCCCAGAAGGGTTATAAATTGTATAATTTACAAACCAACCAATGCTTTGTTTCCATAGATGTGTCCTTCTTTGAGACTATATATCCTTTTCAGCAGCATCAGGATAATCTTCCTTCTACTGGTGGTTCTGTTTCATTGCCAGTGGTTGTCACTGATGAACCTGTTACAGATGAATTCGTTCCTCATGATGTAGACGTGTCCGTCTTACCAAAACCATGTGATACCTCAGTGGTTCCTTCTGCTGCTTCTACTGGAGTTCTTGAACCTACAGTTCATGCAAGGAGGAGTTTGCGTATTCGACAGCCACCTTCTTGGTTGCGTGATTTTGTATCGAACGTAAGTCTTACTTATCCTTCTTTGACATGTTTGCCTGCGCCTGCTAGTTCGTCTCATACCCCTGATACCTATCCGTTTACGGTCAATCCTGGTCTTAGCACTGAGTATGTTGCGTTTTTGACTAATGTCAACAAAATTACTGAGCCCATCTCTTACTTGCATGCACGTCAAGATCCCAATTGGGTTCAGGCTATGAACTCTGAATTAGACGCTCTTGAACGGAATAATACTTGGTTTCTTACCACACTTCCCGAAGGGAAAAAGGCTATTGGTTCGAAATGGGTATATAAAGTTAAGTTGAAGCCCAATGGTGAAATTGATCGGTTTAAAGCTAGGTTGGTGGCAAAAGGGTATAACCAGGTTGAAGGGGTTGATTACACCGATTGCTTCTCGCCGGTAGCGAAGGTTGTTACTGTGCGGATTTTATTTGCTCTGGTTGCTGCTAAAGGATGGGCTTTACACCAGTTGGATATTAATAACGCCTGTCTCCATGGTGTTTTGGATGAAGAGGTCTATATGCTTCCTCCTGAAGGCTATTTTAAGGCAGCTTCGCATGAGGTTTGCCGGCTGAAGAAATTGTTGTATGGTCTTAAGCAAGCTTCTCGCTAGTGGAATGCGGAATTGACTCTTCAGCTTCAACGTTATGGTTTTCAACAGTCTTCGCATGATCATTGTCTCTTTACTTACCAACATAATGCTTGTTTTTTGATCATCTTAGTCTATGTAGATGATATGCTCTTGACGGGCAATTCCGAGGAGGAGATTAAAAAGGTGAAGTTGTCTCTTGATTAAGCTTTTACCATTAAGGATCTTTTCCATGCCAAGTATTTTTTGGGTCTTGAGATTGCCCGTTCGACCCATGGTATGTCTATTAATCAACGAAAATATGTTTTGGATTTGGTTGAGTCTGTTGGCTTATTGGGTTGTAGGCCTGTGTCCACTCCTTTACCGAAGGGTTTGGTTTTGACGTCTTTAAATGGTTCTTTACTTCCTGACCCTCATTCTTACCATCAGTTGGTCGGGAGGTTATTGTATCTAGGGTATACGCATCCGGACATTACCTTTGTCGTCCATTAGCTCAGTCAGTTCGTTCAGTCTCCTACGGAGGATCATTGGCAGGCGGCTCTACATGTCGTGCGTTATTTGAAGGGGTGTCCATCGCAAGGTTTGTTTTATCCTGCTACTCAATCTTTTGTTCTTTAAGCATTTTGTGATGCCGATTGGGGAGCTTGTCGTGATACTCGTAGATCTGTGTCTGGGTTTTGTGTTTTTTTGGGTTCCTAGTTGATTTCTTGGAAATCCAAGAAGCAGGCCACCGTGTCTAAATCTTCGGCAGAGGTGGAATATCGGAGTATGGGTTCGGTGGTTTGTGAGCTTCTCTGGGTTTCTTACATTTTGCGGGATTTTCGGATCTCTGTTCTTCCGATTTCTGTATTTTGTGACAATAGGGCTGCGATTCATATTGCTACCAATCCGGTGTTCCATGAGGGCACCAAGCACTTGGATATCGACTGTCATATCGTTCGTGAGCAGCTGAAAAAGGGATTTCTTTCTTTGTTTCATACCTCTTCTTCTTCTCAGCCCGCTGACATTTTTACCAAGTCTTTTTCTTCTCTGGCTTTCCATGGTTTTCTGCTCAAGTTGGGCTTGCGTGATTTGTTGCAGGCTCCAGCTTGAAGGGGGGCTGAAGGAATTATTTATCTCGTTGAGTTTCGTTATCTTAGCTTTTAATATACTGTTAAGTTTAGTTAGTTACTGTTAGTGTACTGTTAGTCTTAGTTGGTTAGTTTGAGAGCGGTTTTATTTTCATTCATGTATATAAGACTATAGACTGAAGGGCGATTGACTGATTTTGAAATATATGAGAAAGGTTCTGCATTTGGCTTTCTCTTATACAATTTGTTCAATGTAAAATCCAGAACTAACATCAATCTCTGATTGTTCTTCCCTGTCATATGCACTTAAAAAGATATGCAAAGTTATTTCTGTCTGCAATCTTCCTAAACTAAACCAAAACACATAAGCCATTAAGGCATGGTTTGGATACCTGTCACCAATTTTGGATAGAATCCAACGTCATCGGCAAGCTCTTGATAGCAGCACAAAAGGCAAAGGAAGGTCTGTACAACATCCAAGTACACTCTTCAAATAAGGGAAAGGTAATGAATCTGATATGAAGGTTCAATACCTATTAATTATATTTAATGTTTTAGAGTTTAGATTTAATATTCTATCCGAGCAACAAAAATAATGATTTTGTTCCTTCAAGTTGTACAGATTAGATATCATTAAACCACAATATTGAAAACTTGAGACCACACAATGAAAATCCTAAAGACCAGAAGTCTATAGCAGACAGCATTGACTTTACACAAAGGGATACTAACCAGGTGTATCTCACAAGAACAAGTTTAGGCCAATGCTGAGGATCCCAGAAATGTTGGTGAAGATTGGGATGGATCTCGATATCTATTCCGGAAAAACATAGTCAATGCATCACATTTGCAAAGAACAAGATTCAGAATCTTACAGACTATAATAGCACGAAGTGTATATCTCTTTTCATTTGATTAAGGATACGTGAATATACAACAGTGAATCTGAAAAACATCGAAAAAACAGGTGAAATCAAGGGACATAATGTGTCTTCAAGTTCAAAAATTAAGCAGAAAACAATGAAGTAGAGAAGTTACATTAGAATAGTGAAGCATATCGACAACTTTGGTAGTAACACCAAACAGGCGACTCCCGGAGCACATCTGCACCGCATAAAATCAATAGCAATCCCCATTAATCTCCACTCTCCAGTGTTCCTTTAGAAAACAATATTTAAAGAAAATGCCACATCAATGAAACACATGAAATAAAATTAAACCTGAAATTACATATTAATATCATAATTAATCAACACAAATAATTAACCATAGAATTGCAACATACTATATTCAATAGTTGGACTGATAAATACCTAGAAATTGGGGAAACATTGAATCCATTGTTGTTTTCTGTGAAGTGAAGCGAAAGCGACAGAGACGCAGAGGATTTACTACTGTTATTCCGAATCCTTAATCAGCAAAAACCGCATCCAGTTTCAATGGGGCAACTGTATTTTAAAGGTTGGCTACCAGTAGGGCCTCCTGTGCTTTATAATACATGGGCCAAGCCTACCCATCATAGCAAGCCCATGAACACAGGCCCAATGACACATTAAAGAGAGAATTACAATTGACATCTAATTAATCGGGATTTGTACAAAATAATTTCAATTATTAATCCACAATTATGATAAAATTCTATCATTCTCCCACTTGGACAGCATAACCAATATCATTAAACAACATAAACAAATCCCAGATTAATATAACAATATGTGGCCACAATAAAATGTCAAAGTATAGTCAACAATCTCTCAATCATAAGTCCAAAATGAGGTTACAAGTACCTCAACAATATAGAAATCAAACCCGATAGGAGTACTGATAACATATATGCAAGATATCCATACCTCGATGACCTAAACAAAATGTGTCATAAGGAAATGCATACAAAATGGTAATCCGTTTGTGCAATTCCAAACAAAATGGCCTAAGCATCCACTCAAGATGCCAATTGAGATTTAACAAAATATCTCAAAACAACAAGATGAGACTTGGTACAAAAATTTTCCAACAAAATGTCATATATATACAAACATTTAAATATATCTGCGCAGTATCTCAACAAAGTATATGACAACAACAATAATAGCAACAATTATATGCAAAAGTCTTTATACTGAATAACAAAATAGTCAAATACAATGTTGCTATCAAAATAACATAAAAGACAGACTCCCACTAATCCAAGGCATCAAAAGATCTAAATAGACCCATACGGGTTACATGATTCACAAAAACCTTAACAGTCAAGCCTTTGGTTAGAGGATCTGCCACCATAAGGTCGGTGGGTATATGTTCTATATAAATCTGAAACTCCTTAACTTTTTCTCTAACAAACATATACTTTGTATCAAAATGCTTCGAACGCTTGGAGTTCTTGCATATTTGAGAGAAGCCCACCACAACAGAGTTATCACAATATATGGTTAGAGGTCTAGAAACACTCTCCACAAGATGAAGCTCAAAAATGAAATTCTTCAACCATATTGCCTGTCGAGTAGCTTCATAACAAGCCACATACTCTGCCTCCATAGTTGAAGTTGCTGTAAGTGTTTGTTTAACACTTTTCCAAGATACAGCTCCTCTAGCAAGCATGAAGATATATCCTGACGTGGATTTGTGATCATCAGGGCAACCACCATAATCAGAATCATAATAACCTGTCACCTCAAGGTGATCAGACATCCTGTAAGTGAGCATGTAATCTTTAGTATCTTGTAGGTACCTCAGAACTCATTTCACAGCTTGCCAATGACCCACACCAGGGTTGCTCAAGTATCTCCCAAGTACACCAACAACAAAAGCAATATCAGGACGTGTACAAACTTGAGCATACATAAGACTGCCAACAGCAGAAGCATATGGGACCTTTTCCATCTCTGACTTATCTTTATCATTTTGAGGACATTGGCTATTCGAGAGTTTGTCACCCTTTTGAATGGGTGCACTGCAAGGATTACAAGTCTTCATGTTGAATCTATTCAAAATCCTTTCTATATATCTTTTCTGAGACAAACCAAGAACACCACGAGATCTATCACGATGAATTTCAATGCCCAAAACAAAAGAAGCATCACCAAGATCTTTCATATCAAAATGAGCTGTCAACATTTGTTTAGTCTCAGAAAGAAAATCCGCATCATCACTGGCTAAAAGGATGTCATCAACATATAAGACAAGAATAATGAATTTTCTCCCACTATTCCTCAAGTAAATGCATTGATCAACAACATTTTCCTTGAAGCCAAGTGAGCAAACAATTTGATCAAACTTCAAATACCATTGTCTGGAGGCTTGTTTCAGCCCATAAATGGATTTTCTCAATTTGCATACCATATGCTCCTTACCTTTCTCAACAAAACCAGCATGCTGATTCATAAACACATCTTCATACAAATCACCATTCAGGAAAGCAATTTTCACATCCATTTGATGGAGCTCCAAATCAAAATGAGCAACTAAAGCCATCACAATACGTAATGAATCTTTAGTAGAGACCGGGGAAAAAGTCTCTTTATAATCTATACCTTCCCTCCGGTTATATCCCTTGCAACAAGTCCGGCTTTATACCTTTCTATCTCACCTCTAACATCACGCTTAGTCTTAAAGACCCATTTACGATACCAATAGCCTTACAACCACCGGGTAATTCCACCAAATCCCAAACGCCATTCATACTCATAGAAGCCAACTCATCTTCCATGGTCGCCAACCATTGTGAACTACGAGAACAAGAAATGGCATCTGAAAAGAAATAGGATCTGAGTCTTCAACTAAATTGAATTCATGCTCCTCCAAGTAAATATAATAATCTCAAATTTAGAAGACTCAGAGGTTTAGGAATCCTTTAGATCTCCTTGGTGGAACTACAACCACATACGGGACTTCGTAATCAATGCCAACCTGTTGAGGAATTTCAACATCATTTCTGAATCAACAACATCATCAGAATCGAGGAGTCTCAATCTCCTCGGGATGAAAAACAATAGTGTAGGAACAATAACATGATCCTCTCTAAAATCAACAACACGAGACTCATGCCTTTCATTATATTCTATGTCCCTTCAAAATATGTACCCGATCCGATTCAATGACTCTAGTAGTGTGATTGGGACAATAAAATCTTGAACCTCTTGAGCCAATACAATAACCAATAAAATAACTCAAAGCAGTTCTAGGATCAAGTTTCTTCAACCGAGGATTATAAATCCTCACCTCAAACTTTACAACCCCAAACACGGAAATGTTTCAAATCGATTCTTTCCAGATATCACCAAAAGGAGTCTTTGTGCATGACTTACTAGGCACATGATTCAGAACATAAACAACAGTCCTCAAAGCATCTCCTCACAAAAACTCTGGTAAGGTGGAGTGACTACGCATGCATCTAACCATCTCCATAAGAGTACGATTTCGCCTCTCTGCAATCTCATTTTGTTGAGGAGTGACAGGCATGGTATATTGTGCCTCAATTCCACAATCCTGCAAGTATCTAGCAAAAGGGCCAGGGTTTCTTCCAGTTTCATCATACCGACCATAATACTCACCACCACTATTAGATCTTACATATTTGATCTGCTTCCCAAGTTGCAATTCAACAATATTTTTGAGTGACTTAAAAGCATCCAAGGATTCAGATTTCTCACGCAACAATTCAATCCATCCATACTGCGAAAAATCATCAATGAAGGTGATAAAGTACCTATAGCCTCCCATGGCAATAGGAGTAATGGGTCCACATATGTCTGTGTGAATTATCTGTAATGGTTCCTCCTTCCTAATCATTTTCTCCTTTCTTACTTTAGCTGTAAACTTCCCCTTTAAGCAATCAACACAAGTGTCAAAATCAGAGAAGTCCAAATCATGCAAAATAGTTTCCTTAATCAACCTCTCCATTCTCTCCTTGAGATATGTCCTAACCGTTTATGCCACAACATAGAAGATTTTTCAGCAACTCTCCCACGTTTCTTTCCAACAACAACATTAACATTATCATGCAGTCGATCAAAACGAGAAGAATTAGCAATCAGCATAAACAATCTATCACGCATAATTGCAGAACCAACAACAGCAGAATTATAGTATAAAACAATTCCATTATTGATTATATGAAAATTGTATCCACAACTGTGTAAAACAGAAACTGAAATCAAATTTCTTCTCATAGAAGGCACATAAACAGCATCTTTCAAAAGCAAATCATGTCCACTACTCAACTTCAAGGAAACTACTCCTATGTGCTCAACATTAACACTAGATCCATCTCCTAATAGCACCATCACCTCCCCTTTGTTTGGTTTCTGCCTGCTTTTGAACTCTTGCAATGAGTTCGTTACATGAATAGTTGCACCAGTATCTAACCACCATGAATTAGGAGGAACATCAACCAGATTTGATTCAAAACAGAAAAAGATTTGAGGAATACCTTTCTTCTTTGGCAACTAGTTATGAAACTTCACACAGTCACGCTGTCTATGCCCATGTTCATGACAAAGGTTGCAGCTTCCATTAAAAACATGCTTACGAACATCACCCACACTATCATACTTGGTCTTAGACAATAAAGACAAGTATTTAGACTTTTCAGTCTTATCAAACTTCTGAAATTTTCACCAACAGCCTTGAGATAATCTTTGGCATTATCGGTTTACGTGATGCTCTCTTTAATGGTCTTCTATCAGGTACTTGATGGTCATCAAGCAAACCTTATTAGCACGAACCCATTTATCATATTTAGCTCTATCTGCAATGGAAGACTCAACAAGATGGGTCATGCAGCTCATCCTCGATGAGAGCAACATCAACATTAGAAACCGCTAAAAAAGATTTAAAGATTCAAGCAGTCCTCATAATTGGTCCCATTCAACTTAATCAAAGAATTCAAAGTCGGAAATTGATACAAAGTGTGAGATTTAGCAAATGTATCAAAAACTAGCATAATTGGGCAAACAACACCTAGGTTCTCATGTAATTGCAATCACGCCTAAAGGTCTCAATTACAACACAGATCACCTGAACATTAAACTATGCCCTAAAGCTAATATCGATAGGATATTGAAAACTTTAAAGACATAATTCAATGAATTAAACAAAACATTAGAAACCACATTTATAAAGACAAACCGATAGGGTAAGTGCATCATTAACATAGCATCTAATGTATGCCCAATAACAACATCACAACAGCAATTTGTAATAATTGATCTCACGATAGGCGAGCTCACAATTATACAAAATGAATGACAAGAGTTCAATAACATTCCCCAAGATTGTTCCCATAGGTTCAATTACCACAACAATTATAAAATTAATCATAGTAATCATATAATATAACATTATATGCATAAACGACATCTAAAATTAATTTTGGTGCACAACTATATAACTCTAAGAGTACACAATACCCCACAAGCCCAAATAATACTGGGAATAAGTGCAAAAATTTTCAATGAAAAATTCAGAGAGTACAGTATATTTTTATTAATTTTAAAATTTGGGAAAAATAAAATTAAATATTCTAGCATTAAAAAAATTTCAGGAAAAATACCATAAAATAATACTGGGCAAGTGGAGCATGTAGGAAAAAATTTGGGGAAAAAAGACTACCGGAAGCCTCCACACCCACCCACACGCGCCACTAGTGCTTGGCGATGTAGGGCCAGCCAGGGCCGAAGCCCTTCTTCGCCTAATCGGCTGATATCCCGTCGCTCAATCGGTTCATGATTTTGTTCAGAAAATCGATGTATCTCTCTCATTTTTAATCCGTTTTCAACGAAATTTGCGTCATTAGATTCAGAATTCATAGATCTATCAAACCCCTCAACCAATTTCATGAAAAACGCTACTGTAAAGAATAGGAAAAAAATGAAAAGAAACGTTAATGGTTCGGTTCTAATGTTCTTGAGATTTACGATAGACAACAGCAAACCGAAAAACTTAATACATGCTTTGACACCAAACCGAAACATATCAATATCCACAAAATTGATTTCTGAAAAAAAAACACAATTATCAAAAACGAAAATCCCAAATTCCATAAAATAATATACCGAAAAATTACACAAAATTGCACAACAATAAGCAGTCACAATTAGGGTTAACCTGGCTCTGATACCAATTGAAAGAAAATTAAACCCGAAATTACAGATTAATATCATAATTAATCAACACAAATAATTAACCTTAGAATTGCAACATACTATATTCAATAGTTGGATTGATAAATACCTAGAAATTGGGGAAACATTGAATCCATTGTTGTTTTTCGAAGAATGAAGTTTAAAGCTTACAGAGACGCAGAGGATTTACTACTGCTATTCTGAATCCTTAATCAGCAAAAACCGCATTCAGTTTCAATGGGGCAACTGTATTTTAAAGGTTGACTAGCAGTAGGGCCTCCTGTGCTTTATAATACATGGGCCAAGCTTACCTATCATAGCAAGCCCATGAACACAGGCCCAATGACACATTAAAGAGAGAATTACAATTGACATCTAATTAATCGAAATTTATACAAAATAATTTCAATTATGCTAGTCCATAATTATGATAAAATTCTATCAACACAATCTTACGAAACGCACATTAATCATTGAAACTTCAGAAATCTTACGAACTCCTCTATTTTTTCCTTCCCTCCATAGCCCTCTTGCCTTTTTTTTTCCTCAGGTCTCAGTCCGACCAACAAACCAACTTTTGTCTTTTCTCGGGCCTCCACTTAGCGCAAGCTATAAGGGGTAATGTGACGGACGACCCAAAAACTCAATCGGGTCAACAGGTCCAAAAATTTTATGTTAAGCTACAATTTTAATTAATAATTCTTATAATAAGAAAATACTTACCTCCTCTTAAAATTAGATTTTTACTTTACTTCTATCTTTTAATATCTTTTTTGTTAAAAGATTAATAAAAAATGGATAAATTAAGAATTTTATTAAATACATATACTTACCTTCTCTTGGTTTGCACTCTTTTCTACCTTGATCTTTAATTTCTAAAATGGGTTAATTATTAAAAAAGTTCAAATTTTTGTTAATTTTTAATTATAATCTAAACTTTAAGAAGTAGCAATAAAATGTTTAAATTTTTAAAATTTTAGCCCAAACTTTAAAAAGTAGTTATAAAATACTCAAATTTTCAATTTTTTTTCAATTAATGTTTTCGTTAAGTTTGTTGACATGGTTTGCCACGTGTTTTAGAAACCTTAACTATTAATATACCTCAGCCAAAACTAACATAACAAATGAAGATTAATTAAACGAAATCGTCGTTTAAAAATGACCTAAATCAAATTATACAGCCTCGATGACCTTACATTTTGATTTCAATTTTTTCCTTAGTTTTCAATTTGTTCTCTCGACACCCTCACCCTTTTATTTTCAAATTACACAACCCTGACGACCTCGTAATAAGTGCATCAAGAAAATGAACAAAAAACAAAAAGTTTACTAGTGTAGTATGTTGTAATATTAAATTAGTTTGAGGTGTTAGAAAAACAAACAAAAAACTAATGATTAAAGGCATCAGGAGAACAATATATAATGTTGAGCTAGAATTGAAGAAAATTGAAATTTTAAGCATTTTATTATCACTTTTAGAAGTTTGGGATAAAATTGAACAAAATTGAAAATTTAGGCACTTTATTGCTACTTTCTAAAGTTCAAGCTATAATTGAAAAATTGACAAAAATTTAGGTTTCTTTTAGTAATTAACCCTTTCTAAAATTTATCATAAATTCCTCTTTTAAAATTTGATGTTTATTTCACTTATATCTTTTTGTATCATTTAGTGATAAAATATACATAAATGATGCGTGATATAACACTTGTCACGATTATACCATATATTACATGATCTAAATTATTGTCGTTTTCAAAGTCACAAAATCATCTGTATAAGAGACAAACTTAACAAAAAGGACAAACTTTAATATACAGGACTCCCTATTTTACAAAAGAGTCAGGAAATGATAATCAATTATATGCAACTTTTTTTTTTGCATTTTATAAAAAAGTTATTTTCATAACTTGAATTGGTGACCTTTTAATCACAAATGAGTAACTCTATTCACTCAAAGGCTCACCCACAAGTTTTGTATCATGCAATGCTTAACCAAATTACATAACTTTATTAAACTATTTCTTATTAGAAATATAAATGAAAATGATATCAAAGATATAAGTAAAACAAAAATCAAAACAAAAATCAAATGAAGAATATATATATGACTTTTTAAAAATAAATACTTAATAAAATAGAAAAGTTCAAATTCCATTGTAATAAACCAAAAATGTAATGATTGTTGTATATAAAATATATATTATTATAAACATCTAATAATTTTATTTAATATATATTAAAAATATTAAATTTTTGTAGTTTATATGAAAAATAAAAAACATTTTGGATACTTTAATTTGTTCATGATAATGGAGTAATTAATGTGAGAATTAATAATAAATTAGTATCCGATATGGATTTTAAAATAATTTATTAGTTTCTTGGGATAAGGGCATATCACAAGACTCTAAAGAGCTTTCACTCCTCTTCCCTCTTGCCTTGCTATTATTAATTATTGTTCAATCCCAATAACTTTTTTTTCGGTATAAAGGGAAAGAGTACACATGATACTAAATGAGTTGGGAGAAACAGCAACCTGACTGATCCTCTAGGAGGAGATTAAGGCACCCTAAAGGTATAACGTCAAAATAAGTGATACTAGGACTGGCATGGAAAGCGAGTCAGTCTGCGCATCTGTTACTCTCTCGGTACACATGTCGATGAACAACAAACCAGTTGCGGTTGAGGAGGTCCCGGATACCCATGACGATAGGGTTGTCCGACTGAGAGCGAGTGGCCATCGAAGAAAGGAGCTGGTGTACCCCCAAGGAGTCCACTTCCAGCTCAAGTCGACGAAAACCCAATTGCCAAGCCAAGGAAAGTCCTGTGTAAACACCCCAGAACTCCGCTGACTGGGCTGAGCACCAGCCTATAAATTAAGAAAAGTCGCCTCGCCAATTGTCGTCACTGTCGCGAAGAGGCCACCAACCGAGGCCGTGAACTGATCGCGGTTGCAAGTCCCATCAGTGTTCAACTTGACCCATCTAGCCTGCGACTGACACCAACCAATCCGGTGCTCCCGATGAGGGCGGGAGCCGCAGATGCCCAGACGGTGCCTCTCTAATGACTTCTGAACCTGATCTGCAAAAGACAAGATGAAAACAGATGGTGAGATAGGTCGCACAAAACCGGGATCAAAAATAGCCTTATTCCGCCATGTCTAGAGGGTCTAGCAGGTCAAACCAAAAAGAAGCGCCCAATCCTGGCCCTGAGCTCGTCGATGCTGGAGTATGTTATGGTGCAGCCAATCCTTGGCGGGAAGAGCGAAAGAAGGCGATGTGTCGATGTCGGATTGGAGAGAGGCCCACACTTGGCGAGCTAGCGGACAATCCCAAACTACATGAAGAAAGAATTCGTCTTGGGAGCAGTGGGGGCATGTACCGTCGACGGTGAGATGGCGGCGCACCCATTGTTGATTACTGAGCAATCGATCCTTTGCTAGTAACCATAAGAAAGAGCGCACCCGCTGGGACCCGACCATTGCCAAATGGTCCTCCAAATGCCAGATGGATCGGCAGGCGTGGGGCCTAAAAGCAGGGAGTAGGCAGAAGCTACTATAAAATGTTAATGATCAGAGGCCCCCCAGACCAACCTATCAGGTCCCAGAAGCGGGGAGGGAGGAAATATGCCGGCTATAGTGCGACTAATCGATGGCGGAAAGAAATCCTGAAAGGCCGCCAAATTCCACTGGCCGGTAGGGCTCACAAAATGTTGGACCCGAAGGCCAAAATGGGAATACGAAATGTCTTGAGTATAGTGGGAAAGGAGTGGGCCAACGCTCGTGACCCAAGGGTATAGCTAGAAGCTAGGCGTTGTACCATCACCAATCCGCCACTGCAGGCCCTGAGTCACTACGTGTCATGTCGCGCGGATGCTCCTCCACACCATCGAGCCCCCGGCGGAAGGAAGGGAGGAGGGAATGCACTGAAGATCAAAAACATATTTACCAAAAAGCACCTGTGCCCATAGGGCAGTGGGGTTGTGAATCAATGCCCAACCGAGTTTGGCCAGGAAAGCATCGTTCATTTCCCTAATTCGATGAATACCCAAACCCCCTGACTCTTGGGCATACAAACCTCATCCCAGCTAACCAGGAGAATCTTGCGACTGTCCTGGCTCGAACCCCACAAAAATTGCCGCATGGCCTATTCAATAGCGTCACACAGCCCTCGCGGTAACCGGACAGTCTGCATCGTGTAACTGGGAATAGTGGATATGACCGATTGAACCAAGGTGATCCGACCAGCGAAGGACAGCGTAGACGGAGCCCAACCCAACAGACGATGATGGACCGTGTCAAGAATGTGTTGATAAGTATGCCTACTGACCCACTTATGGAGGAGGGAACCCCAAGGTATCGACCGAGGTCGAATGTCTGGGGAAAACGAAGCGCATGGCTTAAGGCAATGGCGGTCGAGGGAGGGACATTCTTGGAGAAGTAACAACGCGATTTGGCGGGGCTCACGCGTTGTCCTGAAGCAGTGTAGAAGGAGTCCAAGATGTCCCGAAGAATGTGAACTTGCTCGAGAGAAGCCTCTGAGAAAAGGATGAGATCGTCAACAAAGAATAAGTGAGAAAGGGGGGGCATGTATGCTCAATCAGACCGGATGCCAAAGCCTGGAGGACACCGCATGGGTGATCGTATGGCCAAGGCGTTCTATGCACAGCACAAAAAGGTACGGAGAAAGCGGATCGCCTTGCCGAAGTCCGCGAGAAGGCTTAAACTCCTCACTCAGCTCGCCATGCCAATTCACTCGAAAGGACACCGTAGTGAGACACTTCATGATAAGCGATCGAAGCGAAGTTGGAATACCAATATCTTGAAGGGTGGCTTGAACGAAGTCCCAATCCAGGCGGTCATACGCTTTTTCTAGGTCCACCTTGGTAGCCATAAATCCTGTCCGACCAGTTTTACGTCGCATAGAGTGAAGCACCTCCTGGGTGATAATGATATTGTCTGTAATAAGACAGCCAGACACAAAACTACACTGAGTCGGGTGGACAAGCGTCTCAAGATACAGTTTGAGCTTATTAGAGATAACCTTGGAGAGGGCTTTATAGAGCACAATGGGACGGAATTGGGAGATGGAAGTGGGGGAGGGGGTTTTAGGAATAAGGACAATGACCGTGCGATTAATAGCCGACTCCCATACTTCGTGCCGAAATATCCGCTGGAGGAAGTGAATCAGAGAGGGGCCGACGGTGGCCCACTGGGATTGATAGAACAAAGATGTGAATCCATCCAAGCCTGGGGCTTTGTTAGGATTCATGGAAAAAAAACACCTCCTTGATTTCATCAGGCCAAAGTGGACGGATGAGGTCCTCAGCCATATGCGACGGGGAAGGAGGGAATTGCCCAGGAAGAGACCCAGGGAGAGAAGATCTGCCTTCTGATCGGTATAATTCCTCCAAATGGCGCTTAGCCAGACCGTGGAGCTCCGCGCGGGGTTGGTAACTTCACTGCCATAGCCATCGGGAAGAGCTAAGATGTGGGATTGACGCCGCCGAGTCCGAGTGAGCTCATGGTAATACTGAGTATTCATGTCGCCCTGCTCGAGCCACTGGCTCCTAGACCTTTGGTGCCAGAAGAGCTCCTCCTGATAGAGCACGGATTCTAGTTCATTCCGTAATGAAGTCTCGAGCGCATGGAGGGAGGGGGAATCAGTATCCTCCATAGGTTTTTGAAGGCCCTCAAGCCGGGCCATAAGGGGTTTCTTCCAATGAAAGATATTCCCAAACTCCGTGGTGTTCCAATGGTGGAGCGCATCCGAGAAACGTTGGAGGGCACTGCTAAAGTCCACGGAGCTAGGATACCAGTTATCGGCAACCACGTGGGAGAAAGAGTCGTGAGTGAGCCACGCTGATTGAAATCGGAAAGGCCGGCGTGGAGGGTTGGGGGGATCGAGAGCGAGGAACCGAATAAGCAGAGGCCGATGATCGTATTTGAGAAAAGGCAGGTGTTGAACCCGGGAACTCGGATGGGCCAAGAACCAAGCTGGAGAACCAAAAGCCCGATCTAAGAGTGCCCGTAGGTTGCCCTATTTCCATGTGAATCTCGGACCGGAGAAGCCAAGATCCTGGAGATGACACTGTTGCATGCAATCCCAAAATAGGGTATTGAGACGGGGTTGAAGACATGATCCCCCACTTTGAAAGGCAATTTGGCATTAAAATCCCCACCCAGTAGCCAAGGGGTAGTGATGTGAGGAGTCAGAGTCGCCAGATAATGCCAAAGATATTTCCGGAAAGTGGGTTGAGGGCTCGCGTATATAGCAATAAATTCAAATAACTAATTGTCCCACTGAACACGAGCATGGATAAATTGGCGGTGGGCTAGGCGAATGTGGACATCGACCGTCTCTCGCCAAAGTAGCCAGATCCCGCCCAAAAAGTCCGTAGCCTCAACCTGATAAGAATTGCAAAAGCCCAGAGACCGAATAATGCGCAGAGAACGATCGTCACTAATACGAAGCTCAACGATGACCACCAGGCGGGGCTGGTGGAGGCAAAGATAGTTCCGCAGAATGGGCTTGAAGGTCCGACCTCCAGCCCCTTAACAGTTCCAGATAAAAATCGTCATAACCGCAATTGGAGGAAGGGAACTAACTCGAGCCGGTTGGAACCGGGTCAGCTGGCCCAGCGGAAACATGACTAGACAGAGTCTCGTGGGAGGGAACGGGATCCTCCATTGTCGTATCAAAAGAGTCTGGCAGAACCCCGTCATACGGAGATTCAGGAGTGGGGTCGGGGGGTCGGGGGGGCGTCGCCTCTAGGAGAGAGTGAGGAGGCTGCATGTTTGAGGGGCCGGGGGGGTCAGTAGGGACCATGGCCAGCGCCCCAGTGATGATGCCAGGGGTGGCCTGAGGGAATGCAGAATCCGATGAGATCAGGGCCGCATGCGATGGGAGGGAGATCGCAACGTGGCCGGAGGTGGGCGTGGGAGAGTGTGGACCCGATGACCCATTATGCGGCGGAGGAGGTCCGGGATGGCTTGGCCCGATGGAAGAGGGGCCTGGGGCGGGAGGCCCGGTTGGGCGATCCGTGGAGGTGGGCTGGGCTGCGCCGAAAACCAGCTGGGAAGGAGGTGGGTTAGCTGGGCCTGGAGAAGAACTTGAGCCCAAAGAATGGCCCAGTCTGCTGAAATACGACTTCGCCCCCAAGTGCGTTATTTTATTGCTCGAAATGTCTAACTGTGCGTCCTTCTTGCGCCTATCGTCTCGTTTAGACGAGGAGCTTAGGGATTTAGTGAGTTGGTGGTTTGTTCCAGACGAGAATGGACCTACAGGGGGTCGAGTCGAGGCGACCGTTGGGGGGAGAGCCGTTGGTGCGTCAGTCGACGCCTCGAGAGGGAGGGCCGAGAAACGAAAACCACGGGAGCCAACGACCATCCCTTGGGTTGGGCTGTGTCGCCGAGACCCGGCGGTGGATGGAAGAGGTCGGCGAGGTCTGCGGGTCACTTACATCTAGGGGCCAAAATCGATGAAGGGAGAGTAATGGCGATGATGCTGAGACCCATTCTTGGTGGGTGTGAAGCCTCAGGGGACATTGCAGAAATCGACAGTGTTTCGGGTCGCGAGAACTTTATCATTACTGTTGTTATTTATTATTACTCAATCCCAATGACTTGTCCTTTTTCTTTTCTTTTTAATGCTTGGGATGGAGTTCATGAAAAACATAAAATTACTATTTAAAGCATTAAAATTTTATAAAAGAAAATTATTTTATTTTTTCATAATGTGATTATTTTTAGGATAAAAGAGTAAATAAATATAAAAGTATTTAATTAAAAAACTTATTGAATTTGAAGTTTTAAAATACTTTTCTTAAATTTCGAGATAATACGAGTTGATTAAATATTACCAATATGATAATTCAACTAAATTCTTAAAGTTAGTTTGAATAATTAAATTAGATTTAAATTAATAATTTAAAATAATTTTAATAAATTATCAATTTAAATCTTGTTTATTTAGGGACCGCTTGGTTTTATTTACATTTTTTGTTGCAGTTTTAGCTTTTGCTGGGCCAGTTTTCAAATTTTCAGCTTTCAGTTTCGTTTTTTTTTTTTCTTTTTAAAAATAAAACAAGAAACCTGTTTGTTGTTGATGTTAATGTAGTTGTATTTTTATCATTGATAATAATTACATTTTAGATAAAACTTAAAGATAAATTATTTTAATTAAATAAATTTATTTAATCTCTTATATAATATTTATTAACAAATTATTAATAAAATTATGCTATTTTAGTAAAATAAATAATTTAAAAATATTTATTTTAATCATAAAATTAAATTATTTATAATTTTATTGATAATAAATTTAAATTTATTAAATATATAAATATAATGTTGAATTAAATTATTCATAATTCTTATTTAAAATAAATAATTAAAAATATATATTTAAAAATTTTAATTACAGAGAATTATTTGTTTTTAACTAAATATAAAACTTCCATAACATTTAATTATATTTAATGTTAATCTTTAAAATTATTTAATTTTAAGAATCCAAATTAATATGTATAATTTTTAAAATTTTAAATTTAGAAATTAATTATATTTGACAAGAAATTTTCTTTTGCCCTTATTTTAAAAATTAGCAAAGAAAACTTTTGGCTGCTTCGTGCCTTTTGAAATTGAATACCCACAGTTTCCACCTGTCGTTTCCTTCTGATTGCGCTGTCGTTTTGCAGTCCTCTTCCTACTTACCAAAACCCCTCCCGTAGCTCCCCAAAACATTATTTATTTCTTTCTCTAACTCTCCGATTGATTCAGATTCTGTTTATCTCTGAATCGGAGGCTTTGGCTTTATGCTTTCGTCCTCCGAGTTTGCCTCCGACCGGTACAAGATTTATCATCGTCGTTCAGGTGTTTAGTTTTGTTTGTTAGTTCCTTTTCTGTTTCCTTTCTTTCTTACCTGGGTTTATTCGGCGAAAAGCCTCTAAATGGGCGATCTCCGAGCTTGTTCGCCTGAGCCAAAAGTCGCCTTCGTGGAGGAGAAGCCGTCGTCATCATCGTTACTTTCTTCGAATCAAACGGAGTACTGGCAGAAAGCCGAGGCTGTGACGGAAGAAATCATTGCAAAGGTTCAACCAACTCTCGTCTCAGAGGAGAGGAGAAAAGCGGTTATTGATTACGTTAAAAGGCTAATTAAGAATTCTATTGGTTTCGAGGTGATTGCATGCATCTCTTCTTCACACATTCTTTTCTCTGTATCTCATTTTGGCACTGGGACATGACCGACTGTAGTAGTTATAAGTAATTTATGTCTTTTTAATTTTTAATTTTTTGCATCAGCGTTAGTGTTACTTGCTTTTAGAAGTGAATCTGTTCATCTGAAATTGGTTCTGTTTACGTGCTTATCTGGGATATCATACTCTGCTGAGTTTTATGGATACTATGTGATTTTATGTGTTGTTGCAACGTGTGTTATATCGTCATCTAGGAAGTTTGATTCGTAATATGTCTAACGCCATGGGTATTTCAGTAATGGTTCTGTCTTAGGAGTTTGGTAGACCAGAAAAGTTGTCTGCTATTCTTATTTGATCATTATACTGTATATTTTTGTTGGCTTCCATTTGATGACCTTAACTTTTCTAGAGATGTATCATTATTAGCTGAATTTATGAAAATTTGATGTCCTTTTCTGTGATGTTTATCCCATGCTATGCTTGGAGTTTCAATGTCATTTAATGACATTTCATTCTTTCAAAGGGATGATTGCCACGTAATTATCACACTATTGAATTGGATTCGGAGGATTGGACAATTTGACACGTGAATGTTGATTCTACATAACTTTCATTTGGTGGGAAGCTGATCGCACTCAATATAAGTTGTTGCCAATGAACATATGATTGAAATACTATCGATCATCCAGTTACTTCCTTTTGTTGGAGTTAATGGTTGCCTGGGTTTATTCGCTGATAGCAACTGTTTTTAACGAAGTAATCATTGCTACATAATTGTTAGTTGATATAAACTC
The DNA here is from genome assembly GCA_029891385.1 of Erythroxylum novogranatense. Classification (NCBI taxonomy): domain Eukaryota; kingdom Viridiplantae; phylum Streptophyta; class Magnoliopsida; order Malpighiales; family Erythroxylaceae; genus Erythroxylum; species Erythroxylum novogranatense. The sequence continues at coordinate 97,519,195 of CM057231.1, read as the reverse complement.
CTTTCCGCTAGGGCATGCCTCTCCTCTGATTGGTGGTTCATATAACTTCTTTTTTATGAACTGATGATCACCACGTGACTGACAGTCAATAAGATCTGTTAATGGGATGTGACTGGCAGTCAATAAGATCTTTTATTTAGATGTGACTGCCTTCTAAATGATTCTTAACAGAATGTCCTTTTGAGCTGTTTTTAATGCGTGGGGAATTGCCACGTTGTTGATGATTTGAAGAACCTACTGCTGATATGCAGATATTGTCTCAGGATTGGTGTTTCATTGAACTCTTGTATAAAGGGCTGCTAATTGCCATCTGATTGAAGGATGATTGAAGCTCCTGTCAATGAGGAGATGATAGCTATGTGACTGGTTCTTTATTGACCTTGCTTTCTGACTGCAGATGCTTGTCACGCAATTTCTGTTTATAAAACTTCCTTTCGAGTAGCTGAGGTTGCCACATAGACGTAGGTTGTAAGTTTTCAAAGCACGTAAATGATGTGCTCAACTCTGCCAAGTGCTTGGTGATCAATGAGCTTTCTTTTTAATTAATAAATGGTCGCCACATGATTGACGGTCTAAGAAACCTCATTTACTATTCTTGTAATAGCAATAATGTTTCAGCCCCCATAGAGTGAAATAATATAACAACTAATATAACCATCAGGAGTAAAATTATTTAATTAAGCCTTGTAATTGACCCATGCTCTACTTAGGTGTTATTTTCATGGGTGATATTGCTTAGTTGTATCTTTGAAGGAAAAGGACTTAATTTCTACTTTTTCCCTAAATTTGCTTCTTGTGTTACACTTAGTTTCTCTGAATTAATATTTAGATTTGTGCTTGTTTTCCCCAATATGAACTGCGATAAATCATGGAACTTGGAAGGGAAACATGACTAGAAGAAATCTACATTTTCAATCTTGTTCTCTTCTAACTCGTAACGTTTACAGGTATTTCCATTTGGGTCTGTTCCACTAAAAACATATCTTCCTGATGGAGATATTGATTTGACAGTATTTGGTGGTATCAATTGTGAGGAGGCACTGGCTAATGACGTCTGTTCTGTTCTTGAATATGAAGATCAGAACAGGTCTGCTGAGTTCGTAGTGAAGGATGTACAATTAATCAGGGCAGAGGTTTTCATCTTGTCCATGCTAGAGTAAAAATATTTGTGAAACTGTATGTGCATCTGTGTGTCTAATGTTGCCCAATTAAAGATGCATCTATTTGCTAACATGACTCTAAATCTTTTTGTTGTTAATGGGGCTGGCCGTTTCTTTTTCAACTCTTGTTTTTTGTTAATGGAAAACTATTACGTGCAACTATCTTTTGCATCTTTGTTCTTTTTGGACATGCTATTTCTTTCATTTTGTTCAGGTGTTTGATTTGATTGTACCCTATCATGTAGCAAAGGAACTCATCAGAAACTATGTTTTAGTGGTCTGTTATAAATGTCCTTCATTTGTGTGCAATATTCAAAATGCATTTAAGGTTCTCTATGTTTCAGTTGCAATGAAATGAAATGCTTTTTCTAACAAAATTGGCATGTAGACATTTAAACTTCTTTTTGTTGATGCAGGTTAAGCTTGTAAAATGCCTGGTACAGAACATTGTAGTAGATATCTCGTTCAATCGGTTAGGAGGACTTTCTACTTTATGCTTTCTTGAACAGGTGACTGTTCTTCAGAAATCTATATGCTTAGGATTTCATTTATTGATGAGTTGTCGGGATTACTATCCGTGCCTTATTATTCGTAATTATTTCTGTCATAAGCTCCACCAATTCAATGCACCTCTTGGCTTATTCTTTAAACATTTTAGTCATATATGACTCGCTATGCTATAAAAAGTTGAGAGTTGTAATTGCTTGAGATAATATATACCAGTTTTCGCCTCTCTCTGATTAAAATGTTTTCTCATTGTCCTTTACGTTGGCATTGCTTTCCTTTTCCTTTCTTTCTTTAGAAGGAGCCTAAATGTTGTTACATTTGATAGAGAATGGATGTTAACATGCTCTTTTATTCTAATTCTAGTTACTTTTTCATCTTATCCTCCCCTCATCCCTTTCTGGGTTTGATAAAAATCCTTTCTTCATTGCCTTCTGCTCTCCAAATGCATATGCAAACAGATATATCCACATACATGTATGAATTCATTTCATTTGGGTGTGGGTAAGTTTGGGGGTCTGTAAATGTTAAAATTGTAATCAAAATGGAGCATTCTACATATCTCTGTTCTGCAAATGGAAGATTGTTTTGTGCTTAAAATATATGTTCCTTGTACTGATTATTTCTGATCATGTACAGGTTGATCATTTAATAGGTAAAGATCATCTTTTCAAACGCAGCATTATACTGATTAAGGCCTGGTGCTATTATGAAAGTCGTATTCTTGGTGCTCATCATGGCCTGATATCTACTTATGCATTGGAGACATTGGTTCTTTACATTTTCCATCTCTTTCACTCTACGCTAAATGGTCCTCTAGCTGTGAGTCCTGCAAGAATTTGCATTGACGTACTGTGGTTTTGCCTTCGTAGGCTCTATTCATTTGCTATGCTATTCTTTATAGGTTCTATATAAATTTCTGGACTATTTTAGCAAGTTTGATTGGGACAACTACTGCATAAGTTTAAATGGACCAGTGCGGATATCCTCACTCCCAGAAGTTTTGGGTAATATGTTTACTCTTCCTTTTGATCTCACTGGACATCTTGACTTGCTACATTATTGAGATTCTTATAAAATTTTGTCTATTTGCAGTCGAGAAACCTGTCAATAGTAATGATCTTTTGCTCAGTAATGATTTTCTCAAGGACTGTGTTGAGATGTTCTCCCTTCCCGTGAAGGGATTTGAAACAAGTTCACGAACATTCTATCCGAAGCATCTTAACATTATTGATCCACTGAGAGAGTATAACAACCTTGGCCGAAGCGTGAGTAAAGGTTGGACCATTCAATAACAGATTTTGGAGGCCAATAGCATCAGCTTCTTATCTTCTTCATATATTATGAGAAATTTGCCAGTTTATACCCATGAAGTTGGCATTTATGGCATCAAGTTACTGAACAGAAACTAAGTCTAATTCTTGAGAAAATCTATCTCATTTTTCAGGAAATTTCTACCGCATAAGGAGTGCGTTCACTTATGGAGCTCGAAAGCTTGGTTGCATCCTTTGTCAGCCAGACCAAATCGTTGTTGAAATCTGTAATTTTTTTTCAAATACTTTGGATAGGCATGGATGTGGACAGAGGCCAGATGTTCAAGATCATACTGTGTTGGATGGACAATGTAGGTTTTATCCCATAATGCCATCTTCAGGTAGGGAACCGTGTCAAGAAGACCATAGATTATCAGAGTCTAATTATTCAAGTAGGAAAGCTGGAGAAGCTATATTAGAAGACGAAAAGCTTTCAAATATTGATGCTAATGTTAAGTTGTCAGGGAGGGAGTTGAGTTCAAGTAAAATTGCTGCTGGTGCGCAAAATTCTGCAAAAGGACTTGCTGTTTCAGAAAAGCGCTTCTCGGATGATGCAAAAGACCTTGCAACTTCAAGGACTCAAGGTCCTCTAATTTCAAATGATGCTCTTAAGTCTTCTGCTCCAGCTGCTGCAGAGATTATATCCCCTAAGGGTAGAGTGTTCCATGCACCTCATCTCTATTTCTCTTCTTCATTCAAAGGCATAGAGGACGAGCAAAATGAAAATTCAGAACAGAAACAGTCAGACAGATCTGGTATTGTAACAAAGATAGTGTCTTCTGGGATTGGGCCGTGTCCTAGTGAGGGGAGAAACCCTGCAATATATAATGATCCGGATCAAAACCATTTAAACAGTAGTTGTGAAGTTGGGTCACCTGTTGGGTCCGTCCATAGTCCTTTGTTCCCCAATCTGGCTGCTTGTTCCTTCGAAGATCTTCAGCCTGATGAGTCCAACATTTGGGCTGCTGGAACTTCTGGAAGCTCCAAAGCCCTAAATTCCTTGGCAGATCTCTCTGGGGACTGTGAGAGTCACCTAAATAATTTGCGAGGTGGTCAGTGGTTGTACGAGTATGGCTGTAATGCACATCTTCCTTTGATGCCACCTGCTTTGCTTACACAGTACCAGAGCAAGAATCCATGGGATGTAATAAGACGTTCTGTGCAGTTTAGACAGTATCTGATCCCTGAGGTGAATGTCAATGGTGTAATGCCAAGGCCGTTATTATATCAAATGAATTCTCCAGTGCTACATGCAGCATTTGGCATAGAAGAGATGCCAAAGCCAAGGGGAACAGGGACATACTTTCCCGATATGGTAAACTTACCCATAGACATTGTATATAAAGACACTTAAATTTGTTGTAAAACTTGAAACAACAAATGGACCCACCTTTTTCTCTCTCTATATTCGTCTCCTGCAGTTATGTTATTCAGTTGTTCAGTTGGCATGGCTAACTTAAAATTGTCCTGATAATTGAATTTTTTGCAGAATCATTACAAGGATAGGCCATCAACACCAAGAGGAAGGAATTCGGCACCAAGGTCTCCTCGTAACAATGCTCGCAATGCAGCAGCCAAGGAGACAAATTTACAGGAAAGAAATAGCCGTGAGCTTTCACAGTCACAATTGCATAATCAAGGTAGTGGAAAGTCTGGAACTTCAAATGTTCGTTACCCTGGCTTGCATGAGACCAAACCATATGCAAATGGTTCATTACATCTGTCAGAGAGAGCAGTAGAATTGGGATTAATTGAGCATCAATCGTTTGCATCTTCCTCTGTAGAAACTAGTAAACTGCCTAACAGAGGTTCTTCAACAGCTCAAACTGCTTCTCTAATCCACCCAACAGTGCAACAGACAAAACCAGTTCTGGCCAGGGATCAACACAGGTCTGAAGCTTTGTACTTTTTGTTTTTTTGTCAATGCTATTATGTCGGGCCTTACTTGGTTTTCTATTGGTTTGAAAATCTAGGACTGCAGAACGATCGTACAAACTGAAAGATGAAGATGATTTCCCTCCCTTATCCGACCCCAGTGTAAAGTTATCTCCTTGTATGGTTAAGAAACTTGAAATGACAGAAGATTAAATGTTATATAATCGGTCTGAAGCAGAGACTTCCACCTGTATGGTTTTGTGTCGGCCAGCTGGAAGCTCTCTGTGTAGAGGGTTCATTAGAATTTGTGTTTTGGTTTTCTACTGCAGTTTTGTACATTCTGCTTATAGTTTCCTGCTTAAGTGGTCAATAGTTGCTTCCAACACCTGAGTTTTTTTATGTATAGGATGGTCGAGTTTACGATGTTGGCCAAGTTTTGATGTCTGTAGAATAATAGGAATTATAGAAATGTTGTTCTTCTCATACTTATTGCTAAATTGGAAAAGAAGATTGCTTTTGATCTTTTGGCAGGAAGTGTTACCATTTCTGCTTTAGCTTCTGCGGGCACTCTGCTTTTGTTTCAGTCGTTCAACAAAGCGACGTTATTTTTATCAACTGAGCTGGATCACTTCAAAGAGGGTAGGGCTCGAACAAGTTGGAGAGGTCGACTCGAGCCGGCCCATGTTCCATCCCTACGCAGGATCAAGTTGGTAACCGATCCTTTCAATAATTGTTTCATAATAACGTAAGAGCTGATTTCTTAAGGTCCAAGACTTCCATTGACGAGAAGTTTTTAACTCTTTCTGTGACCAAGGACAAGTTAGGTAGCTAAGGATAGCCTTAGGCCTATAACATAAATGCAATGAACTGTAAATCTTATCCTGAACTGCAGTCTTCAGTATCTTATCTTCCCCTTTTCTTTTGTCAGACCTGAAGAAGACGTTAGTTGAGAAATCAAAATTTGAAGAACCAATCATGAAACCTAATGATTCAACTGGTGAAAGATTTTGGTTTAATTTGATGGGATAATCAACACTTAGTGCATGTTACGGAAAGAATAAGCCCTTTTTTTTTTAATATATCACAAAAGCCATTTTTAAAAAAATAGGTGTTTAGTTGGAAAATAAAAAAATTATTTATTTAATATATATAACTTTTTGGTACTCAAAATATAACTTTTAAAAGTTCAAATTTTGATCTTTTAAATAAAGTACTTTTTTGGTAAATTTTTAAATAAATTAATGCGTTAATTTTTAGTCTATTTTATCTTTATGTTTTATAAATAATTCAGACAATATCTATAAACTTATCTTCACTTTTATTTTTAAAGTTATATAATATTATTTGATTTTTATACGTTTTAATATTTATTTTAATATTAGTTTTATTTATGTTATAATCTATATAAAATATTTGATTAGATATATTTTATAAATGTTTCATATCGTTTAAAAGTATATAATAATTAATATACTGTGCTTTGCATATTATTTCATATACTTTAAATAATATACATATATATATAATTTTATTATAAAATAAAATATAATTTAAATTAAAAGTACTTATTATTTTTATAGTGCTAAATCGTCTATTTTATGAAGTTCTTAAAAAATTAATAGTTAAACAATCAATTGATTTCTTAAAAAGCTCTACTAACAAAAATTATACCAGTATAAGTCTATCTAAATAGAAACTTAAGTATCTGGTGCCGTAAATTTTATTTAATTTTAAAATATTAAAATTAATTATTGAATACATCCTGGCAGAAGGAAAGAACAATAATGGGTTCTGTTCTTTTTCTTCAGACTTTTTTTGTCTTTCTGGCGTTTGGAACGAGGGAAAATTGACAGTTCCCACATGAGAATCTGCCAATTAGCTCCTCAGCTAGATTTTTGTCTCCACACGTGCACTAATATAAAAAATTAAAAAAACAGAAACAAAAAATATAATCTTATTGTCCGATCTAATTAATTTAAAATTTTATCAGTATAATTAATTTGTACAATAATCAATTCCTCCTAAAATAAAAAAGAGAGTAAAAATGAACCATAAAGCATATATCACACATTAATCATCGTCATCAACCCCTACTTGAAGTCTTGTTGAGATGTGCACTTTAGAAAAGTCGGATAATATGTACCCTTAGTTTCTATTTAGTTGGGCTTATAATAGTTGAGTTTTTTTTTTTCTGTAGAGTTTTTTGAAAAAGAAATTTTTTAAGAAACTAGTTGACTGTTTAACTGTCATTTAAAAAAAATTTTAAAATTTCATGCAGTAAATTGTTTGAAAACATAAAATAAAAAATATTTTTATTTTAACTATATTTTATTTTGTAATAAAATTATTTATTCATATAAATATTATTTAAAGTATATTAAACTATATGCAAAATACAATATATTAATTATTATATAATTTTAAACTATATGAAACATAAATGAAAATATAGCTAACCAAATCTTTTATATGAATTATAATATAAATAAAACTAATATAAAAATAAATATTAAAAATATAAAAAGTCAAATAATATTATATAACTCTCAAAATAAACGTGAAGATGAGTTTGTAGGTATTGTTAAAATTTTGTGTAAAACATAAAAGCAGAAGAGATTAAAAATAGGCTCATTAATTGATCTGAAAATTTTACAAAAAAGTATTTTTTATAAGCTTCAAATTTGAGCTTTTAAAAATTATATTTTTCCTACTAAAAAGTCATATCTATTAAAGAATTCTTTTTATTTTACAGCTAAATACTCATTTTTTTAATGACTTTTGTAGTAAAAAAATATTTATTGACTTTTCAAAATCCATCCAAACAGACACTTACTCTTATTTAATAACGAGATTGTTTCCTATAGACCTATTCGATCAATATATTAAAAAAATATTTTAAAAAGTTGATAAAAAAAAAAAGAAATTTTGGATTTACCTATACCTTGCCAAAGAATCAAAACATTAATTTAGAGTTTTTACCGTAAAGAAACTCACGTTTTCATTATGGCCTGAATCTTGAAATGGGGATGAAGCAAGACAAAGTCAAATCAACGCGAATTGGATCTGGTCGGGTCTGAAGTTAAATCCCCAGAAGGATGGTAAAACTGGTGAGAGTTGAGACACGTGCAACAATTTATGTTCAGATTGCAATAATTGTGCACTTAATGTCAGAAGTTTGGGTCGACGTCAATGACAGGAGGCCAGAATCTCCGGGGACTTGCCGCTCACCTTGTCTCTTCCTCAATTTCCTCTCGCGCTCATTAACTATGCTTTTGTCTATCCTTATGTCGGAAGTAAATCGTCACAGTTCATGTAATAATTCGTAAATTATGCAAAGACAGCCTCAATCTAAGCAAGAAGAAGATAAAGTTAGCAGTTTAGATTCGACCCAGTTTGGCCCGATCTATTATCAGACAAATTTGAGGTTAGTGAACTCACGAAGACTTACCTAACCTAAATTAGTTAAATAAAACGACGTCGTATTGTTAAATTTTAATAAAACGATGTTATTCAAAAGAAGGCGTCGTTTTATCTTAAACTCAAAGCATCGGGTTAAACAATCCAAGCTTAATCAACTCTTAATCCCGACTCGAACTTTCAACCCGAATATTTTTTTCCCTGTATCTCGCCGACACACTCCTCAGATTTGCAGTAAACAAATCATTCTCCAATGAATTTGTGAATTATGGACAAGGTTAGGTAAAGAAACAGGAACCTGTGTTTGTCCCACTTGAGATCTCCCCTATGTCACCTACCGGATAGTGTTAATATTCTGTGACATCACCAATTTTTTAACTGAAAAATAGAACTATTTTTTTTTTTAATTCGAGGAAACCTTGTAGATGAACTAAGCGGACATACCTTTCTGAGGGTCCAACTAATGCACCATCTCATAGGCAGATTAAACAGGCGCATTTTATCATTGAGGACCCAACTAGTTCTCCATCTATAGGTAAAACCTCAACTGTCCCAGGCTCTTACAAGAGGGCTAGCATAGAATCGAACCTAGGATCTAACTAAAGTCAAGCCTCGCTCTTAACCATTTAGTCACACCCCTTGAGGGCAAAAAACAGAATATGCTATGCCAATTTAGGTGTTAAATTCAGACCAATCCGACCATAAGTTGGGTGAATCAAACAATGAATAAGACTGAATGATACTCAAGTTAATGCTTAGAAGTTAGAAATGAAAAAAACCAAGTTGTCTGTCTCTTTCAGGTATGCTTTTATGAAACAAGAACGGCTGAACAGTCAAAGTTGTTGTCTTTTTTGCCCGTGCTTATACCATCACATGCTATGCCATTTGTCTAAACTTTGTTAAATTTTTAAAAAACTCTAATATTTAAAATTCTTTAAAAAGTCATTTTTTATAAACTTCACTTAAAAAATATAACAACAACAACATCCAATATAAATCCCGCTAGGATGAGGAGTCCAAGAAAATCTTGTAATACATAACTTTATCCTTAACTAGTAAAGATGTTATTTCCAAATGACCTACATGTATGAATAAAAATACAAATAATAAAAAGAATACAAATAAAACATAAATAAAGAAACAACCATAAAATTAGAAAAGATATAAAATAAATAATGAAATAAAAATAAAGTAGGGAAAAATAGATAAATAGATAAAAATAATATATAATATTAAAATAAATAAAATAAAAAGTATTAAAAGTAAAAATCGTAGACTTCTTTTAAAAATTGATAAAAGACATGTAGTATAAATGAATCAAATGTCACTAATATATTAACTTAAATCGGCTCTTAATTTTTTTGAATTAATTACATTTAAACTAAATTAATAATTTAAAATAATTACAATAAATTATTAATTTAAATAAAATTTAATTAGCTCGATTCGAACTTAATTGTTGGGTTGAATTATTATGTAAATAATATTTGATTAATATAAATTTAATATTCACGGCTTGTATATTCTATTATTATTTTTAACCAAAGTTTAAAAGAGTTTTAAAAGAATTTAAAACTATTTTTTGTCTGTCTTTTACACAAAAAAATTTAATATTTAATTTCGTATTTCTTATACTATGCTATATTCTAATTTTATTAAAATAATACTTAGCAAAATATATTGTAAAGGTAATATCATAAATAAAAAGTAAGAATTTATTAAAACTTTTGTGAAATAATAAGTTTAATTTAAAATATATAATATAAATTTTAATTAAACTTTACATCTTTATTGAATAAAATAATCTACTTTAATCATGCGTTCAACTTTTAAACCTTAAAATTTTTATTTTATTGGTTTGGCTTTGGTTTTTAAAACATTCTTTAAAATTTAAAAATATTAGATTGGGGTAGGCATGGTGTTTCCTTCCAGGGATTTGAACTCAGCTTTTGAATTCTCCTATGCAACTTTAGCTTTTCCTGTGAGATCAGATCATATTTCAAACTAAATGTAGGAAAGTTTGAAACTTTGGTTCTACTTTTTACAGATTTTGAATTATTGGTTTCTCTTTAGCAAATCCTTGTCTCTGTGGCTTTCACTCCAAGTTGGTTCAAACTGAAAAAAGACCAAAAAGCTGAATATAATGCCCAGAGATAGTGTTGTGTAAGAAATATAAAAAAACTGAATCTTTGTCCTTAAAGGCCTAAAGGGCATGTTCTTTGGAGGAAAAAGCTGAAATCTTTATCATGTTATGGAGTCCAAAGTGTGTATAGTTCGGTGGCAGCCATTAATGCACCTTCTAAAGAGGAAAAAGGGCAGGTTAAAGCAGTAGAAATTTACTCTGAAAAGTCATATCTGTTTTTCAGAGTTCTGATAATTAATTTTTAAAGGGTAAAGAGCAATCAGTTCAAAGGATTGGATTGAAAATGGCTTCTGGGTTTCATCTTCATTCTCATGTTTGTATTGAATATGGCAAAAGAAGAGACATTTGGCATTGAACTCAGAGTTTCTGCTGCTCTGTGATTATAAACATAAACAGTCTCCTAACCTCATTGCAGAATCAAAAGGATACGGAGTTTATGAAAGATTTTGTTTACTAATCAGAATTTTCCTTAAATTGGACTCTAAATGATCAAGCAACAAGTCCTTGATAGCTACAGTTTGTACATATATACATCAGTTGGTATGGATGTTAGTAAGATCAAACCAAATTTGCTTAAAAACTTTGATGATGAGGTCATGATATTCATCAGAATTCAAGGAAAGGTAACAGGCAAGAAGGTCTTCCAAGTCTTTTGACGCCTTGATGTTGTTCTCCAGAATCATCTCCACCATTGACTCTCTAAAATCCCTCTGAGGATCTTGAGATGACTTCACAATCGCCAAACTATCTGACAAGCTTCTTGATGATATCGACATGCTCTTTCGTCCCTGAATTTTTCTGCTACCAAACTTTGGAGAATTGACTCTGATCTTAACTCCTGAGTGTCTCTTTTTTTGTTCCTTTACACTTACTTTCTCTTCTTCTACAGAAAATGAGTTTCTTCTGCAGCTGTTCATTTGCTTCGTGTGCTTCCTTTTGATATTCTCAACCTTTTCGTCGACTTTAATGGGCTTGGGAATGATTGGTGGGAGATCAAGATCAGATTTTTTATCAAACAGAGCACTCTGCTTACTGAATTTTCTGCTTTCCAGGGACTTCTTATCGACATCAATAACAACGTCCTCCACGTTGGAATCGAAATTGCACCCAGGAAATGATGGGTCCTTAGTTGTAAGAACATGGTCACTCCTGAATTCTGGTGGAAACGAATGCAACAGTTCGGGGCTCGTATAGCTATCAGCAAAGTTGTGAGAGGGATACTCTGGTTTAGTACAGAGTCTGGATGGACAGCTACAACCTGCAGAAACAGAGGAGGAGACAAGGTCTGGGGACCTCAAAGATCGTTGCTTGATTCTTCTTTTAGAAGAATTTCTTGGTGGGTCAGGGGCTTTTGGGTCCTCATATCTGAGTTCGGTGGGGATAAGCTCTCTGGTGTAGTAATAAGATTTTCTGGGACATGATTGGTGGGGTTGCTTTGGCTTCAATGGTTGTGCACTGTGCTGTTTCTTGTTGGTACCGCTCTGTTTTCTGGTTCTGCCATTACTCATGTTCTTGATCTTGTAAAACCAAGCATTAGGCATAATATCTGATAATTTAAACTTGTAGTTACCCATTAAAGCTCTTACCTTTCTCCTCTATCTTCCCCTCTACGTCTCTCCCAACCTGTGTACCCTGTTTTTGCAATGATATAGAAACAAGAACTCTGTTTGTTCTCGAGCTTTGGTGCTGAAACATCATCGAGTGTTGGAACATTTAAATAAAGAGGAGATTGGAATTTGAGAGAAATGCGGGTCCTACAAAAAATGAGAAAAAAGTTCTGATTCAGAAATGAGAAAAGTCAGGGTTATGACACCTAATCACCTAACCAATTCATTGCTCTCTGTTTTCGTTTTCCATTGAAAAGAGAGTTAATACGGGTTAGATTCTGTAATTAGTTCTCAATATTAATCTTAAAGGTTATGGGGGGAAAAAACAGAGTTTTCAGTAATCTCTCAACCTTCCTCCGCTTGCATAAGGTCTTCTGTAACTTAAATACGTTTTATGCAATCCCCTGTTTCATGAAAACATCTTTGTTGCTGCAAGTTGCGGTGGATAAAGACTACAAGTCTATCGACTTTATTACACAGCACTAAATGCTAGGTGGGCCAAAAGGAATAGGACTAACTGCTACTGCAACAGTGAACCAAAAGAAACAAAAAAGACAGACATGTTTGTGTTCGTTTAGTAATTGCAAATCTAGTTGGGTCCCATATTAAGGTGCTCTCTGCTTGTTTTTACCCCTAGGAACTTTAGGCCGGTAATAGCTCGAATCGAACTAGATGACTTAACTTCAATCCGAGATTCGCTATTTATTAATCAAAATATCCTTTTAGAATAGTTCGTGGTTAAAACTAAAAAAAAAAAGGGATATTATTTTAAGAAGAAAATTCAAAGTGTTCGGATCATCCAAACAAACCTTCTAAATCTAAACTTGACTTGAATAAGATCAATTAAATTTGGTCAGAATTACCAAGCATACATGCACCTAACCCCATATTCATATAACATTTCAAAGTTGTAGTTTTTGATTACCTAAACAGAGCAGTTGAAAACAATAAGTTTAAAGGTTAAGAATAAAAGATTGATTTGATGTACCTATTTATATGAGATATATATTTTTAAAATACTTGTTGTTAATATATGAATATGATAAAAGTTTTAAAATGTCAAGAACATTAATCACATACGACAAACGTCTTTTCTTCAAGTTTCTTGCTTTCCTAAAAGTTCCAATCTTTATTCCTAAAGACAAAAACAGGGGAAGCCACAAAGACTCCAACAAGAAGACAGAGTACAGACAGAGTCCACCCTATTATCCTTTTTATCCCTTAGTTTTCTAGTAACAGGACAAAAACAGAGTAGTGTAGTGTTATGGCTCATCAGCTTTAGCTCAGGGACCAAACAATTCCAGTTTCGTAGAATCTAAGCTCAAATTTAGATTAAAGTTTGAAATTTTTTATAAGGGTTTGTAATTTTTAATATTTTTTAAATTTAATCAACGCAGATTAGACCTGTCAATTTTGAATCAAACCACATAAGCTACTTTGTCATCCCTAGGTCTCTCAACACACCCAAAAGGTCGATTCTCTCTAGCTTAGGCTTTCACAGAGTAACTCAATGATAGAAAAAGAATGACCAACTGTGAAGAAGAATACAAAATTGCACTGGAAAGAAGAAAGGTCTTCAGGACCTAAAAATGGAGTCTTGAATTGATTAATGAAGCAATGATCAAAGTTTACGAGTGAGTTTCTTTACAATTTGATGAAAAACCAAAAGGGGTCTCACGTCTCAGCTTGACAAGATCGTCCTCGACGAATTACTTACAGTTGCTACAGAATCACTCGTATTCGTATATCCGTCAATGTAAGCGCCGTCCAAACCAGCCGCCCACCGTCGTAACATTTTCAGCAAAGTCGCCGCCTTTCTTCTCGCTCTCGCCGTCCCTGAACCCATTAGCTCCCATATCATCCTCTCTATCCCGGCCATCGTCGCCAGCTCCGCCACCATCTGCGACCCACCCTTTCTGCAAATTGTCAACAATGTCGCCGCCGCGCTTTCCCTCGCTATATTCGACCCCTCTCTCAACAGCACCCCCAGCTTCTTCACCGAATTGTACGCGGCGGCGACCGCCACTATCCCTCCCCTCTTCACCACAGCCTCGAGCACCGCAACCGCCTCCTCCGGGAGCGTGTTCATCAGGTCGTTAACGATCTCCACCACCCCTCCTTCCATCAAACGACCCACCGTTTCTCTGTCCCCGCACAAGACGAGTATCGCCACTAATGCGTCCCGTTTCGCGCTCATCCACCCGTGTGACGTGGCCAAATCGAGCAATCCTCTTATGACACGTTTTTGACTCCCCAAACACTTTCTGTACACGTGTGATCCACATAAGCTGAATATTGTTGCGGCTGCGTTGCCTTTTGCCTCCCACGTGGCACCCGAACGTAACACCTCAATGACGCCGTTTAAAACACCGTCAGTTTCCATGATCCTCGTTTTGTTAGCTTGTAAAATAGAGAGGTTTAGGATCGTCGTAACGGCGTTTACTTGCAGACTCGGAGACTCCGAACCTAAGTGACGGACTAGCTTTGGTATGGCCCCAGCTTCGGCAATGCAGGTTCGACTGTCGGGGTTAGTTTTGGCCAGAGAGCGAAGCTCGTAAATGACGGCGTCAACGGCTTCAATTGACAGAGAAACGGAGAGTTCATTGACCAAAAACGTTACCGTCATCTTCGTCGCTTCAAACGCCGTCTTATTATTCGTTTTCCGGTTAACGTCCTCCGTTATGCCGGAATGTTTTCTGTGCTCCCGGCACCACACGGCAATTAGATTCTTCAGAGCTAGGTTCGGGATGAGGTTCATGTGGGCCAGTGTCTGACCTGTCTTGGGACACGTGTTGTGTCCTGATTCAATCCAGTGACGTATCGATTCTCGATCGTACGTCTGCCCTGTTGCCACGACAACCGGGTCCCGCATTAGCTCCAGCGTTATTGGACATCGGAAATCCACCGGAGTATTCACCTCTGGTGAAGTTTTCCTCCGCCGGGTCTCTTTTCCTCCCGGCGATGACGCTCCGTAAAGGACACATTTCGCGTAGAGAACGAGTCCGATTAAGGCAACAAGTTCGGATTTTGACTTCTCGTCGATTTGGCTCTGTACTTCTTCTTCGAGACTCTCGATCTCGTCTTTACAGTTTGATGAATTTCGAAGTCCCAGTTCGGTGAATATCCCCTGTAGGGTTGAGTTCTCTGGAGCGATTCCTCTCTTGATTCGATCCAGCATCATTAACATTTCACGCCTTAGATAATCGTCTCGGGGTTCGACGGTGGCTATGGCTTCCGTGCAGTGCTTCTTGATCAGAACGACGAGTTCTACGACGTCATCGTTCAAATTAACCTCCTTGATTGGAAAAATATCCAGGAGGGTTGACAATTCGACGGTCATCTCGTGGAAGCTGTTGGCCACCGATTCGTTCTGGATCAAAACCCACATCTTGCTTCCATTAGAGCAGTCCTCGATCAGGGTTTTGATTCTCTGAAGAACTATATACATTTCCTCGAAGCAGAGAAGAGCAGACGACAAGTACGGTACTGGGTTTCGAAGGAGCTCCTCGAACAAGATAGAAAGCAGCTTGGTTTTGCGTATGATCGACAGTGAGCTCTGTTTTAGAAGGAAATGGATTGGGTTGAGACAGGATATTTCCTGGGAGAGAACAAGAAGGGACTTTACGAGATTCCGGTCGGAGAACTTCGGAGCGATGAATGCTGCGGCCGATGGCCGCCGTTTCCTTGGCGGGAAAATCTCTGGAGACACTGCCATGAAAGATAAACGAAACCCGAAAAAGAAAAAACAGAGCCAATCACAATAGAAAGAAAAACAGAGGATTCTCGGATTGGAAAGAACGGAGTTCTTGAAAGAGAATGATTCGGACACGACAAGTTGGTCTCTGGTCAAATGTTGTTATTGATCAGATTCTTCGAAAAAAGAAGAACTCTGTGTTATTTTATCCTCTTTTTTTTTTTTACCGTCTTTGGTTTGGTTTTTTGCTTCAATTTCATTGGGATTGACAGTTTATTTAGTTGGAAGCTGAACTCTTAACATGATTTAACGTTTTTGTTGGGGTTTGAATAACATAACAGCGGCAATATCAAAAAAAAAAAAAAAACAGCGGCAATATAACTGTTCCAACAAACGAGGACGTGTGTGTTTCAACGGCGGCCGGCGGGTGAAATTACACGAATTTTGTTGAATTCATGGAACTGGCAAGCACAATTACATAAGCAGCAGTGTTTTGGTGACGGTTGGTAGGGACTTGTTCTAGATTGTCATCAATCAACCCACATGATCAATTAAACAATTAAGTAAAAGATAAGGGGATGATTTAATTCAAAAATAAAGAAATCCTTTTGTAATTTTTAATTTCCTAAAAAGATCTTTCAATTAGACTTTGTTAAGGAAATAAAGTGTGAAACTTGTATAATATGAACAACATATATATATATATATATATATGGAACAATCTAATATTGTTAATATAGTTAAGAATAATAATAGACTAGGTCGGCTCAATTAGATTGCCTAAAACAAAGTTATTTTTTTATAATTCCCAAAACTTCGAGTCAACAAAGTAAATCTAATCCGACCAAGTTTCGAATTAAAGTTGGGCCGGTAAGACTCCAATTGAACTTGAATCGCCCAACCATCAACCTAAAAATATACTGTTTAGGTTAACATTTGGGCTGTTAGAATTTAATTGAAGCTCCACAAGCCCGAGCTTTATCTAAAGACCGACCAAGCTAGGCTTAGCCCATTAACTTTAGGTCGGTTATAGATTCAATTGCCATGTCTAAGTATAGTGATCAAATTCAATCCTTAAATATAATTTGAATCAATTAAATTTGATATGAACTATAATTTAATCTAAATATCTTAAATTATTGATTTAAGTCTGTTCTAATTAGTAGGTCATTATGTCAATAGATTGATTAATGAGTTTTTATTCATGTTATGTGTATTTCGTCGTTATTTTTAAATAGAAATATAAAAAATAATTTTTAAATTTAAAATTATAATTTCTTAATTTTAAATATTAAGAAATTTTAATTAGTCCACGTATTTTGTTCATGTTATATTTATTTTATCGTTATTTTTAACTAGAGATTAAAATTTTAAAACAATAGAGAATAGTAAAAAAAATCAGTAATTTTAAAAATTAATAATTTCTTTAGTTAATGAAACCACAGAAAAGTGGTGGAACTTATTCCAGATCGTCATCAACCCACAAGGTCAAATAAACAATTGATGCATCATCTTTTAGTGGCCTCCATTGTTGGACATTTACAGCTAAGGTGCATTAAAGTATACTTCTTTTTGTTTCTGTGTGCCAACTTCGATTCAATTACTAGCTCCATAGTCCATCCTCAGGCGGCTTTTATATACTCACGGAGATAGTTTCAGACAACACTTAACCTCGTCAGAGAAACAACCTTTGACTGATCCTGTTTCATTCCAAATTCGGTTGTGCCATGTTCAGGAACTGTTTGAAATAACTGAATATTCGTGAGTTTCAGCATTTAGTTTCTGAATCTATGCTCAGTTCCGTGTACAAAAAGCTCACATGAACAGGTCGAAACTGTTAAACTCAATTCCCACGTCAGCTTATCTTATCCAGGAAAAGGGATAAGTACTATAATAAGAAACAAAAGGTATGATTCATCACGCCAATGAATGATTTGCTCTTTTTTGTTCTTTCGTGCAAGTTGCTTGAAAGCTAAAACTATGGTTAATCACGTATTTTGTATGAAATACTTAATAAGTTAATAATTTAAAATTAAGTGACATGCTTAATTCAAGTTTCAGTATATTTCTACGATCTACACTATGCTCATGAGGATGTTAGATAGATTCTTAACAATGGCAATCTAGTGACGAGAACGAAGATACAGCTTCTTGACCTTAACTTAGTTCTAGCCATAAGATAGAACTCGAACGTATGCAGTTTTGACAGAATCTCTTCATAATTACACGAATCCCTTCGGAAGAAGCTGAAGCATAAAACAAGACTCAGAATTTCTTGAATCATCTGAACATTTTGTCTGGCAGAACCTTCAAGGAAGCTTCAGCAAGATGTGATCACCGACGGATGAAGAGACCAAAGCAACAGAGAATATGTTCCTTTTGCATTAACCTCTAAAGTTTAGTGTATATGTAATCCACCAACCAAGAACACACATAATAAGATAAAGATATTGGTAAGCAATGTAACTGAAGAAATTGTATTAAATGGCCATTGACAACTTTATATGCCAATAGCTACATTGTGAAATACACAAAAATGGTCAATTTCTTGGTAGGGTTTGGTTGTAGGTGTGCATTTCTTGAATTATAAACAAGTTTTAGTTGGATGTGTCCTCGATTTCAGAAAAGGTTGAAACAAGCCTGTTCTTTTCCCAAGATGGTGTTCTGATTAACAATTATGTAAGAATCCGTAACCAATCAACCTTACATAATAAAAAGTAAGATAGAACATAATTACATAAGATCATGTTAAGTGGGATCTTTGTATATGCATACAAAAGAAACAACAATCACATACTTAGATTATTGTTGTAGTTCCACCAGTTAAAAAAAGTTTTTTTGTAGATATTTTTATGCAGAATTTTTTAAAAAGGATATTCAACTTATCTTTTTCGTATTTGGTTTTAAACTCAAAAACGTTAACTACATTTGGTAGTTATTTAAAGAATAATAACTATAATAACCCTCATGGGTATATGTGATTCATTATCTCCCACTCACACATGATGAGTTTTAATCTAATTAAAAAAAACTCTACAGTTCTTATATTTGTTTAATAACTGGTGTGACCAGCATATGACGAAAACACATTACCATATATAATGTCAGGAGTATATGACATCTTGATTAGCAAATTGATCCTAAGATTTATGTGTTTTTGAGTAGAAATTATATGTTATACCCTAGGTAATATGTCCCATTTTCATTTTCATTTTCCTTTGATCTCATTTATTTTTGTTGTGTCACGACTGTATTCAAGTTCCTTATTAAAGAGACGATGGTCATCTATGAATACTTTTCATGCGAGTCAATGATCTAAATAAATGATCTTCCTCTGTTCTCAATTTTCTTTTGAATTAAATTTAATTTGTTTTCCTATAATTATTTCATAGGATCGCATCTTGCATGATCTTTTGACAATAACCTCAAGTAGCAAACCTTAAATTCAATTCTTAAAAATGAAACAAGAGTCATAATATATATGATGTGGTTCTTCTCAACCTCAAGGGTCTCACACAATGTAAGATGAGATCTTGAGACTTACATTAGTCCCTTTTATGGTCAGTTTAGCATGCATAGTACGAGTTATGTGCTACAGTATTTACCCACTCCATTTAACTTAAACATCTTTTATTCAAAAAATACTGTACAGATGATAGTTTACACATATTTAATGTTTAACTTAAGTTCACTTATCTACTCAAAACTTATTCAAAACTCAGATCTAGTAGCATAAGACCGATATAGTGATCATTAAATCACTTTGGACCAATTTCCTTGAAACATTTATGGTTTAAGTTTCTCGTTCTCAATTATCACCTAGATAATAAAGTTTAAACATGTCTCATCTCTAGCGAGCATAAACACCACAGGCGATTTTCCGTGTGAGATGATCAATCTCTAATCTGTTTCATATACTTGTGATTCATTCTAAAATATATTTATGCAAAACACATATATTCATGAATCAAATGATATATAATGTATAATCTTCATCATATATTTATCCAAAATATGACATTATAATGAGTGAACATACACAGAGAAATATTTTTAAGTACATTTCAACATCTATGTAGTCCTAGTGACTTTACATGCCCAATGTATACATTTCTAGAAATTGGCTTTGTTATTGGGACTGCCATCATATCTCATGTGATATATATTTCATGTTAACTTCTCTTCGTGCAACTATATCTTTTACATAATTATACTTGCTATCCATATGCTTTGTCTTATAATAAAATTTTGGGTCTTTAGGACAAGCGATTACAGCTTGACTATCACAATTGATGGTCACTGGATTAATTTCAGTTTTAGTGACTCTCAAATGCACTAAGAATCGATGAAGCCACACAGCCCCTTGTACTACAATTGAGAATGCTATAAATTTAGCTTTCATTGTGGATAATGCAACGCAAAATTATTTCTTACTTTTCTATAATATTGCTCCATTGTTTAATAAGAATGTATATTCTGAGGTAGATTTTCTTTCATTTAAATCTCCTCCTCAGTCTGCATTTATATACCCTTGTATATGTAGATCATTTCCTTGATAACATAATGCATAGTCCACAGTTCTCTTTAGGTACCTCAATATTCTCTTTACTGATTTCCAATGTGTTTGGCTTAGATTTGATTAATATCTGCTCACTATCCCAATAGTGTAACAAATATCTGGTCTTGTACATGTCACTGTGTACATAAGACTTCTAACTGCACTAAAATAGGGAATATTCTTCATTTATTCCTGTTCTTGTGGTGTTGAGGGATAATTTCTCTAACTAAGACCTTCGTTTTTAGCAATAGGATTATCAATTAGTTTGGAATCTTGCATATGGAATCATTCAAGAATTATTTGAATGTACATCGTTTATGAAAGCAATAACATTCTCTTCAAACGATCTCTTGAAATCTTGACTCTAAGAATGTATGTCGCTTCACCCATGTCTTGCATTTCAAATTTAGATGATAACCAATCTTTGATTTGCGTAAGGAACACACAGTAATTACAAGCAATCAATATATCATCCACGTATAAAGATAAAATCGCTAATTTATCTTTGGATCTCTTAACATACACACAATGGTCTTCGTCGATCATATGAAAATCATATGAAATGATTACGTTATGAAAACGAATGTACCATTGTCTTGAAGATTGCTTTAGGCCATAAATTCATATTAATTTCTCCTTTAATCTTAAAACAACGTCGCAAAAATATTCCTCGATTACTTCATCTTAAACGAGGTTCATCATAAACAAGTTCATGATTGATCTGATTGCTCCCGCTCAGATCAGTCATCATAGAGAACCTTTATGTGGAATTGCTTCCACTTGGTTAAAATTTGTCATCTTAATTCTTCATAGCATAATCATTTTGATCGAGCATCTAATATAACAATAGGTCTTTACCTATTTTGCCTTGCTTTAGAAAATCATTCTCTAAGAATGTTACATCTCGTGATTCAAATTTAATTACACCTTCATTACCTTATTCACCAATGAACACGTATCCTTTTGAGTGTTCTGAATATCTAATAAAAATACTTTTTCTCTCTCTTAGGCCTAATTTCCCATATTTGTGAGAGAGATCATGAACATAAGTTATACTCTCCCAAGGTCTGAGACTTGACACATCAAGTCTCCTATTAGTCCACAACTCATATGGTGTACTAGTAATTGATTTCGTGGACACACGATTAAGTATATGAGTGGCTGCTAGCAATGCATCACCCCAAAAGGTGATTGGTAAATATACTTAGGTCATCATAGACCTAATCATTTCTAAAAGCGTCATATTTCGTCTTTCAACGACGCCATTTTGTTGTAGGTTCTAGGAATTGTTAATTGTCTTTCTATTCATTTTTCATCACATAAAGCCTTGAACTTGTCTGACAAGTATTATTATCCACGATCAGTTCATAATGCTTTTATTTTCTTATCTAATTGATTCTCAACCAAGTTTATGTATTTTATGAAACAATCGAATGCTTTCAATTTATGAGAAATGAAGTAAACAAGATCATACCAAGTATAGTCATCTATGAAGGAGATGAAATAAATTGCCCCACATCTAGCCCTTACATTCATTGGATCACAGATGTTAGAATGAATTAATTGCAATGGATATAAAGCTCGTGTTCCTTTTCTAAATGGCTCTCTTTCCATTTTACTAGCTAAATAATGCTCACATTTAGGTAGATCTATTTGAATTAGATTACCTAAAAGTCCTTCTTTACCTAATCCACTTATTTGATTTTGAACAATATACATAATCTAGCATGTCACAAAGTTGCAACAATGTTGGAATTACTATATGTAAATAATGAATAACTAATATTATTATTTTCCTTTGACACATCCAGTACAATAAAACCATCACATAAAAAAACATGACCATAATTAATAGATCCAAGATACAAATTCATTCCACCGCTGTGAAAATTTATATTGAAACCAAGTCTAACCAACATCAACATAGATAAAAGATTCATACGAATCTGTGGAGCAAATAAGACTTCATGTTGGATGAGGGGTCATCCTGTACGCATATCCAATTTACATGTACCGATTCCTTGTACAACAACTCTAGAATTGTCACCTATAATCGACTCCCCCGTGGGAGTTTACGAAACTCATGAAAACATCTCTATCCTTCGCTACATGTTGGTTGCTCCTGAGTCTGCAATCCACAAAGGAGGTGATTTAGTTAGAAAAACAAAACAAGAAATATTAGCAGAACAACGATTTGTAGTATAAAGATGTACCTTTTTGGGCTTGCTATAATGATGTACCTTTTTGGGCTTGCTATAATCTTCAACAAAGTGGCCCTTAATGTCATAATCATAACACTTCACATGTTTCATGTTCTTCTTCTTGAAGGGACGCTTTCCCTTTCCACATTGGTTCCATTTTTCCTTCTTGGATTCTTGAGAAGAGTGGTTGGATCTCTTATTTTTCTTCTACTTGGGTCCACCATAATGCTTGCGTTTCTTGTTCATAGCTCCATGTGATCTAAAACTAACTGCATATGCCTTAGAATACATCTTTGAGGCTTCAAGATGCTCCTTCTCTAAGATGAGATCCCTCGTAGCATCTTCTTTTGTCTTGATGCTCTCATTATGAGTTAGGTGCATCTTCATATGCTCCTAACTTTGAGTCAGTGAACAAATCACAACTTGTACTTATTGTTCATCAGAAAGCTAATGACCAACATCACATAACTCACTTACCATGTTGGACATTTGCCTCAGATGCTTTAGCATTGTATTGTCTGGGGGTTTCTTATAAGTATCAAACTTAATTGTAAGTGACCTCACTTTAGTCACTGAAGCACCTTCAAAATGAGTAGCCAATGTAGACCACGTGTCCTTTGTAGTTTCAAATTTATGAAACTCTCGCATGATATCATTATCCATGCTACTCAACAACGTGATGTGAGCTAAAGAGTCCTTCTTTTTTCATAATTCATATGTATCATGGTCCCTCTTATGCTGGGTCGTTGTGCCCTCCTCAATAATTGTCATGGTTAGGTTTAACGATTCAAGAGTCTCTTGCTCCTCTAGCACGTATTGGATTTTCATATTTCATATTTCATAATTGTCATCATTGATTTTCTCACCCCTATTGAGTTCAGCAACAATATTCTTTGAAGCAGTAGTTTTTTTAAAACACTAAGTTTCTACAATTAAAAAGAAATATATACACACATTAATGTCATATTAATCGTTCATAGAATAAATAATTCGATCACAATTGCGAAATTAAAAGCCTAATAATGTGTTCAATGATCATTCATACAATAATCAAATCCTAATTACCTTACTTTAGATGAATTCCTATATGAAATACATGTAAACATATTACATAAAAAATCAAGACTTTGTTCTTATAAAACAACATATTGCATTAAATGCGTTACAACCTACAAACAGTCTATAGGTAATGAACCCTATGTAAAAATGAGTTCACGAGTTCACGTGATACAGTTCGTGAAGCTCGATGTACAATAGCTCTTACGATTTCTATTAGAATACCTATAAGATACAAAATCCTAATTAACTCTCTTCTACGCATCTCTTTAACAAATGTCGTCATTAATAAATGATGTCTTTTCGTTAGGCATGTTATTCTAGAGTATTCTTAATAGTTCGCCTTGAGGTTAAGGTAATGTTGCAAGCAAAGTCATATACTTTACTTCAACATCTGCATAAGCTGGACAACCTCCAAAATATAACTCTTGCATCATGTTATTAATTGAAATAACATATTGTTTTAGACTGTTTACAGACATTAAACGTATGTTAACTAATTGTATATACATGTTGTCAATACATCTCTTCTGTGCTTTACATTGAATAAGCTTGGGCGTTCGCTTAATAGGCATCTTCCTGAAAAACAAATTTTTAAGAATCAGAAGAGTGCACAAAATAAAAAAAAATTATTTTGTCTAACATATAGCGAACTCATGCTCATAGAATGGAAACAATTTAATTATATTAGCAATTTATTAAATTAATCAAATAATGCTATTAATTTCTAATCAATTAGAAACTTATTTCTAATATAATCATATTCAAATATGACTAATCCAAATTGAATTGAAACTTATTTTAATTTAAATTATAATTGAACTAATCAATTTATCTTGGTTTAATTAGAAACTAATTTATAATGAAACTCCTTTCTAATTTCAACTAAACAAAGTAGTTTTTATTTAATTAGAAAACCTATGTCTAATTTTAATTCAACGAAAATAATACAATTAGTAAACTCATTTCTATTTTTGTTGGTGTTAGAAACTTATTTCTAAGTTTATTTTAACTAAACAAATTATTTTAATATTATTAGAAAAATAATTTCTAATAGCTTATTTTAATTAGAAACTAATTTAACTAAATTAATTAATTTTTGTAAATTAAAAAATTATTTTAATTCTTTATGCTACATTTAATTTAAAACATTAATATAGGTAATAAGATCTTGCTCAACATCAATGTAGTTATTAAGGGCTAAGCCTTCAATCCTAACAAAAGAAAGTCATATATTATGAGTTCAAGTCATAACCCATAAGGCATCATATAGACATGACCCGTTCATTGTTTGTTGGCCCAATACCTTATTATCATTTTGGATCACAAAACTTTAACCATTTCTCTAAATATCATTATAACCCAAAAATTGTCACAGGCTTATTAACATGCTGGACCTCAAAGTTCAAAGTCTTAACCAATTCTTGGTTATTACGAAACATGTACCCAAAAACTATAAAGTCTTAATCTTATTTATTAAAAAAAAACAGCCAATTTCTTATGCTTTTATCTTGTTATACTTATTCTTTTAACAAAACATTTAAAAAGCCACGTACCTCTTGTTTTTTTTTTTAAGAAGAGGAGTCTTTTTACTCCTCTTCTCTACGGTTCGTTATCTCTCTCTCTCTCTCTCTTTTTTTTTTACGTAGTCCAGTAGTGTGAGACGTGGGTCATGCACCCAACAAAAACCCTGGTCATGAGTTCAACTCTCACATGAGGAGAAATTAAATCTGTAACACGATGTGATCAAATGAGACAAAACTCAATAGTACGGACCCACCCAAACCACATTGCATATCTAAAATGATGATATTCGTAGATATTCATATAATTATTCACAAATAATCAATAGCCAAATTTCAACACATATTTACGACATCTTAATTTTAGCATGCATATAAAATAAAAAAAATATCTACTATGATATCAATGTTAGAATAAAAAATAAGATAGGTCATAATCACATAGATCATGTTAAACAAGATTTTACGTATGTATACAAAAGAAACAACAATCTTGTACTTAGATTATTATTGTAGTTCTACCAGTTCAAGAATGTTCTTCTACGTATATTCTCATTCAGAAATTTTTAAAAGGATATATAACTTATCTTTCCGTATTTAGTTTTTAAACTCAAAAACTTTAACTAATAGTTATTTAAAAAACAATGACCATAATACTCCTCTTTCATTATATACATGCACTAACTATCTAAAGTAACAGGAAGATTAGTTTATGCTCGCACGAGTAGCTCAACTGATTATTAGTAAGGAAGTTGAGTGCAAAGGTCTTAGGTTCAAGTCTCGACAGCGACAGTGTGAGAGTTCATCCAATGTGGTGGTTCCTTATGCGCATAAAAAAAAATGACCGTCTTGTTAATAACTTAAATAAGATTAAACTGTGATTTATCCTCTCATAACTCTATCGGGTTAAGATATGAGAGCGCCTAAAGTGAGCAATTCCACCTTTTAATTACAAAGAAAGATTAGTTTCTTTTTCTTAACATATTGTTACCGGCGGGAAATGTACAATGCCGTCAGAACATGCAGATGGAGACCTCACAAATTATATACATATATTGTTTTCTTTTCCCTTTACCTAATACATTTGTTGTGTCCTTCCCTTCTCGGGAACTGGATCTAACACAACAAGCTTCCACCTGTGAAAGAGGACAAAACATAAAACGATTTAGAAAATTACATGGGTGTATGTGATTCATTAAAACCCAAAGCTTTATTTTTTGACCCGAGCTCAAACTTAGTAATTATTGGATTTTTTGATTGTTGATGGTAATTATAAAAACTTATTTTTGAACTATCTTCTTTTTATAGATTTTATGATGTTTGTAATAATTAGTCGAATATCAATATAAATCTCAAACTCAACTCTCGAGCTCGTATTTGATATGTTTCACGTGATCAAACCTTTTTAAAAAGAATCGGATCGAAGCAATGAACCTGGACAAGCCAACGATCCAAATTCCCAGCAGCCATTACACGTGTAAAGAACATGGTCAATGATTGATCACCGATGACGATCAAATGGGCCACCACGAATTGCTTTCAAGTAGGGAAGTGATAAGTCGGAACAGGCCTGACCCCTTCTGCTGAGACTCGGCCACCAGTTGGTTTGAGGCGGTAGGTAATCCTCTGTCACCCTTCTTTGTTTCTATTTTATTTTAATAAAATTTAACTATTTATTTATATAAAATTTGTAAATTTTACGTATAATTTTTATATAAATAAATAACTGAGATTTATTAGAACAAGACAGGAACAAAAAATTTGAGAACGTTCGATACAGCTTGACTTAGTTTCTAGGTTAAAAAGTAGATTCATGAAAGAAACTTGTGCTTGGCCTCTCCGGCCGCTTGGTTTTGTGATATGGACGATCAAATTTTTGGGACATATGGATAATGAATTTAGTTGATATTAGACATGTTTCTCAAAATAGGGAAGCTCGTACATCTGCCTATTAATCATTTTTTATATTTAGATTTCACGTAAGGCAAAGATAGAGAGGACAACTGTTTAGACCATTCTTAATCTACTCTTGTTTTATTTTATTTTGTTCTTGTGAGAATACACTCTTAACACTTATAAAGAATTAAAAAAATAAAATAAGGATCTTTTTTTTTACTTTACTTCGGACCTATAAAATGTGAGAGACGGCATGATAACATCTTTTTTTTTAATCTAATTTTGGCATAATAAGAGAAAAAAATCAACTTCAATTCTCAAATTTTTTAATTTTTTTTAAAAATAGGCAAAATTTAAACCAAATTTGATGAGGCAAAAAATGATTGTTCTTATTTTCGTGTGTCAATCTGTGCCCGATATCATCCATCCATCCATTTTAATAAATGGATAACCTCAAACTTAGAATGACAGACGAAAACGGAAATTTGTCTGGAAAGATAGGAAAGGAAGTGTTCAATAATTGAAGATTCATCCGTCAAAGAGATGGGATAGCAAACACAATCGTTGAAAAGGTTAAGCAGCTGAGAAATGAGAAACCAACACGGCAAGTGATGCTTCCGACGTATGAGTCAAAAGGGAACGAGAACATAAAAGGCTTGCGTTTGTTGTACTTTCGAAGCAACAAAGGCCAAGCAAACCAAAAGGGCAGTTTGTGGTTATGAACTTTTTCATGGAAGTCGTAATCTTTCAGTGTCTTTTGTGATGTAACGATATGAACTTGCGGAAGTTGATAAGCACTTCAAAATATGCGGTTCAAAATGCTTGAATACATCATTATCGTTATAATTAGTCATCACTTCACTACTTGATAAGTGCAATGATGCCCAATAGATTCGATAAATTGATAAAGTTATTCTTTTCTAATCATAACGTCACATATTTAACTTATAAAAATAGCTTTTTTATAAAAATATATAAAAAAAATTGCATACATTATGACCCTCCCGAGACTTTCTATTAAGAATGTCGAATTAGGTTTTATCTCATTTCTAATCTTGATTAATCTTTTTTTAATATTTATTTATTTTATCATGACTCGAAATCTTAAGAGGTATTGTTTTTTTAATTGTAACGGTGATAATAGTTGAAGGATGGGGACCCATTCCTCTTGGGACTCTAGTGAGGTTGACATCTCAAATTATTGAACTTCAATAATTCTAGTACTATATAATATTTATTGGCAGGAGTCAATGCATTTTCTGATAATATAAGGTCAACAAGAGCCTAGAAAATTAATATTTGTTTTTCCATTTATTTTATGTATAGGCTTTGTTTGACAATCAGCTAATCACATCAACTATTAGTTAATAGTTGATTATATCGGTTGATTTGACTGACAAATTATATTAACTATTTGGTAGGAATGTTTGGTAAAATTAGCTATTTAATATTAACTGTTTACGTGTAAAATGACTTACGAGAATATAACTTAAAAAATATAAGGGTATGAATATTATATGTCTTAGTATTTTGTTGAATATTTTATAAAATTTAGATTTTAGAAGTTATGTTCACATGTATTGTTTATTCATTTATGAAAATTTTATGCAACTTTTTTGTTTAAAGTCAACATTTTATTTCTAACATATTACTACATAAAACAATCATAGGAATAAACACTATTTCTAAAGCGTAAGTATTTAGAAATCTCAATTAAATAAAACAATTAATTTTTTATAATTAAAATTTTGGTTGATTTATGAAAAAATTTCTATTGGCTGTTTATTTTAAATCAGTAATCGGATCTGTTATTCTCCAAACAACTTTCGTTTTGAAGTAATTGATTGGTTGTCTACCAAACGAAGCCGTAATAAAACGGGAATTACATTCTACTTAATAATAGAAATAAAAAAAATGAAAGTAACAAGTCAGAATTTCTCAAACACAACTTCTTCTTCTAGTAAAAGTCTCTCGGGCACAATCAATCTTGAACACACGATATGGGAGCAGTAGAATACAAAACAGGAATAGGGTCAGACACTTGAAAATTATGAAATAATTGCAACAGAGTTGTTGAGAGAGATCTGATATTTGGCGTGTTAAGCGAAGTTTCTCAAGATTCGTGCCACAACGGTCCTTACGACACCGTTCAATATCCACCATCTCTTCCACACGAGACTCTACAGTATCCTCTGACACTTCCACACGAGTCCCTTCAATATCATCTGGCTCTTCAACATTCATGTCCATTCGAGTCCCACCACCTCGAGGAACACACGGAGTATCTATACCCTCAGTCAAAACAGGAAGAAGTGGAATAGGCGTGCCCGTATCATCGAGAAACTGATCCCCAGCACAAGGAAATAAATTTTCATGAAAGGTAACGTCCCTAGAGACGAATACCTTTCCTGTATCTAGATCATAAACCTTATAACCTTTGACGCCAGCAACAAAGCCTAGAAATAGACATTTAGAAGCTTGAACATCAAACTTATCCTTCTGCGGCTTAGTGTTCGTGGAATAACACAAACAACCAAACACTCTCAAATTACCAAGATCAGGAGGCTTGCCGAATAAAACTTCATAAGGAGACCGCCATCCTAAAGTAGCAGTGGGCAGATTATTGATGAGGTACGTAGCATGGAGTATAGCTTCCCCCCAAAACTTTGTCGACATATGAGCCTGATTCAAGAGAGCTCGTGCTACCTGAAGAATATGTCGATGCTTCCTCTCGACCCTACCATTCTGCTATGGAGTATGAACACAAGATCGTTGATGTTGTATACCAAGATCTGTAAACACTTGTTGGCAATAAGATCCAATAAACTCACCTCCATTGTCAGATCGAACGATCTTAACTAGGTAATTATACTGTGTGCGTACCAGTAAGAAAAACTTACGTAAAATAGAACCAACCTGAATCTTATTCTGCATAAGAAAAGTCCAGGTAATGCGACTGCAATCATCGACGATAGTGAGGAAATAAAATGCTCCTGTCAAAGATAATTTCCTATACGGACCCCAAACATCAACATGAAGTAATTCAAAACATGTATCACAATGACTTTCACTAATGGGAAAAGGTAATCGAGACTGTTTAGCCCGTGCACAGACATCACAAACCATAGGAGAATTATTCAATCTGTGATTAACAAAAGGAAACTTCTGTACAGTGTCAAAAGAAGGATGTCATAAACGTTGATGCCATAATGCTGCGGAATCAACACCGCTAACTTTGTTTACACATTCCGCACCTTTATTCAAACAACAATCAACAATTCCAATCGTATTGCTATGTAAAGAAACAGAAGCAGTAGTCAACACATCATTATGAAAAGACTCCGCTGTAAGGTAATATAGATGACCAACAGCTCTTCCCACAGCCAAAACATGCTTAGATCTCTGGTCCTGTAAAACACAGAGAGAAGGATAGAATGTAAAAACGCCATCTCCATTTTGTAAGACTCGGCTCACAGACAACAAATTGTACTTGAAGCTGGGAACATAAAATACATGCGGCAATATAACATCCTTGCTAAGTCTTATTTCCCCCACCATGCTAACCTTCTTGATCGTTCCATCTGGTAAGCTAACTGTAGATGCCCTGTTTGCCTGAACTAGATTATCAAACAAGCTAGCATTTTCGGAAATATGTATACTAGCCCCAGTATCCACTATCCAACACAAGTTCTTCATATCTAGATTGCCTAATTGCTTTTCAAGAACAGAAATATTACCTGCAAATTCCGCACCAAAATTCACTGTCTCCATGTTAGCCAACTGTTTTTGATCCTTCATCAACTTTGACAATTCCTGTTGAATTATTTCTCTCACACTTAATCCTCCAGTATCAGCTTCACTTTCCTCCAAAGGGGTCTCGACCAAGTTAACTTTCCCTGCTTTACCACCAAATTTCTTCTGTTGATTGCGATTTTTAAGATCAATATACCACTCAGGATAACCATGTAATTTAAAACACGTATCCTTAGTGTGACCATCCATCTTGCAAAACGAACACCTTTTATCCTCTTTATCTATTTTCAAATCTTTTTTCTTCCCATTCCCTTTTCCTGGATGAAAAGATTTTACCGTCCCTGCACCAATCATAAGGGCATTTCCTTCTGTTATCTCCCCAAAAGACTCAGAAACCTGCTTTTGCCTTTCTACATTCATCAACATCGAATATACCTTGTCAATGTTAGGATAAGGATCCATCATGAGGATCTGATTCTTGACATGGCTATACGAGTCATTCAGTCCCATTAAAAACTGAATAATTTTTGCATTATCGTTAAGCTTCATGATCTTGCCAGAAACATTACACGTGCAACATCCACAAATGCATTGTGGAACGGGTACAATACACTGCAGTTCATCCCATAGTTTGCAGAGTTTTGTATAATACATGGAAAGACTAGAGTTACCTTGCGAAATACTCCCAATTTCTCTCCGTATCTGATATTCCTAAGGTCCCGTAGAATCACCAAACCGATTTGCTAGTTTATCCCACAAATCCTTGGCAGATGACACATAAAGAAATGCATCATATAAATCCTTAGTCAATGAATTCAGAATCCAGGATTCCACCATTGCATTTCCACTCATAATTTCTTCATAATCATCCACATCCTCAGCTGGAATTTGGATCTTGCCAGTAATATAACCTAGTCGATGTTTTGCTGCGAGTGCCTTCTTCATAGACGTACTCCACGTTCTGTAATTGAAACCATTCAATGGAGTAGTGACAAGGCACGCACCTGGATTTTCTGAATCTTTCTTTGAGACTGTTGCCATCTCCGATCAACAGTTCTGTGAAAGAAAACCGTTAGAAAACCGTTTTTCAGATTGATTATCCAACGTTCTAGATCAGCTGCATGAAGCGGTTATGCTCTGATACCATATGAAATAATTGCAACAGAGTTGTTGAGAGAGATAGAATGTGCTTCTCACTCTATAAATTCCATTATATGTAAAACTCAAGAAGGAAGCTTTAAATAGCTTCTGTACAAAAGAAAGATAGTTTACTTTCTACAAAAATATCTAACTGTAAAACTAACTGTAACTACAAAAACTAATAATCTGTACATATAACCGTAACTACTAAAACTAATAA
Source organism: Erythroxylum novogranatense (assembly GCA_029891385.1). Taxonomy (NCBI): domain Eukaryota; kingdom Viridiplantae; phylum Streptophyta; class Magnoliopsida; order Malpighiales; family Erythroxylaceae; genus Erythroxylum; species Erythroxylum novogranatense. The sequence continues at coordinate 97,487,135 of CM057231.1, read as the reverse complement.
TATGTACATTTAATCTTTACAAAAATGAAGTTACAATATAAGATTAAAAACTTGGACGATAATTTAAGTCCGACTTGATATAAAATTAACAAGTTATAAATTGAATTCATGTTCGAGGTTCGAATTGGTAGATCGATCTAAGCCAATCCAACAAATGACATCGATTTAATTCTCATGTCGTATTTTAAAAAGATTGAGCTTGAATCAAAATCGAAAAAAGTACTAAAAATTCAAATCTAAATTTCATATGTCCTCTTCAAAGGGATTGTTGATATTATCTAAAATTTGTGGATGAACGGAAATTGCTCTATTTAGATTAGAGAATTTTATGATTACGACTCGAGTTTTGGTCTAGCGGCTAAGAAAATGAGAGAATCCCGATTAAGGATTTACCGAGAGCTTACGATTCACTAACTTTTATCTAAACTTTGACATCATCAGATCAAAATTTAATCAACTAATCGCTTTCTCAATGAAACTTCTTCATGTCCACAAATGATTCATTAATTCGTAATAAGAACACTTAAAGCTCACTAATTTCTCTTGAGGGGCCAAAGTACTTCGATACGCACTAAGTTCCACCGGCCTCAGTAATAATGCACATTAAACTAATGAATTAATCACGTTTGCGAAATGGATTTAAGTCTTAGAGTCCTGACAAGTGTACTTCAAACCAACGGTTGTTTGTTAACAACCGCTTTTAATTAGAAAATACAAATTAGATGTCACCTTCAGACATAGGAACACGTGGATGGTGGAGGAAGGCCAACTATCTTCATTCTTCGTCCTTTACTCAATCCAAGTTTAAATTCTCTCTCAATTGTTACGATGTTTTATTATATCTAATAAATTTTAGTTATTTGTTTACGTAGATTTTACGTAAATTTTGTATAAATAAATACAAATTTTGTATAATTAAATATTTAAAATTTATAAAATAAAATAAAATATTATAAAATTAGACCGTAGATCTTATCGTCGGCGCTGACTCTGTTGAGTGTCAAGTGTTTAGTTTAGATTCTTAGACACGAAACCTAGATGAAAGCAAAGTGAAGCTGTTAAATACCGAACTTGCCCTCTTAACCTCCGTCAACAAACGCTCCCTGGATTCCTTTATATAGACCAACCGAAAAATACCTGCTTAACGTTCCTTTCTTTGCTCCTAGATATCTCTGATTCATAGTGCTAGTTTGTTCCCAACTGATTGGAAGTTCTTACTGGTCACTGAACCGAAACTTCCTGCTAAGACAAGAGCTCAAGTTGTCTGGTCGGTAGAGTTTCTCTTAACAGAGACAATTAGGAGTAGAAGAAAGAACATCTCATGTACAGAAGCAAACATAAATCAAGCTAAATCCCAAATTCGAAATGGGTTCCGGTTGTTTCCACTTAAAATTCATGAGCGGAATTGAAACCACCTCTTGCCTATAGGTGGTTCCACGGAGGAGGAGATGGCGGAGGAATTTGGCAATAGTCCGTCGGCGAATGGAGAGGCTTCTCAGGTGGTGAATTTGTTCGGGAAATACGAGCTTGGGAAGCTACTAGGATGTGGGGCATTTGCCAAGGTGTACCATGCAAGGAATGTCCGTACAGGCCAAAGCGTCGCCATTAAAGCTGTGAGCAAGCAGAAGGTTGTCAAGGGAGGGTTTACCGGACATGTCACCAGAGAAATCTCCATCTTACGGCGGTTACGCCACCCGCATGTTGTTAAACTCTTCGAGGTGTTAGCCACAAAAGCTAAGATCTACTTCGTGTTAGAATTCGCCAAGGGTGGGGAGCTCTTCTCCAAAGTTGCTAAGGGACGATTCAGCGAAGATCTAAGCCGGCGATATTTCCAGCAGCTGATCACAGCCGTCGGGCATTGCCACGCACGAGGCGTGTTTCACAGGGACTTGAAGCTTGAGAATCTCCTTCTAGACGAGAATTTGGATCTCAAAATCTCAGATTTCGGACTCAGCGCCCTGAACGATCAGATCCGACCCGATGGAATGCTCCATACGCTCTGTGGTACTCCGGCATATGTTGCTCCCGAGATTCTGGGGAAGAAAGGATACGATGGTGCGAAAGTGGACGTTTGGTCATGTGGGATCATCTTGTTTGTGCTTGTCGCCGGTTATTTACCCTTCAACGACACTAACCTTATGAACATGTACCGGAAGATCTACAAAGGTGACTTCCGGTGCCCGAAATGGACATCGCCGGACCTCCGGCGATTCCTGTCACGACTTCTGGACACCAACCCTGAGACCAGAATCACAGTTGACGAAATCCTCCTAGACCCCTGGTTCAAAAAGGATTACAAAGAGATGAACTTCCATTTGGAGGGTATAGAATTGAAAGTTTCCCGCGAAAATGGCAACTTTCTGAATGCTTTCGACATAATCTCCTTCTCTTCAGGGTTTAACTTATCAGGCTTGTTCAATGACTCCGACATTTCCGTCTCCCGCGAAAGGTTTATCTCTACGGAGGCTCCAGCAAAGATACTAGACATAGTTGCAGAAGTTGCCATGTCGGAGAACGTGACAGTGAAGAAGAAGGAGACCTGGGGAGCCAAGTTGGAGGGACTTGAAGGTAACTTCGCAATGATAATCGAGATCTTCAAGCTAAGCGACAACATGGTTATGGTGGAGATTAAGCAGAAGGAACTTCGGTTGGGGTCGTCATCAGACCACCAAGAAATTTGGAAGCACAAGCTAAGGCCAAAACTCGATGATCTGATATATCGACCGGAGAACTCAGTCTCCGGCGAATGACGGTGTCTGAATTTTTTATGTCACCGACCAAAACTGCTGTTGTTTGTAACAATATTACAATTTCAATCGATTTAATAACTTCCATATTTGACATGTAATTGGACTGTTCATCATAGATTTCAGGGGACCAGTTCTCTTCTCCATCATGTTTCTTATCAACGTTTATTTTTCCTTAAACTTTTCGGGTTCGCTTTCCATGTACTTGTGGTCACTGAAAGAGTGAAACAGATAAAAGAGAAAATGGTAGGTGTCAGGACTCAGGAGAAGACATTGATGACCAGAAATGGGAGAATAGAGCAGTGGTCCCCCAGAAATGGGTAATTGATTTGATTTGACGAACTGATTTGATGGCAATCAATAACTACGTACAAACCATTGACGTACAAATCCCAACTTTTCATAAAAACCAGAGTTTAATTAGTGAAGAGCAAGTATGTTAGGATTCCATTATTTGTCATTTACATACTTGTCTTGTCATTCATACGTACCACAATTATTGTGGTTCACTATTCAAGAAACGCGAACCATTCATACTCTGAAGCAGATCTAAAAAATGGTCTGACAACTCAGAAGCTCCCAAATCAATTTCGTATGATAATGGATAGGCACATTCATGTCTCATCCTCCCCCTTTTTTTTTTTTTTACATCAGATATCTTGATTTAATTAGCCTAATTTTAAATTCTTACGATCGTACCTCAAAAGCTTAAAGGATATAAAATTTGAACCCAAGATTTTTCAGGTTCTTACGCAGTCTGTACATTTCTGCACACACAAAATTTTCACATACTTGATTGTTCAACTGATGATTGATCATTGACTTCCTCCTGTTCAGCATCATGTTCTCATCAACCCTCAGATTCTTTAGTAATTCCAACTTCCACACTATCGCTGGAAACGATGCATCCGTAATTAATCAAATCAAGGAGCTTTACCCAGGAAGTTAGAGAATCATCAATAGGAATATGTCTATTTTTCTTCTTTTGGCGTGACTCAAACTCAAAACCTCCTTTATAGAGGAGAGTCTTGAGTGAGAAATCTGGACCAATTGATCTACCCCTCGTCGTCAAAAGATGAAGAGTGAAAGCTAAAACTGTGATTTGCAGTTCATGAAAATTTGAAGTTTAATGAAACGAGAACTCAATTTGAAAGATAAAGAGTTGAAGCTTTAGACAGGTTCAAGTCTCTGTCATTCATGTATCGTCCTCTGTTCTGTTTTTACAACGAAATGAGAGCCGAGAAGAAGAAGAACAGCAATGATGAACCGTAGTGTTTAGTAGGGTCAGTGTGAGTCACTAATCCATTATTAAAGACAAAGATTAAGAACCTGTCATGTTTTTTATTATTGATAAGATTAGGTAGGTGGCAAACACCTGATAAGCAGTTTTTAACTTATTGACTAAAAATTATTATTTTTAATATATTCGGCGAATGATTTAGTGGTTAGTTTATTTAACCTTCTAAAAATTTTATAAGAGTTTTTTTTAATGATCAGCTAAAATTAATAGGTAAAAAGTCAATTATATCCTCTTTTATAATTTTGAATTATGCTAATTATACTGTAGTAATATTATGGGTAACAAAGATTATGCATGTATTATACAGTGATAAATATTTTTACTACAAAGTAAGTGTTTTAGTTACAAAACTTTGGATTTTTTAACTAATGAAATAAGTTTTTATTACAAAATAATATATTACGGTAACAAAATTTTAAGAATGTTTTGTATTTTTATTAAAGTTAGAATTTTAAATTTATGTAAAATTAAAATCTAATCATGAATGTCTTCATAAGATATTTTACACTTAATCAATTAATATTTAGTAACTAATATTATCAAATATTTTAATAAATAATTAATATTATTTACTGACCAAATTATCAAATATTTTAATAAATAATTAATATTATTTATTGATCAAATTACCTAATATAATTTGTTGTTATCTAATCGCTCATAAAACTAAAAAAAACCAATACAATTCAATTATTGTCAAAGAGCGCCAATATCATGTTATCATTACACGACATATAATAAAATAAAGAGACCAAAAGAGGAGGAAGATTGAAGTCATAAACTACCAACTGACAAGTACAATACACTTTAGCAAATAGGATCCTGAACATGCCCGATTTGTGACGTATTCATATTCTAAAGTTTTTGTATAGTACGGTAGATTAGATTTATATTGATAAGTGGTTGGACCGGTCTACCAACTCTCGTATACAATTTTACTTAAAGCAAAGATGTCTCTTTTTTTGTATTTTATAAGTAAAATTATGTTTAAAATTCAAAATATTATTCAAGTTTGTAATTTTAAATTAGAAATATAAAAAAATACACACCAAATGTAAAAATTTTGCTTTATTATAGATATAGAATTTTTAGTAAGTAAATATACAAAAACAAATAATGTCAATAAGTCGAAGTCCGCCAACTGATTCATTATATATATTTGAATTGATTAGTGTTGAGTCGGATCAGACAAAATGACTGATGAGTCGATCGATCCATTATTCAAAGATCGGTTTATGCTGCAAAGTCAAGCTCAAGTCCTACCATGCCCTCCTGGTGGATTCGTAGAAGGAAGTCTCCCATGCAAATACGTAAAACATAAACCTAGCTGCAAAACCATATAAAGTATAATTCTCCTATATGATGACGAAAATCATAACCTAGTCTTCTGCATCTGCAACCTCACCTTCACCAAATAAACTAACTTGGCGTCGGAGGGTCAATCGAGATCAACCCCGACGAGCCTTTTTTTTCTTGAGGATCTCAACGTCAAGTCACTTTAGAAAGCAATCATTAATGGATCCAAGCAGCGATGTTCGATTCCGTAGAATCGAGTGAACCAATATATATATATATATTTTGAAGTAATAGTCGAATTACATGCTAAGCCGAGCTTTGTGACATTTCTTTTAAAATGATAATCAAAGAGTCAAAAGTTATGAAAGGTTAAATTGTATTTTATAAGTGAGAGTATTATAACTTAAATTTACCATCACAAAATGTCACTAGCAAATGTCAAACTTAAGACTTTTCTCCTATCGATTGAGTTTGTCAACTAACAAAAAACATAAATTATACTAATGTTGTGTGATTTGATTTTATAATTTCAATTTTATATCTTGAAGATTACTATTTACTTCGTCGTATTATTATTTAATTATTATAAAATTCTCTTTGTCATATTCTCTTAGTTTTCTTCTCATTTATAATTCTAAAATAATATTATATTGAAACATAAAAATTTTATTACTATATATTTTAAGTACAAAATTAGAAGATAAAATAATAAAATATAACAAAAAGAATTATATGATAGTTAAATAATATCATAAAAGATAAGTGACAACTTTAAAATATAAAACTAAAGAAAAAATCAAACTACACGATCCATTTATTCGTAATTAAAACAAATTAAGTTCTCATCCCCTTTTAATTAGGGACGACAATTAGTCTGGTCCGACCTATATTTTTAAAAGTAAAAATGCAAAATAAAGTTACTTTCAATAAGACAACGTTTTTTCACCTATCAAGGTCAACATTAGGTTGGACCGGGTCAAATCTATGGAACCCAAGCCAAACTTTTGGCCCAATTTATAAAAAAAGTTTAAGGCCCAGCTAACCCTACTTTATTATCATCCCTACTTCTAATTTGTCATAGATATAGTTTGTAAAATATGGAATTATCTATCATGACTCCTCCACCTTCTAAAAGCATAAACATTGATTGACTAAGGTCCTAATGGTTTAGGGTTCTTGGCCCATTTATCACCTATGACTTCCCCAAATGGGCCTTTATCTAAGAGTTGACGATAATGTGAAATCTAAATCTTGTTGTAGGCCTAATCAATTCAAAACTATGGGTCCATTATCTAGTAAAAATATATTGAAAATGTAGGAATAATGCTTCTTAAGGTGGTTAGTGGTGGGGCATCTACTAAAAATATGTTTATTGAATTTAAACATCCCTTAAATTCGAGATACTTCAACAAATTAGGCTTAGGGTCAAGTTTAGAGTGATATTATTATATTTGAGTTAATTAAATTTTTGATTAGGTTCAAACATGATATTTGATATAAAATTGAATTTGAGGGTTAGTATAAAGTATGGTACAAATTTTGAAATGAATCTTCTCTTATAAAGACATTATTTTAAAAGAATAATATTAAAATAATATTATTTTAAATAATTTGAATATATTCAAAATTGGTTAAATTTTTGAATTTTTGAACCACATTTTTAAAAGTTCATCCTAAGCAATATTTTAAAATCGGACCGAAAGTTAAATCAAGAAGATAAGAGATTTAAAGTTTAAAATGTTTAACCGGTATTAGATCATCATAAAATTTGCTAAAAGTTTAATAAATTAAGGAATTTGAAATTTAATTGAAAGAGGTCGTCCTTACACATAAAAATTTTAAATTTTAAATAAAATTAATTATTTTATTTTATTTTATAATAACTTATTAATTAATAAAATTTACCTATTAATTAATAAATAGAGTTATTAAAGTAAACGTTTGTGATCTTAAAAATTAATAGCCTTGCCTTGTGCAAACAAATGGAAGAGCCAAAACATTAAGCATACTTCTCTTAAACTAAGATGATTAGACTTTATACTTTATTGGTATCAACGATTTGGTGCTTAAATGTGTGACTTGTTTGTCATTAGTTAAACTTAATCAAAATTAGTATCTTATCACATCTTTTATGCCATCTTATGTCGGGATTATATATTTAATGACATCGGATCTTGATATTTTCACCTTCTTATATATTTGTTTTTACATATTAGTTTAATTTTAAAAGGTATCGAATAAAATTTAAATTAATAAATAAAATTAGATAAAAATAATAATTCAAATTTGATAATTTAAAATCATAATGTAATTATAATTTATAAATTTATTTGTGTATTTTGAAATATATTTTAAATTAAACAATTTAAGTAATAAATTAATGTAATTGTAAATTAATATTTTGATATATTACTACTTATATTTTTAATTTTTTTCATACACAATATTATATTTTTTATATACGTAAAGGTAATTTAATTTAATATAATAATATCGATTAATAGATATATAAAAATCTCTCTTCTTATTACGTGCTCTCAAAGTTCCTTCACGACGACCCGATCCGACCCGATTTTAAACGGGCCCCGAACTCTGATACGGCGCATTTGACTCTCATTTCCAATTACACGCAAACGATTAATCGCCAGTCTGGTGCAAGTCTTTAAAGCTATTTCTCTTCCTCTTCCTCGCCATAACTGGCACGTCATCGTTTTTGTTGTCTGGTAACCCTAAATCGAATCTATTTGTCAAGCTTAGTTTTTTATGACTTATGAATCTGGGTTGTGGCTTTGTATTTCCTTTTTTTTCTTCTTCTTCTTTGACGGATTCTGATTTTTTCTTTCTAATTTTGTGAATGTTTTAGGGTTCTTGAGAAGCTTCGCGGGTGTTCGATTTCTGACGAGAAGTTAGGGTTAGGGTTTTCAATTGGAAAGATTCTTTCTGGGTTGTGGAGGATAAGATTGTTGTATTGGGTTGTCTAGGGTTTGTAATTTGTTGGGATTTCAACACGGGGAAGATAGGTGTGGGTTAAGAGGATAATGTGCATACTGTGTGTGATCCAAAAGTGGTCTCGCCGGGTTGCTACAATGCTGCCTTGGTTAGTTATTCCTCTAATAGGATTATGGGCTCTGTCTCAGCTTTTGCCACCTGCTTTTCGGTTTGAGATTACATCGCCGAGGCTTGCTTGTGTTTTCGTGCTTTTAATTACTTTGTTTTGGTATGAGATTTTAATGCCTCAGCTCTCGGCTTGGCGGGTTCGTAGAAATGCAAGGTTGAGAGAAAAAAAGAGATTTGAAGCTATTGAACTACAGAAGCTTCGGAAGACTGCCACTAGGAAATGTAGGAACTGCTTGACTCCTTATAGGGATCAGAATCCGGGTGGTGGTAGATTTATGTGTTCTTACTGTGGGCATATTTCTAAGAGGCCAGTTTTAGACCTGCCTGTGCCCCCTGGGTTGGGTATGTCGAATTCTGGGATTATAAAGGATCTTGTTGGAAAGAGTGGGAAGATATTGAATGGAAAGGTGTGGTCTGATAATGGATGGATGTGTAATCAGGATTGGTCAGAAAATGGTAATTGGGTTGGTGGGTCTGTTGCAGGGAAGTCAACATATTGGCGAAAGGGTGGAAATGGGGTTTTTGGAGGGGATGAGAATTGTTTGGCGGAGAAATCTTATTCAAGTGGTGTTATTTTTGCATGCAAGCTATTAACATCCTTTTTCTTGAGTATTAGGTGGCTTTGGAGAAAGATTTTTGGGGTTAGTTCATCGATGGAGGATGCCTCTTCTGATGGAGAGCATCAGGGAATGCTGTCTAAGAGGGGTGAAAATGGGGCAAGTTATCCTGAGAGTAGAGGAGAGAAGGCACGGAGAAAAGCTGGAGAGAGGAGACAGGCTAGATTAGAAAGAGAGCTTCTTGAGGAGGAGGAAAGAAAGCAAAGGGAGGAGGTTGCAAGATTGGTGGAGGAACGTAGGAGACTGAGGGATGAAAAATTGGAAGCTGAAAAAGATAGAAGCAAGTTGTTACATCCTGCTAAGGAGAAAAATGGTAAGAAGGAAGCTGAAAAGAAGCGTCAGGAAAGAAAGAAAGAGAAAGATAAGGGCTCTAGTAAGAGCAATTCTGATGCTGAAGAGCTGGAGAAAAAAGTTGGAAAGGAAAGTGAGCGGAAGGGAGACTTTGAGAAAAAAAATGATAGTGACCGACGGGAACATCAGAAATCTGCAACGGATAGTGTGAGAGGCCAGAACTTTGAAACACTTCATGGGATAAAGAATACCTCTACCAGCAATTTCAGCAGGGGAGCTGCTGGAACTAGGTATTTGGATCGGATGAAGGGTACATTTCTGTCTCCGTCTAGAGCTTTTGGTGCAAGTGGTTTCTTTGGAAAGGCTGCTAACACTTCTGCCAGTGCTACTAAAGAAAATAAGTTTTTTAGTTCTGTAGACCATATTCATACTTCTGTCCATAAGAGGGATATAGGAGGTTCCGAACGATTATCTGGGACATCAAACATGAATGGAGATGACAAGAATGTTAACCGCACAGTAAGTTTTCTACATGATTGGTATTTTAATTTTTTGATAGGTTTTTTGTTGGCCATATTAAAGTGTGCAGAAACTAATTTTTCCTATCATCTTTATTTCATGCGTCCTTATAGTTGTTTGCTATCATGAATTACTTTCTGAGCAATTAGATAATATTATAGTTGTTTTGATGATTTATGATTGAATCTTTTGCTTGCATAAATTTGACATGGGCATTTAAATTCATGGCTGATCTCTTCATTGAATTTTGTTTCTTGTATTCTTTCCTACTAAATTTGTGTCACTGTGCTTCTATTTTCTCTATGTTTAAGATTGGTGTTCTGTTTAGGATGCTGGTGTAACATGAAACCGAAGATGAAAAATAGATCATAATGTTAAACTATTGATGACAGGTGCTTCCAGAGCCACAACAAAGGATGGCACCTAAAAAGTCGTGGCAGCAATTATTTACACGTTCATCATCTGCTACTTCAACAAATGCAAATGTTATTAGTAGACCAAATTCAAAGCTCCAACCAGAAGATCAAAGTCCACAGCTAACTGCAAATTCATCAGCAATACAGTCATTTGATAATCCAATCAATTTTGGGCTTCCGTCGCCTTTTACTATCCGTACATACCCAAATGTATCCAGCAGTTCTAGTTTAGGTTTCTCACCTCCCATTGAGCCCATTTTTCCTCGTGTTGTCGAAGGGCCACAAGAATCTATACCTGAAGAGCCAGAGCATTTTGAAGATCCATGCTATGTTCCTGATCCTATAACATTGCTTGGCCCTGTTTCAGAGTCACTAGATAATTTTCAGTTAGATCTCGGGACTGGTTTTGCATCAGATGTTGGGTTGGAAAGGCCTCAAACTTTGAAGAATTTATCTGCATCTTCTGAAGTGACCAAGCCATCTCCAATTGAGTCACCTTTGTCACGGCTTCGTGTTGCTGATGAAAAGCATAATGGTTCTAACTGGTTCTCTCCGACTCCTACGGCTCAGGATTTCCACACATCGGCTGGAAAAGATCTGCAAGTGAATGAGACAGGAACATGGCAAATGTGGAACAGTTCTCCTCTAGGTCAGGATGGTCTACTCATGGTAGGTGGCCCTGGAAGCTGGCTTATGCACCCAGATCGGAACAGATTAATCAAGGAAGATGTTTTGCAGCCTTCTGCTCAAAGAACCAAGCTGTCACTGTTTAGCAAAGATGATCAAATCCTCTCTGGTACACATTCTCCCCAGAAGAACTTTTTGGGTAATGTGCAGAATGGTGGGACGTTCAACCCCTCCATTTCAAGGGATCCTGAACCTTGGATGCAGAATGCCTTTTTTCCACCATTATCTGGCAATATTAACCATATCTCTCTCAAGTCCCAGGAGGATGGAGCTCAGAATGACAAGATTTATGGTAGTCCTAGTGGACATGCTATCAACCATTCTTTTGAGCTGTCTCGAACTAGTTCTTGTTCCAAGTGAGTACATAACCATTAGACCTCACATTCATCTAATTGAAGTATTTATCTTGGCATATGTGCAAGACAAATAAACGTAATTTTGGTCCTATTGTTTTCAGGCACTTGGTTGCCATAGTGAGACTCATGTTGTGCTAAACTGACATCATATTTAACACACTATACTGACTATTTTAGTCTGTTAGTATTTTTTCGCTGATGACTGCATTTTTCTAATTTTCTTTTTGAAGGTGATGTCTAAATTATTTTTTTGGAAATATGATCCAAATTGACATCCGTTTAACATATTATACTGACTATTGTGGTATAGTGGCATTGTTTCACTGCATAGTCTGCATTTTGGTTAATTTTCTTGAATTCTAAATTATTCAGTGGTTCGTCCTTCTTCATTAGTCCATATATGCTTATGAACTTGCAGTGTTAAAGGCATGTGGACAACATTCTGAATTTTTTCAGCTTCCTAGTTGGTTTTATATCTAGTGAATGTTAACTTGATTATTACTCAATTTCCCAATTTTGAGCTTTACAGCAAGAACACTTAGGACCCATTTGGTTAGAGTTGGTTCCTGTATATGCTTTCTTAGAACATCATTATATACTTATTGTTCCCCATGGTGGTGATGTGAATCTAAATTTATTTCCGTCCCCTTTAGCAGAAAGGAATGCTCAATGCCAGATTCTTCAGGAGAAGGTGTTGGAAAGTCATCTACCACAAGGCCCAATATTGGGGGTTTATTTCCCAACAGAGATGTACAGTCGCTTTGGTCATTTGATTGAGAAAAGAGAGAGGGGTGACAGTTATGAGGGGGACCTAATTACATCTGTTCTGAAGGGGCAAAAATTGCCCCGTTTAGAGGAGAAATTTACAAATACTGGACGCCATTGTATCTTCATTCTCTTGTTTAGAAGGGAGATTGATGTTTACTTACATTAGGAATATACGTGGCATGCATTCACGTGACAGGCAAGGTCACATCACAATTTCACTTTGCACAAGGTTTCTTTTTGTGCCATGGAAAAGAGAGTCATCCCTATTTTGAGGGAGTAGTTGTTCTGGAGTACGAGTAGTAATTTCTTCTTTGGCAGACATACATGCAGTCTCTTAGTTGAAAAACCTTCCTAAGAAACTAGAAAAACCAATATCCCCAGAAAGAGTTAGTAATCATAAGATAACGGAAACCCCTTACTGGTTCAATCATTCTGGCTGGTAGTTCCTCCACTTTTTTAAAGTTCTTTAATGAGGTTTCTGGAAATCTGAACTTGCAGGCAGTGAGTTTGATTTGGAACTGGATAGAACAGATTGGACTGATATTGAGGTAGCCCTGTAAATCCTATGTTGAACATCGACAGGATTTGTAACTTGATTTGATTCTTACTTGTGAATGAGAAGAATTTGTAAGTACTCAGGAAAGGGTACTGAAAAGAGGGAACCAAATAGCCCTCTTTCTTGTATTTCCACGAAAGTCTTGCTTGTTTGGCCTTGAATATGCATCTTCAATCCCAGAGTCGCAAGGTCTTTTAGTTTTGCTTTTGTACAGTTTGTTCATCTGTTTTGTTAGGCAGCATTTTGTCCTAAAGAAGGGAACTTCAAGGTCAACCAAAAGTCAAGTGCAAGTTTAAAGATCGATGGTTGAATCAGTCCAAGTCAGTTCTTAAAAATGACATTATTTTAGGTTCAACCTACCGACGATAAAGATGGGATCAGTTGCTTGGTTCATAAAAAAGAATTCAAATACAATTTTCAAATTCTATAAATTTCAAAATTATGAAAAATAATCATTTTGAGTTCTTGTTTGGAGAGGCTTGATTCAACCCATTGTCATTTCTAGATGGTAGCATAAATATTGAGCAAATAGAAGATTTTCAAGACTTAGGTAGGTAATACATTCTTGACATATGTAAATTGAAAAACTAATTGCACATTGCATGTAACACAAAAACATATATGAGCATATCTTAATAACAAACTTCTAACCACATAGAGACCAACTTCTTTCAAATCTTGATGTTGCACAACTTGCAGCATTTGCTTTAATGTGATTGTAGCTCCTTTTGCTCTTCTTGTTGCAGGAGCTTCATTTGCTCAGGCTGTTGTTCCCCTTGCCAAGACCAAACAATGTCTTTGAGTGCAGGTCTAATCTCTTGCTTTAATACCTTCTGATACTCCATTGTATCTCCATTTGACTTCTTCATTTCTACCAGATGGAAACAAGGAGTTATCTCAAAGATTTCAGCATCAATGCCAAGTAGCCCTTTCCGTCCTTCCTTCGATCCTTCCAATTTCAGCAAACCTCCATCCTGCTTCTTTATTTTCAACCGCAATCGCTTGGCAACATCTTCGAGCTTGGATCGGATTGTAGAGGCAGGCTTGTTTGATGTAAATCGCACTTCTTTCTTTCGTTCTTTCTCCTCAAATAAACCAGACAAATCAAAGCCTGCAGAATAGGAGATGATATCAAAAGCATTCAGGTTACAAAGTCTAGTACACACTCGTTTAGAATCTGGAACATTGCAGATATTATCATTCACGTTAAATACAGAATCACACTCCAAGGGAGGCAGTTCTATGACTTGTGTTTCAGTAATTTTTGGTTTGCATTCTAAACCCTTTCGGAACCAAGAATTTTCCATGATTTTGAGCATAGATATCCTGGTGCTTGGGTTTGGATCCAGGATTTTCAACAGAAGCTTCCGTACTTCTGGTGCAAACCAATTTGGGATCTTAAATTCTCCCTTCCCAATCTTTCTGTACATCTCCATTAAATTTGAATCATAGAAAGGAAGATAACCAGCCAGCAGAACAAATAAGATCACCCCACAAGACCAAATGTCAGCTTTGGCTCCATCATACCCTTTTCTGTTAATCACTTCTGGAGCAACATAAGCGGGTGTTCCACAGGTTGTATGAAGTAATCCATCTTGTCGTTTAGACTCCACAAGGGCACTTAATCCGAAATCTGAAACCTTTAGATTTCCATTCTCATCTAGGAGTAGGTTTTCCGGTTTCAGATCACGATGGCAGACTCCTCTACTATGGCAGTAATCGACGGCACTCATAAGCTGTTGAAAATATTTCCTCACATCATCTTCCTTGAGCTTTCCCTTAGCTACCTTGTTGAAGAGCTCACCCCCTCTAACATATTCCATAACAAAATAAATCTTGGTTTTGGTAGCCATCACCTCATAAAGTTCGACCACATTTGTATGTCTGATCAGTCTCATCACAGAAATTTCTCGCTTAATTTGTTCAATCATACCGACCTTAATCACTTTCTCTTTATCTATTATCTTGATTGCCACACTCGTCCCAGTTTGAAGATTCCTAGCATGATGAACCTTGGCAAAAGTTCCTTGGCCCAGTAATTTCCCTAGTTCATACCTATGCAGCAACACATTCCCTTTGTTTTCCATTCCAAGCTGCAATCTTTACACAGTAACAAGATCTAGTATCAAGCCTGCTAATCCTAAATATCCCCTGTAGGTATTAATCAAGACAGGAACCACTCTCAAGAAGTCAAAGTCTCAACCATCTTCACAGACAACATATTCTGATATTAGATAAGCTCTTGTGTATCTAGGCACGCTAGGCATTTGAGAACAGAATCTGAATAGACTATAAGTTAATTGTACGGTCGCATGGAGTGGATATGAGGGCACCCCAATTTGGGCTATGACCTCATCAACCTCAGCGACAGATCTGTTGAACTTTAAGTACATCTTTCCGCATTCCCTGGTCCCTATTGATCAACCGAAGAACAATGAAGTAGGTAGACAACACCGATATAACGCTGTAACACCTTCAACTATACGAGCTTCCCACTCACCTGACAGGAGATAGAGCAGAAGCAATTACGATGAACAGAAGATAAAAGTTTGAACACAACAACATCCTTAGATGGAACTAAAATAAGAGAAACAACTGCAACACATACAAAAGACATTTTTACAAACAGTTGGAGGACCAAACCCAGAGAAAATAACGAATTTAAAAAACCAAAATAGGCAATTCAAATACCAAACACATGATACGGAAATACGCACACATGATACAGAAAAAGCAGAACAATGAAACCAACAGCAAATCAAAGATCTGAAAACAGGAGTTACTTAAGCCTCAACACGCTCTTATACTCAAAACCAATCACGCAAGGCAGAAACAGCCAAACCTTGATAATTCCGAACGGGGAAAAGAAATGAAACCGAACAAAAACGTAAACAAAGATCTTCCCAACAAGGCAGACGTTGCTGGGTAAACTAAAAACACCAAAAGATTCAAGCTTTCCAAACTTACGAATCAATTGAGGTAACAAAATACCGAAAGATCTCTTCTTGAGAGAATGCTCCCAAAGAGTAGGAGGAGACCTTTAAGAGAGAGACGGAGACAGAGAGAGAAGCAGCATTTGTAACTACCTGGAGAGTCTCAGGGCCTCAAGTTCTACTACTTCTTATAATAAATTTAAATATTATAAAATTTACAATTTTAAAATTTATCTCTTGAAATTTTATTTAAAAGAATTAATCAAATAGCAAATTCGATATAAACTAATTAAATTGTATTTAAATTAATAATTTAAATATAATTATTAATTAAAATCAAATTTAATTGATTTAAATAAAATTTAAAATTTATATTAAATTATTATATCAACAACATTTAATTGGTGTACTTGTAATATTCATATTATACATATATTATTGTTATTTTATGAAAGAATGTAAAAAATAATTTAAGAATTGTAAAAAATAGATCACTATGGTTTAATTATTTTTAACAAATAATTCTAAAATTATAGAAAAATTATATACATTGACTTTAAATGGTCTCATATCTAAGATCAATTCTCCTGTTCCCGCATTTGATGGATGGATGAGTGGAGAGGGTGAAGGGTGGTACATGAAAATGGGAACAACCACCCTTTCCTTTCATACCTAATCTAAGAGTTTAAAATAGTATTATATTCTTTTTTTTAAGGAAAATAGTATTATTCAACAAAATCCAGATAATGGGAGGAACTGCCACCTTGTTGCTTTCTAATATGTAATTATATGGCTAAACTATACCTAACATCTTATTATTTTCCCCACCCACCTCAACATCCTCCACTAAGTATTCCTCTTCTAGGACCTTCATTACCATATAAGCCTGGATTATAATAATTCAGAATTTTGCATAAATATCAAGAAATAATTGTCATGTTCAGAGGGAAGCTCATTTGTTTGGTTGCTAGGTAGGTCATAGATTCCTTCTTCCTCAGGGTCCATAAGCCAGAGGGAATCTGACACCTGGAAAACACAATCTGAGCAGTAAGTGGATATTGTGACCTCCCTGGAGACTCTGTGACTGGAAGTACCTGACTTGCAGGAACCATACATGTGTCAGATAATGCTTGATCAGTATATGATGAACAAGACTTCTTTGTTTCTCCCACTTGAGGTATAGTTTCATCTGCCTCAAAGAAAGATCAATTTCATAGTCAGACAGCGCTATAAGGTTGAACCTCTGAGTCTGACCAACTTGGCAGCTATTAGCTAAAGGTTGGACCTTTGACTAACATGGTACCTAAATACATGAGGACCCGAAAGGTCAGTTCATTAACTAACCCAACTGTCAAAATGACGTTATTTTGTTACAACTAATCAAAGACATCATTTTTGTGTGGGCTTGTGCATAAAATTGATGTTAGTGATTACACTTTATGTTTATATGGTGTTTACCTTCTTCAAGGAGCTGAAAAGATACATTTTATTACAGTTGAAACAGTTCACTGTAACTTGGAAGATTGGTCTCCATGCCGTAATTAGCTGTTAGAATCAGGATAAGACTGTCATCCATAACCAAGGCAACTAAGAAACCACTGTTTGATTACCCTTATCAATGTTTCTGATAACTGAGGATCAAATAATGAGTAATTCTTAGATTATAACACAACATAATTACAAATAGAAACTGCACGAGAACGTAATAGTTTCCATATCATACATTCGTAACAATACTATGCGATAATAGCCTCCCTCTGCAGAGTATTGGTGTAATCACAACGATCAAGAATCAGCCCGTTCCAAATCCGATGCTTGATTACAGGCATGTAACATGCAGCATATGTCTGTTTGCTCTAGAAATTTCTCGGCATTGGCAAGGAAGAGAGGACCATACTCGAACACCAACCTCTTGCACTGCAAAATGTGAATAACGCCATTTTTGGATGTCAAGTACTGAGAGGAACAATAGTTTAATTTCTTTCCGTTCTTCACTTAGTATACCAAGCTCAGGAACAATGCTCTTCTGATTTGCTATCCAAATTTTACTTTCTTGTCCTACAAGCAATAATGCGATCTACTACCAACGGGTCATCAATAGGATGAGGTCAATTTACGAAACAAGTAGTCTGTCCTTACACTCAAATCCTCACATTCAGCAGACATATAAAGTTTAAGATCTTACCTTCTGTGCATATTTGTCCATCGAATTGCATGCCTTCAAAAGCACCTCAAGTATATCCAACTGGAGCAAAAACAGGAAAGTGCGTAAGTGGCCAAGTCAGTAACCAGGAAAACGTGTTGAGTGATGAAATGATTATGATATTTGACCATGACAGCTATTTTAAAACATTAACAAGAACTTCACAGAAAATAGCAGAATGATAATGCACAAGAGCTACAAAGCTTCTCCCTTTGACGAGTCAAATGTCCAACACAGACCTGAGTATCAGGATCTTTCAGTTTGACCAGTATGTTTGAAACAGTGGTGTGGCAGAGTGCGCAGCTATCTTCCTTGAGTTGTGAGGAAAGGGTTACCATTTCTTGGCAAAGATTGACTTTTCTGCAGAAAGCTTCGGGTTGTAACGAAGAAATCTCCGAAAAGAAGAGAGGAGCATAGTAGTCCACCAAAGTGATGCACTGTCAACCAAACCATTAAACATTTATAACTTGAACACTAAAGGAATAAAGAGATCGGGAAAACTATAGATAGTGATCTCCAAACATTTCTGACAATATTATCTGCAGGTACACCAGCAATAACAGCATTGCATGAAACTCCCAATGTTTTTAGCCATCCAAATGCATCTTCCAGGCAAATGAAAAAAGGTAATTTGTGCATGTTTGAAGCAGATAAATGAAATGTTAATAACTGGCATTTCAACTAAACTCTTTACACAAATGATACTCCCCATTTATCAGTTCTGAATCAACAAAAATCTATCAAGCTTGTTTCTATGTCAAAATCAGAAGTTCATGAAATAGTAAATTGTTAAAGGGAGTCTGTTCTAAATTGCAGCAATTTTGAACATAATGAATTACACAATTAGGAATCGCACCAAGTTAAAAACTAAAGTAGTACCTTTTCTTTGAAAGTCAGAACCCGAGAACAAGTTGCACGGAGAATTTCCAGAACTTCATTCTCAGTTTTATTATTGGCTAGATAATCCAGTGCCTGGGTAGCAAACTCCTCACACAATGTGCAGACTTGGTTATTTTTGATAACTTCACCTGAATATTGACCTTCACTTTCATGCATGACTGAACCTGGAAGATGAAACATCATTAGGTTGAGAATAGTTTGTTAAATACTCCTCGATTAAACCAATCCTTTAGCTACAATAAACGTTTTGCAGAATTGAGAATATGACAAGTTCATAGCACAGAGGATCACATCCAGTGCATTATTGACTAAAATTTTGGAGACCCAGAACCTAAAAGTTTCCCTATGTTATTTATCTATGTATTAGGGTCAATCAGGATCACAAGATGCAGAGCAGTTAAACATAGTTTGAACAGCAATAATCTAATAAATTCAAAGCAAAAGCCAAAGAGATTACAACTTTTGTGGAAGAACAATCACCTGCTGCACGGTGGTTCACTGATCTTTCAGTAGAGATCTGATAAACTACGAATCTGGCAGTACAACCCCAACCAGCACCCAACAGAACAATAAACAATATCCCAATTCTCCCATCCATCGTCGCGATACCTGACGTCTGGAAAAGGGAATAAAAGATCAAAGACCACAACCCTAACATGCAAAACTCACTCCAAAACAATGTAAAGATCAAAACTTTAGATAAACCCAGAAAGAGAATACGCTGGAGAACAAATCTGATTCAGAAACGGAGGCTTAATTAATATAATTGCACAAAATAAGAACAGAAAAACCCCAAAAAGCTAAAGAAAGAAATCATCTTTACTCGTTATAAACAACACTTTCCGGGCAGCCAAACGAAAAAGATAGAAAATTAGGGATTACCTTTGGGAATTATATAGCCAGCGATTGCATTAAGGATGAGTGACGGAGGAGTCAGCTGCCAATAGGAAGTTGATTCCTTGAGACTCTTTTTGAGTGTTTTGGACGAGGCTGACAATAATGTAAATTAATTACACAATTAAACATAAAATTAAAATAAATTATAATCCAAAAACTCCTAACATTTGGGAACTTTTTATCCATACTTACTTTAAAGTATTTCTTCATTTGTCCATAATCACACAATCTTACCAATCAAGAAGCTCTAACATTCACAAACAAGCATCTTTGTGTTTATGTTTTGTAATAATATACGTATAAATGCAGATAAGATAAAATAGTAAGTACCAACACTAACAAGGAAACTACAACGTTGAACAATTATTCTAAAAGACACAAAGAAGTTAGAGCCTCATGAAATTTCCTAGTTGCTTCTTTTAGGTTTTTTCAAAAGCATAGGGAATAAGATCGGTTATAGTGGTCGTATTCAATTTGAAGTTAATGAATCAAGTTTAAATAAATTAAATTCGATTTAAAACCTAACTCGAGAATTTAAAAAGTTTAGCCTCTTTTATTAAAACGACGTCCATTTTAATATAATTGATCAAAACCATGTCGTTTTGACATATACATTAAAAATCCTAAACTATATCGTCTTAATCAATTATCCTAAAACAATCAATCGGGCCCAATACTTATTACTATATTGAAATATGAATCATCCATTCATAATTAGAAATAAAGTTGTGTATTAACGAATCTTCCAAGATTTCACAAAATAGCAAGATTTATACTGAGTGTTGTTATTATAGTATTTATAATTACTTTCCTTTTAATATTTCTAACCCTAAATATATAACTATTTCAAAAATGAATATTTGACCAAAACATAATTTTATAATCTTATTTTATTTTCACAAATTATCAATTTTGTTAATGTATGCAATTGATTTATAAATTACGTGTTTTGTGTAAATTATTTAATAAATTAATACATTTATGTAGTAACAAAATGTCTTGCAAGACAATTGAAATTTGGACCCCAAAGGTTCTGCTTTTGTTGTTCAGGGCCTCTTTCAGTTTCTAACAGAAACAGACCTTCTTCCCATAAGTCTGGACCTGAAATATGGTTCTTTTCTTAATCATTCAGCATATTGTTGATTCAGGCCATTGTAAGCTTATAGTTGACACCTTCTGGTGGGGCTTAAGCTGCATAGTTCCGTTTTTGGAAAGTTGATGAGAGGGCGACGCTATGTCTTCTTATAAGACCAAATGGAATGTAAATCACAACTAACACGAGAAAAACCATTCCAGTTCAAAGGCTTTGACACTGGGAAACAGTACAATTAGGGATGCCATCTTGGCTCGGGAACAGATCTTTTGTTCTCACTGCTCTATATTTTCTGTTTTTCATATTAATCCATTCATTGGTTTCAATGAATTGGATAAATGAAAATGTTGGAACACAGAAAGAACAGAGTTATGAGAGCAGGAAACAATAAATTGGATAAATGAAAATGTTCGAACACAGATTAACTAATGTATAACACTCAATACTTCTACTTTAAACGATAGTAGCAGGAGATCTACTCTCTTTTAATTCGATATTAGTCCGACTTATCCCGATTCAGTATTTTAATTCAAACTAATAGCTTAAAAAAGGCGAATTAAAATAGGTTAGGACTTGGACCTGCCTACCAAATTCCCATCCATAAGAATGATGATTATCAAGTTCAGTGGGGATGAGTGACTGGCAAGTGGTTATACCAAGACATGTTGGGAACAGGTTTGTTAGTTAGCTGTTAAAGACTTAAAGCTCCAACATTAGTCTAACTGCCAGAGAAATGAGTAATGAGTATGGTAAGTTTCCAACTTTCAAGTTTTAATATTTTTGTAATGCTCATTTAAAATTATACGTTTTTTAATATTTTGCGACCTTATAAAACTCTATTAGTTTAAAAATAAAATTATTTAATAAATTAATATTTTAAAATTAAGTATCGGACTTGATTTAAAGAGTACTTACGGTTGCATAATTATTCCCAGCCATCTTGAATCCATCTTTAGAATTAAGTTGCAAGGGTGTGTGTATCATGCTTTACAAATTATTCAAACCCTCAAGGATGTGTGAATCATACAGTCATAATATGTAAAGGAAAGTAACACATGCTTGCATACTTTTATTTGTATTAGTCCTATACGATACAGAATTTGAGAAAGTTTAGTGAAACATGACCTTAAATTTAACAAGAATCCGATATTTTACAATTCTTAATTATTAGAGAAGATGTTTCGGAATTAATTTTAAAGTTAATATCTGTATAATTTCAAGAGGTTTTGAATTTGACGGTATAATTTATTTAAAATTTTAAATTTTAATAATTTGATCTTTTGAAACTTTTAATATTTTCTTATTATTAGTAAAATTTTCAAAGTTTTAAATTATTATTTCATTGACATTACATATGAAACGTCATCTTGATGAGAATGAGATGTAGATTTTTAACAATGGAATGTCTCTTTCATATCTTTGTGTGTAGAACGAGTCTTCAATATAACTCTTAATAAATTGAGTCAATTCATGGAACCTAGACATTTTTTATATTTTTGAAACGGAGAAACCCGCAACTGTGTTTTTTAGATGTTCATTGAGTAAATTTTCGAATTGACGCCATAGTTTATAAATTAAATCGATCAGGTATTTTTTATTAGGCAAATCTTATACAATAAGCTCGATCGAGAGAGTGTAGATATGGGGATTCGAACACATGATTTTTTGATTTTATGCCCCCCACTTTACCAACCCGATCTCCCTTAAAGGGCAAGCCGCTTGTTTAAGAAAAAGCTAAAGTTGCAAATTTTACTTGATCAGTATCTAAAATAATATCGTTTTAGTGTAATTAATCAAAATTGCTTCATTTTAGTTTTAGATTTCTTAAATTTATGTATCAAAATGATGTCATTTTAACAGTTAAATTAAAACTTATTATTTTAGAGTGAGAAGTCGAACCGTTAAATCTTTTAAATTGGGTTTCGAACCGGTTTCACTAAATCCGAACTAGACCCAATTGCTTTCAAATTGACGCATATCTTCAAGTCATTAAGATTTTTAATATTTTATTTATTTAATATTTTTTGTATTATTGCATCAATGATATTTTTTTGTATAAGAGTTCTTGAATTCTTATCAACTTGATGTGGTCAACAAACATGTAGATGCATATATATATATATATATATATATATATGTATGTATTATAAAATCTCAAGCATGTGTCTTTTGCCATTAAAGCTTTGGTGTGGGACACCATCCTTAGACACAGATCTTCAAGTCAGTGACCAATCTATCTATGCAAATTTCTTAGTCTCTATTCATTACATAAGCTTCAAACCAACTGCTAATTCTTTAATCTTCATGGTATATATAATCCCCAGATTAGCATCAGCCTCCATTAGTCTTCTTCTTCCCAAGCAAGTAAAGTCTGATAAACTTCGAAACCTCCAGGATCTACTGTTTTCTAAGATGTTTGCTGCAACAAGAAGTCCTGAGCTTCCTCAGAAATCATTCAGAATTCAGGAAGGTGACAAGTTCTTCTCCAGGATTTTGTCCAAAGAAAACTCCCTAGCTAATCCATCTTCCAGAGTGTATTATGGTGGAGTTTCAGGTTCAGTTCCATTCGTTTGGGAGTCTGAGCCTGGAACTCCAAAGTACCATAAGTTCTGTGAGAACTCAATCCCTCCTCTAACCCCACCACCCTCCTTCTATTCCAACACCGGAAAAGCTCATCATCATCATCATCATCACATCAGAAACACCAAGCACTCAAGATCTACTCTTTTTCAGATGCTGTTTCAGAGAATCAGTCTCAGGAAATCAAAAGCCTCCACTTTTCCTGGTTCAGATTGGACATCTCTGTCACCAACTCCATCATCTGCTTCATCATCTTCTTCCTTCGTCTCATCTAGTGGAACGTCGTTTGATTCTGGACCATACGATCATGAACATCCTTCTTTTGGATCACCTGCTTCAACTTTATGCTTCTGCGTTAATAGAGGGAAAAGCGGTGGTGGGATTTGATGATCCTGTGCTCACTGCATCTTCTTCATGATCAAGAGACTATTCCTTGTAGTCTGATATGTATGTAATATCTCTGAATCTAGCTTAGAAATCATATACATGTTCTTGTTTATCTTATTCTCTGCTGATCTTATCCTGCTTGAACTGCTATGTAATCTGTTTAGCTCAAAATAATATCAGAGATACCAAGACTTATTATATCTTTGGTGACAGCTTTCTTTAACAATGTCGGATCTTGTCATCAATACCTGAAACAGTTATCCGCTCAATCTTTCATGAAAATTTACTAGAAAACATTGTGGAAATCCAGGAAAACATTGTTGAAACTCAGTTACTAGTTTGATCTTTGTCACTTTCACTTCCTGAGTTATTATTTAATGCAAAAGAGGAAAGATGAGTGCAGTTTCATATCCTGATACTTAATTCTGCAGATGCTCTATTGGGAATCTATTTGGTTCAAAAAACAGATTTGAAAGTGTACCCGATCTTTCAGAAAAGGGAAAGTTCCAAGTTGCTGCACAAAAAATAAATTAATCAGATGATCACCTACTGCTTATTGAATGCAGATTCAGATATGCATGTTTAGTTTCTGTCCATCTCTACCTAAATTAATAACTGAGTGTCTCAGATTTCGTAGTCCAAAAAGGCAGGAGACAAAAACAAATCAGAATCTTATCTGTTCTGCAGGTTCAGGGGAGGAAAAAAACCAGTGAGTACAATAATTCAAGTCAAAGAGTTATAGAAAAGCTTTAAACTTTATGAAATTTTAGAAAAATTCTTTAAATTATATATTTTTAAAAGAAACTTTTTAAGTTTTCAATTTTAAAATTAACCTATGAATTATTAATCTTAAATCTTGATCAAATTTAATTAATTCAATTTGATTTAAAACTGATTTTGATAATTATTTAAACAAATATTTTATTAATCTAATTGTGATATTGATATTGTGTGTATTTCTTGTTTATTTCTAGCCGATATATAAGAGAAATAAATTTTCTGTAAAAATAAAAAATTTCAAGAATTCTAAAGATTAAATTTTTCTAATTTTTTTTTAACTTAGCACAAAGCGAAATGAAGGGAGTACTAATAGAGTTGGCATCTTGGCTCGGTTTGACCCGAAACCCAAATCACGTCATTTTGTTCAATTGCTAAAGAACCAATTGATCAAAATAACATCGTTTTAATCGAGTTTTAAGCCACCCAAACCCAATCGGACTCTAGATTTGGACCGTCCATTGCCAACCCTACATGCCAACTATTTACTTGATTAACCAATTGTCAATCTACCAAATTCACTAAGCATCTTGTCTTGGAACATCACCAACTTCCATGATTCATTGACTAATGCCATTCAACTAGAACATAATAAAACCAGTAATGTACTAAAGGAGTTAATGTATAATTCGTTCAAAGATGCTGTTTTGTACTATGAAAGTCACAGTTTTTCTGTAGAAACACCTCATTGGCCATGGCACTGGGGCTGAATCAATCATCACCTAATATTCCCAATAGCTAAAGACTAAAAAAGCAAAGAGACAAAGTAGATGTGATGTAGGAAAAGGTTTCTCTTTTCCTGGTCCTTTCGATGTCAACAACTGACACAATTCCAGAGAAGAGAACCTTACCAGAAGAAAGATACAGTACTGAAAATGATATCAAACAGCCAAACACTTCATTGCTTAACTTGTCGGCAGTTTTGCTGTTAGTGAGTTGGCGTATGTTTCCCGGCCATTCCATGTGATCGTCGGCCATAATTTGTCACAAATTATGTACTCAAAACTCTCTTGCTGATCTTAAGGACAGACACTTCAGGAAGAAATCTGGAAATGCCCTCCATTCTGTCGTCTGCACTCTCTCATTTACCTAAGCTATCTCGCTGATATGGACATAGTACAAGGTCAAGTGTGCATTGGTCCCGGAGGATATATTTAATGTTTACATTCTGATAGAAGCTCTACTAATGATTTTGGATGTTAGGATCTAGAGAAAAGGTATGATGTAATGGATAAACTAAAATCTGAAAAAGTATAATCACAACAATGACGAGATCTTCCTTCTTTTACATTTCCTATTTTGCAAGTTAATTTCACGAAAGAATCTATGCTTTGGTAACTTCATGAAGTGCATTTGCCAAGTAACTCACATTCCCTGTAGTAACACCTGCCATACTGCACATGTAAATACAGAAAAAAAATTAGAATTTATTCATGTAGTTACTGTAAGGTTCTATCAAGTAATATGAATACTTTCTGCAACCAAATTACCTCATTCGACCATCACGAGTCATGTATATGCTGAATTCTGCTCTGAGACGATTGACCTGTTCAGGGGTTAACCCAGAGTAGCAAAACATCCCAACCTGCACATTTGCAATTTAGTTAATAAAGCCATCAGCTTTGTTCCACTTCTTTAACCTTATGTTTCCTTCTCCAAACGTGGTTCAATACATTTGAAAACTCAGATTTGCACTAAACTACCAACCTGGTCCTTTATGTGCTCCCAATCGTGAGAAGAACTCAGTTTCGTAAGGCTTTCTATCAGAGTTGCCCGCATTCTTTGAATGCGATCTACCATGACCTATTGTTGCAGTCACAATCAGAAGTATCACTGTACATTGATGAAAAA
The DNA here is from genome assembly GCA_029891385.1 of Erythroxylum novogranatense. Classification (NCBI taxonomy): domain Eukaryota; kingdom Viridiplantae; phylum Streptophyta; class Magnoliopsida; order Malpighiales; family Erythroxylaceae; genus Erythroxylum; species Erythroxylum novogranatense. The sequence goes on along the minus strand of CM057231.1, from coordinate 97,460,844 downwards.
CTAAAAGGAAAAAAAAAAGAGATATTTAAGTACTTAAAAGTTCCTACGTCCTACCTTCACCTCTTTTTCCCAAAGTCTTTTTATGTTCGGGTCACCCAAAATACTAGATACCAGTAATATACCATGTACAGGAGGACTTCCATACATTGCCCTGGCAATCTTCTCTAATTGGCTTTTAACGGCAGCTGCCTTTTCGGTATCAGCACAGAGGATACTGAAGAAAAAATAAGGAAGGCATAAGCTCAAAAGAACTCGGAGCATGTACATATCTCACCAATAGAAAAGAACTCCATAGTGAACATTCTTTCTGAATTTTATTTTCTATGTTATGCTTCTACCTGCTAATGAGGAATTCATTAACTCAATTCATTTTTTTATGTTTTAACCCCTGCACAAGCATATTCATAAATGCACTTGAAACCATATTTCACACTAAGATCCCACCTAAGACAGCCAACTCGATGTCCGTAGAGTCCCATGTTTTTGGAGAATGATTGCGCACAACCAATCCAGTGTCCATCTTCAAGAAAAATCCTGATCGATTGTGCATCCTGATCAAGGTCTCCACTTGCAAATCCTTGATAGGCAGTGTCAAAGAAGGGAAAGTGATTCTTTACCTATACATTTATTATAACAAGATGTAAATTAAACGGATAATAAAATGCACCAGGAAAGTGTTGCAAATGCAATTATCTGTCAATACTTACCTTGAACCAATACGAAATTTCTCTCCATTGTTTCTCCGTAGGGTCGACACCAGTAGGATTGTGAGCACAAGGGTGAAGTAAGAAGAAAGAACCATCAGGGGCATTCTACAAAACACATAACAAACAAACTGATTGCAGTGATCCATGAATCCGCATTGTCAGTTAACTATACTGGTTGAACAACATGAATTGAGCATCATTGCGACTCGGAAGCCCTAATATTGAGCACCAGAAGAATCATTAAAAGAACAGGAATCAAATGGAGATACATCTCAACCTTCAGAAGAAAGAAAATTTTAGAAAGGTTAAGTTATGTTCGACATACAATTTCTGCAGGCAACTTTTCATCCTCACATAGGAAGTGTTTATACCTTGAGGCTATCAATGTGACAAGAAATTGAAGCAGACCGTCTTACCTTAATATCATCAATTAGAGCAGAAAAGTTTAAGCCCTTTGCATTCCAATCATAGTAGTGAAAATTTCTCCGTGGAACTTGGGCATCCCTCCATATATTGTGGTGGCTGTGCATTGTATAAGATTTGAAGTCAATACAGAAAGATGAACATAGGCACTTCTGCTATATTTGTTTCATACAATCCTCAATGTACATTATTCAAAATAAGCTTAAGAAGGAACTGAATGGATTGTAAAAGAACTCACTTTGACCAAGTTGGATCAGGGAAATATATTTGAGATCCAGGATAAAAGCGCCTTTGGAATTCAGCAAATAGACGACATGCCCCGGTTCCAGAGATCGCCTGGATTCCAGCATAGCTACCTTCTTTAACAACTTCTGAATCCTTCCCATAGACCAATTTGACACTTTCCTCGACCAATTTCGAACTTACTTTAGAAAAAACAGACTCCCTGAAAATTATTCCTTAAAGAAGTTGAGTTCTCAGCAATTATGGTTTCTGCTAACTTATCAACAATAAAATTCAAAATGGGAAATCAAACTTCAACCCTAATTCGTTCAATGCTTAGCTATTGCACTAAAGAGATCAATTGAACGAACTGAATTAGCAGCAAGTGAAACTTACAGGAAGTTGCAACCTGAAATCTTAGCTTCAGCCTCTCGAACACATTGTAACACAACAGGTTTCCCTTCATCATCCCTATAAGCTCCCTAGAAATTTATCATACAAAAAGAAAATCAAAAGCATTTCTTTTCCCAATCAATAAAGTCAAAATCTTTTGCTAAGATCATTAACCTAACCAAAGAATACAACTTAACCCACTACAGAGTAATGCCAGTGATGGGTCGTGAAGGAAAAGGGGGGAAAAAAAAAGCATACCACACCAAGATTAATTTTCCTGGGGCAAGTGTCAGCAAGAAAGGCCTCTGTTACGCCAGAGATAGGGTCCTTAGGAGCAGGAAACACGTGGTTCCACCAACGAAGAGCCTTCTTGGAGGAGGTTGAGAAGCATCTTAATGATGATGATCTTCTCAACAAATGGTACTTCCGCATAATGTTGAGAATGACGATGAAGATTTATGATCTTCCTTAGATTCTGTAATTGATCCCAGCTCTCTGTCATGTTTATATCGAAACTTGAATGGAATGAAACAGAGCAGTCACCTTCTTCCATGGTCTTCTCTTGTTTTAGTTTTCCATGGTTTTCCAGTGGGCTTCGTCCAGTTTTTGCGAGTCCCATGGTTTTACGGCCAACAGAAAGCAGTTTCCGACTATGAATTCATTCTTAAAATATCTATTTATATTGAATATGATTTTTTTAAAACAATTAAGAATTTTTATTAAAAATAGATTCATATATTTAGTTAAATTCTATTTCACTAATTTTTGTTTTTTAAAATTCAATATTTAAATAATTTAAAATTATTGAAAATAATAATATTGATGAAATAAATTGTAATCGTACTTTTCAAATTTATTTAATATAGATTGAAATTTAAAATGAAAAAATTAGGGACGGACTTATTATTCCACCAATAATTCCCGGCTTATTTATCGACGAACATTTGATACCGACATTAAATTCCGTCGCAAATTAATTTCTCTTCGTATTTAGCGAAGGATATTGCTACCGTCGCTCCGTCGCTAGGGATGTTCAAAAAAACCCGCGAACCCGCGAACCGAACGTGAATCGCATGAATCGATTCTGTAAATAAGGTAACCGAACCTGAAAAATTAGGTTCATAGTTCAGGTTCAAGTTTCTAACTTGCGATTCTAGGTTCGATTCTTAAATTGAACCTGAAAAATTATGTTCAGGTTTCTAACTTGCAGTTCTAGGTTAACCGAACCGAACCTGATTTATAAATTTACATTTAAACCTGAACCTAAAACATCCAAAAACACATATCATATATTTAGATATAATTTAAGAGGATAATAATAATAAATTCACTAGTATTTACTATATTAATTCTTGAGTAAAAAATAAGAAAAGGAAAAAACTACTTTAATTCTATGTTATTAAACGTTAATCTTGAACATTGCTATTATAAGTAACAACTAATGCATAACACTCAATACTTCTACTTTAAATAGTAATTAATATGTATCAAAGTTATTGATCGAAATATTAAATTATTAGTAAAAATTTCATTTACTAAAATAATATAATCATTTAGAGATTGATTAAAGAAATTAATAAGTATAAAACACATTTATTAAGAAATCCTACAATTTTAATTTTTAAGGCACATATATTAGCTTAGATATTTATGAGATATTATAAACATTAAACAAGTAAGTATCTGATTCTTAATAATATATAATATAGTTGCTAATAAATAATAAGCATATAATAATATTGTCTTGTACAAATACAAACATAATTTTATTTATTAGAAATGAATGAAAAAGAGTTGATTTAATAATAGACTATAGAATTGTATTTATTTATACGACTAATATAATATTTGAAGTTTTAATTATGATATTAATTGCATTTTCTACACTAAATTACAATAAGAAAATGATATTTTGTGTTTATTAGTTTATTATTATTATTTATTTTAACATGATAAAATAATATTTAATGATGTTAGAAGAATAGTTCTATTTTTTTTAATCAATGAGATCTAGTAGAGCGGTTCGTTTCCGCATTGATTCACAGTAATAAGAAGTCATTTTGCGATATTTGATAAAAGATCAATTGTGATTTAAGTGATCTTAGCCATAAATTTACAAGGTTTGTATTAAGACCGTTGGATTGAATTACTTTTTTTAGAAGAGTTGAATTTACAAGTGATTTTAGCAATTTTATCAATTATTCATATAAGAACAAATTACATTGATATTCTCAATTTAAATATAAAAATGATTGCTATTCATTATATTAACAAAAATTGAAAGCAAAACTTTACGTAAAGTTTTTATGGTAATGTCTCGTTTCTTAATAAACTTTTAATAGAGCTTATTATTTTTTATAATTTTTTGGTCATATATATTGATATGAATAGGTTCTGGTTACTTTGAGAACCGAACCTGAAAATAGGTTAACCGATCCTATAGGTTCTTTAGGTTCAGGTTCAAGTTCGTTAAATTGTCGAACCTGACATTCAGGTTCAGGTTCAGGTTATTTATGAACGGATCAAAGTATCCTACCATGAACACCCCTAACCATCGCTAAACGAAAATTTTCTCGACAATTTTTTAATTTGCAATTATTTCTTTTTAATCGGTAAATTTTTGTCGTTAATTTTTGCTTTTCTTGTAGTGACTTATATCTTTCAAAATATTTTAATTAAAAAAGAAAATCAATTTCTTATAAAATTAGTTTTAATGAATCTTAATTATCCTAATGCATAATTTATGAAAAAATAATTAGTAATTAAACATTGAGTTTTAGAGCATGAAAATATTTTTTAAAATTAAGGAATATATAACATTTGATTTGAAAAAAATCTATTTTAACTAAATTTTGGATTGAGATAAAATTTCATGACTCATTTTAACTTTATTTAGTTGATCAAAATGATTTTTTGTCATGTTTATTAAGAATAATATTTAAAAATAACAACATTTTCAACTTTGTTAAGAATAATATTAGTTTATGGTTAATTGAAAGTAAATATTTTAATGTTTTAAAAATTAGACTAGTTTAACAATAAAAACTTTGAATTGGTCAATTTTTAGTTCAAATTTTAAATTTTTATTTGATTTAGTTTAATAATTTTTCGTTTTAAAATCGATTAATTTTTAATCTTAAGTAAACTATTTAGTTTTTATAAACCAAAATAAACTAATTAATTTTATTTAATAATCTATTTTTAATCAAACTTTAAAATTTTCTATAAGTAAGGACAATCATTTTAAAATTTTTAAAATTTATTCAATCTTTAATAAATTTCATTACGTTTAATATCGTTTAGTTTTTAAATATTAAATCTTTTGTTTTATCGATATAACTTTCAGTCTAATTTTAAAAACACTGAAATATTTTTACATAAAAAGTTCTGCCTGAAGAGGTGTAGATCGCAGATACTCAAACCCTAATCCGAAAATGTTCAAATGAGGATTGTGGGGATTGAGATTTTGTTTTTCCATTTTGGTCTCAACGATGAGTTTAATTCTTACATGAGAATGTTGTCGTTTACAAGGGACTGGTTTATTTAAGTGTAACGTTGTCGTTTTTAGATGATGGATGAATCTTTTTTTTTCTTTGAGGGGAAAACAAATCATATTAAAAGTCAAAGCAAGTGCAAAATACAAGAAGGAGGAGTTTCGAAAAAGCTAAAACTAGGAAAAAACAAAGCGGATCTAGCTAATCTATGAGCAATGTCGTTGCATCGTCGAGACACCCACGAAACAGAAATATCCGGACGCTGCGCTAGTAGCTGACGACAATCAAGTAGAATAGAACCAAATTCGGACCAATCAATAGCGTCACTTTTCAAGGAATGGACGAGGCTTTGGGCATCAGTGTAGACGACGCCATGTCCAGTACAACGAACACAAACCTGCTGTAGTGCAAAGCGAAGGGCGATGGCCTCGGCTATACGTGGAGAGAAACAACTCAATCTATGACTAGAAAAGGCGTGAATGAAAGCACCACTGGCACTACGTGTAACCGAGCCTGAACCAACACTACGTGATGCAGCAAAAAGAGCAGCATCCGTGTAGCAATTCCAACCATCAGAAGAAACACCGTGTGCACCAGACGACTGGGCGGGTGGATGAATATGTTGCTGACGATGCAGCTGTGCGGCAGACCATTCAGATAGGTACTCAAGGGACTGTTGGAGGATAAAACCGGAAGGGACAGCGTGTTTATTCCATAGTACGTCATTTCGAGCCCACCAAATCTTCCAACAAAGCATAGAAAACTCCTCGACAAGCTGAGCATTGGAGTTAGCTGCTAAGGTTGCATAGCAATCGGGCAATGGAAGAGCTAAGGCAGCACCACCTCTGCCCCAAAGTTGCCAAACTGAAACAGCAGCGGGACAACGCAGCAGCACATGATCAATAGATTCGTCGGCAAGACCGCAACCGCACATGCTAGCCACAGGAATACTACGCTGCCTGAGTCGAGACCGAGTTGGCAATAAATTGCGCAAGACTCGCCACATGAAGTCTCGAACTTTTGGAGGTCCTCTCATCTTCCATAGATGTTTCCAGTTAACACCGGGGACTGCAAAAGAGTGACGATAAAGGGAGGAAGCGATATAGTACCCAGATTTAACTGTATAAACTCCCTTCTTATCGAAGTGCCAAATCCGACGATCATTCAAGCTAGGAGAGAGTGGGATAGATAGTATTGTCTGCACATCAGCATCATCAAATAAAGCAGAAACCTTATTTACATCCCACTGGTTCGTGGTAGGGTCTATTAAATCACTAACGCGCAGATCCGATGAAACAGTCGTTGAAGCACCAGTAGCCATAAAATTATAATCCCTCGGCAGCCAAGGGTCCGACCACACTTTAACACTTGCACCATTGCCGATGCGCCAACGTAGCCCAGCTCGTAAAACAGAAGCCGCTTGATGGATATCCCTCCAAGTAAAACTTGGATTATGTCCCACATTAGCCGAGAGGAAGTTCCCATTAGGAAAATACTTGGCACGTAGTAGCCGAAACAAAAGAGAGTTCGGGGAGGTCATGAGTCTCCACCCTTGTTTTGCAAGCATAGCTAGATTGAAACACCGAAGATTACGGAAGCCCATACCACCTTCATTCTTCTTATCACACATACGATCCCAACGTAGCCAATGTATCTTCTGATTACCATCATCCTTAGTACCCCACCAAAACGAGTTCATCATTTTTTGCAGCTCATCACACAGCGTAATAGGGAGAAGAAAGACACTCATACTATATGCAGGAATCGCTTGCGCCACTGCTTTTAGCAAAATCTCTTTCCCTGCACGAGACAAGAATTTATTGCGCCACCCTTGAATGCGAGTCCACATTTTATCTCTTAGAAAAGCAAAGACAACTTTCTTATCACTGCCAATTAGAGATGGTAACCCGAGATATTTGCTATTGTTAAGCGGAGCATGGACATCAAGAATATTCGAAAGAATGACCCGTTGCACCACAAAGACATTGGAACCATAGAACACTCCCGACTTCCGTAAATTAACTGCCTGCCCTGAAGCTTGTTCATAGATAGATAAGATCGAACGGATCTCATGACATTGCTGCTCTGTGGCTTTAAAAAAGAGGAAGGAATCATCGGCAAACAATAGGTGAGATACGGACGGACTGTTACGACGGATAGATATACCAGAAATAGCACGTCGACGCTCAGCGTCGGTCAACAGAGCGGACAATCCTTCGGCACAAATCACATACAGATATTGAGATAAAGGATCGCCCTGTCGCAGCCCACGAGAAGACACGATAGGCTTAAGTTCATCACCATTCACAGAAACCGAATAACTGACATTACGTACACACATCATAATCAGAGTAATCCACTGAGGAGCAAAGCCTAGCGCCAACATCATACCCTGAAGATAACCCCAGTCGATCCGATCATAAGCCTTACTGATATCTATTTTCAGAGCCACATCCCCACCAGCACGACCAGTGCGATTCTTCATGTAATGCATTAGTTCAAAAGCGACCAAGATATTATCAGTAATAATCCGACCTGGAATAAAAGCTGATTGTGAATCGGAAATAACATGGGGTAACACACTCTTCAATCTGTTTGCAAGGACTTTAGCAACTATCTTGTACAACACATTACATAAAGAAATAGGGCGAAGATCACTGACAGAAGTAGGATGATCTACCTTAGGGATGAGAACTATAATCGTGTCCGTCAGTGAAGGAGGAAAATGGCCATCAGTTAACCATGTGCTGCTGGCCGTGACTATATCAGTACCAATCAAGTGCCAGAACTTTTGAAAAAATGCCGGGTTTAAACCATCCGGACCCGGAGCCTTGTCGGGGTGCATAGAGAATACGGCTTGCTGGAATTCATCATAAGAAAATGGTGCAAGGAGCATGGAGTTATCATCGTCAGTGACACGTGTTTGCACCAGGCTCGTAACAGCTGTAAAGTTCACTACATCAGCAGTGTATAGGCGCTCGAAATAGCTGCTAATAATAGAGTGAATGCTGGTTTTGTCGTGCACTAGGTGACCATGGCCATCATCGAGCTCATAAACTGTATTTTTCCTCTTCCTTGAACTAGCAGATAGGTGGAAGAATTTTGTATTAAAATCACCATCCTGTAACCAGAACTCCTTGGCCCTCTGTTTCCATTTGACTCTCTCCAAATCAAGCAAGTTGTTTAACTCATCGCGAGTAACATAATATTCATTGCTGTTAACATGTCGCAGCTTCTCAAGCTTCCTCTTTAATCGTCTCTTTTCATTAGCCAAGAAACGATCGAGATTACGACCCCATCGCTCTAACTCAAGGCACAAATGTTTTTTCTTCTCCATAATGTTACCGACAAAAGACCACGCACTCTCGACAACATGGAAAAGTTCCTCTTGCATGAGCCACTTATTTTCAAAACGGAACCGTCTTTTATTCCCAATCAATACAGAAACATCAGTTGTTAACAATAACGGAGAATGATCTGACACCGGGGCTACTCCGGTCTTCTGCAAAGCATTAGTAAAGTGTTCGAACCATGCTATATTTGCCACTGCTCGGTCGAGCGTTTCACGCACCCAGTTTGGCATTCCTCGACTCCGCTCCCACGTAAAAGGATACCCAAGCCATTCAACATCCTGCAAATCACAGTCTAACAACGCACTACGAAAGCCATCGAATAAAAAGTTTGGACGAGCAGCTCCTCCGATCTTCTCCGAGGTACAAGCTAAGTCGTTAAAGTCCCCTATAACCAACCATGGAACATTAACACCTCGATTCAAAGATCTTAATAAATCCCATGATGCTTGGCGTCTAAAACCCTCTGGATAGCCATAAAAACATGTAAGAAACCAATCAAATCCATCGTCCATCCGAACAGCCATGTCAACAAAATTTTTTGAGTGGCGAACAATATTAATAGAGTGGGAACGACGGGAAAGTATAGCTAAACCACCACTGCGGCCAACACGATCAACTGAAAAACAATACTCAAAACCAATCTGATCACGCAATTCAACAATACGGTCCCCATTAACAAGTGTTTCCATGAGAAACACAATATTCGACTGGTGCTGACGAATCAAATCGTCTAAGGCTTGAACTGTCTGAAGGTTGCCGAGACCTTGACAGTTCCAACTTAAAAGTTTCATTGCATCTGGTCGGGTTGCTCCACGACGCCCGCCAATCTCAAAGATGAATGGACTTGCTGTCCACCGGAACTACCCAATGAATCAACATTTGAAACTCCGGAAGTTATGTCATTCACAGTTCTTTGACGTTTGAGACCTTCACCAGGCATTAAAGGAACTTCTTCAGATATGCCAACATCCATATCAGATTCATTTTTATTTGTATCCGAACTACTAGGGTCCACACTATGAGCACTAGACAGAGGGGTACCATCCTCGTTACGTAACCACCTGCTCCGGGATGGAGGAGGGCGCCGACCATTAGATGCACGAAGAGAGTTGTCCCACCCAAAAGGAGGAACCAGATTAGGGTTACGAAGACGCTCAGGGCACAATGCTTCTCCATGTCCAATGATACCACATATGAAGCAAAAAAGAGGCAGTTTCTCGTATTGAAAGCGAGCAAAGAACGTACACGTTCTAGAGATACAAATCTTCTTCCGACGTTTGAGTGGTAGTCGAACATCGACACGAACACGTATGCGCATAAAGGGGCGATATGTCTTGCCAAGAGATGTAGTATCATATTCTAGGAAGTGACCAATGAAATTGCCAAATTGTTTAGCAAGACCCTCCTTTATTAAACCCGATTGTAAACCATGCACTTGTACCCATAAATCGGTATAAATCAACGGGACCTCCAAAGGAATCTCGCCAGGCTGCAAACGATGCAAAACTAGAAGATGATTTCGAAAATCATATGGCCCTTTGAGCGTTATTCTGTCAACGTCCACCTGATGGAAAAACTTGAAAAGGTAACGTCGGGTACCTATTTCCGTAATAGCTATTCCGGCTTGTGGTTGCCATATGTCTGCTAACAAGTCTTACAGAGCTATGAAATTAACCCTAGACGTAGTTAATAGCGTACCCACCAAGCAAAGTTTGTATTCCCATCCTATATCGCCAACAGGAACAGGAACCTCCCAGTCATCATCTTCACCACCCGTGAGGGATAAGTTAGCAAGGGCGGCATCCATTGCTAACGACGAGGAGAAACGCCGAACGGCGGCGTCACTAGGAAAAACCCTAAAAAGAGCAAAAAACCCTAAAAACGAGAGAAAACCTCGAATTCCCTATATATCAAATTAAATTAAATTATGAATCTTTTTGTATCCTCAAACTTTGTATTCCTAACCTCTAAATCAAACAAAGATTTGAATTGGAATTGAAAAATCACCAACTTTAACTTTAAGCATCACAAGTTCACAACAATAACAATCATCACAATACATAAATTGAACAACGAACAGGAACTAGCATATACCAACTTAGCTAGGGTTAGAAACAAGCCCAATATCCTGAGTTCAGATTTTATGTCTAATATTATGGTGTTTTATTGTGTCCAATAAATCTTAGCCATTTATCTATGTGGATCTCATATAGGTCTCGCGTGAGTCCTGCGTGAGTTCTGCAAAATAAATGACTGAAATTTCATAAGACATAATAAGACAGGGTAATATTAAACAGAAGATCTTGTCCCCAATATCCTATGACACACTTAAATGAGTATATGCACACAATTCAACCAATCCTAGACAATATTCCACAATGTCATGTACTAATCCAGACCAATCACTTTACTTGTTCAGTCTCCGACAATTCCAACGAATTTGGCCTTGTTTTCCGGTCAACGGCGAGATGTTTCCCATCTTAATCATGGAACTAGCAAAATCAGCCCAGAAAGCTTCATAGTTGGAGCCATAAAGCTTCACAAGTCCGTCGGTAAAGCCGCCACTGACAAGTGCCTGATCAGAGTGAAGAAGCCCTTTTTTCTTCAACAAGTTGGTGAAGTAATCGAGGTCGAAGCTCGCAGGATTCGGGCTTAGAGGAGAAAGATTCTGGTCACCTCCAGACACCGGACATGTTCTTCTACGTTCAAGTGCGAATTGACGGTCGATGTTGGTGTCATTTCGGATTCGGTTCTTGAAGACGCCGCACTTGGCGAATCCTAGAGTGTGAGCTCCAGAGAGCACAACAAGGTCTCTCTCGTTAAGACCTTTCTTTTTGAAGTTCTTGATTAGTTCAGGAAGGTCTGCAAAAGGCGATGGGAGGTCAGAATTCGCGGCGGTTTTGCTCGCGGTCGTCGAGTCTCTCCGACCAAGTCGGACACTCCATGTTGGTCCTCCAAGCTGCAAACACACACACACGCACATACATTTTCATGGAACATCGAGAAGCATAAACTAAAAGATCACTAGAAAGATTTATCAGTACCGAGACTACAGAATCACGAGCAGCAACAGCTAAGATATCTGCACAAGAAACTACAGGACGTCCACAAATTCTGTCAACCTCAGCTTTAATCTTGTCGATGACTTCGAAGCCTCTAATGGAGTTGACGTTAGGGCGAGCATTCTTTTCACTGTCAATGGTCGAAGTAGGGTCTAAGAGAACAGACGCGTCACAACCCTGTGAAGAAGAAGAACATCAAACAACAACAAAAAAAAACTTAAAAACTCTTAAAATCCATGTACATTCAAGCACAGAAAGAATGAGAGAACTCGAAATTTACATTGACAAAACAGTCATGGAAGTGCAAACGCAGTAACGAAGCACCCATTCTCGGTTCTTTGGCAACTGCAGCTTTGACAACCCTTTTAATCACAGGCAAAGCTCCGGGACACACTTTGTCATAGAAAGAAGGAGAGAGTTGAGCAGTAGCTAAGCTCGAAAGAACCATAACCAGAAGAAGAAGCAGAAGAGAACAAAGAGGAAGGGTTCCACGTAAATCCATAATGTTTTCTGACCCCTTTGCCTCTCTGTAATCTTGTAGGGTTTGATGATGCTTATAGTTTCAGGTTGGTATGTGTATTTATGGTTGCCAATAAGTTTTGGATGTTTTGGACATGGACAAGAAGATGAAAATGAAGGAGACGAAGAGCAAGTAACAATTCCGAGCACAGACCTGGCAGTTTGATTAAGTCTTGTTTATTACTCATAAAAACACCCATTAGTTGCCAAAAAACTAAAGATTAAAGCGTAATTGGACACATATATACTTCCATTACAACCTTAAGGAAGCTTTAATTGGACTTTTCAGATTAGGCAAAGCAAAACAATAAAGCTTGTGGTTGACTTCTTCTAATCAGTTGCTAAATTAAGGATATATAAGAATACATTAATCAAATTAACTTAGTCAAAAACCCCTTTAATGTTGAGTTCATCGAAGGTTTGTCGGGAACCTGAGAAGAGATCATTAGCGGCCGGCAGGATTAATGAAGAAGTTCATTGAATATGGTTGTTTGTCCTAAGTCTTCAGTTTGAATTGGCTGTTTAAGCAAATCTTTGGATTTGCTTTTTGGAGGTTAATGAATAGTTTTCTTTATTACAAAAATCTTTTTTTAAAAGAGTATTTGCTGTAAAATAAAAAGGCATATTTAAATAGATATGACTTTTTTTATAGTCCAAATATAGTTTTTTTTTTAGCTTTTCAAAATACCTCTCAAGTGATTTTTCTAATAGATTTTTAGATCAATTAATAAACCTATTTTAGTCCCTTTTACTCTTATATTTTATACATAATTATCACAATACTTACAAACTCATCTTCATGTTTATTTTGCAAATCTATTATTTGGCTTTTTATATGTTTTAATATTTATTTTTATATTAATTTTACTTATATTATAATTCATATAAAATATTTGGTTAGATATATTTTATTTACGTTTCATATGATTTAAAATTATATAATAATTAATATCTGTGCTTTGTATATTGTTTAAATATACTTTAAATAATATTTATATATAAATAATTGATAACTTGTATTTTTGTCACGTTAATTCTTTTTATTTCATGTTTTTTTGGTAGACTTTTGTGATGTTTTGTTTATGTTTCTACGATAATTTGTGTCTTTGTATATTCTAGGTGATGAAATATAAGGTTACGCAATTTAGACTAAAATTGACAAAATAAAAACTAGAAAACGCATACGAAAAAGCGATACACAACAAATTAGCTAGGCAATTAAATGGTTCAAGGAGATTGAATGGCACAAAACACGCAACAGAGGCGTCTTGCAAAAAAATAGGAAGTCAACGCACAAGAGAAATAAAAGCATTAAAGTCAATTGAAAAGGGGAGGCAACACGTGGAGGCAAGGATGAATTAAATAGACAAACACAAAAAAAGGCTACAGTAGCATAAGTGGAATTGGAGGCATAAAGGAGGTTAACGGTAACTTTTGAGAACAAAGGAATTAAAAGGTGAGTGGGCTAAGGGAATTAAAAGGTGAGGGGCCCAAATCATTTAAGGGAATAACAAAACCTAGGAGCAAAAAAAGAAAAGGGCGGACGGCAACTTTGAGGAAAAAAAGCTTTGGAACTTGGAAAGAAATAGTCAAAGATTGCGGCGTAAGCTGGAGAAGAGCTGAATAAAGATAGATTGCGGCACTGTGAACAAAGGAAAGATTGATCCCGTTGCGGCAACTTAGAGGAGAATAGTGGATTGATTTCTCATTACAACAGTAGGCGGCAGCAGCTGGGTTTCATCGCACACAACGTGTAGGAGCTGAAGCTGGTTTGTGAAGATTGACCAGCATTAAATTTTGGGACGGCACTTGGAGAGCAATAGAGAAGAACGCACGGGATTGGGCAGTGTGGAGTAGTTGAGTTGAGGCTTGTTTGATAACAGTGAGGTGAACTCTATTTTTATTTGTTAATTTCATTTTTTAATTGTTAGAGACTAGAATTATGTGTGGCTAAGTTTTTAATCTAAACAAGGTACTTTACGTTTGATGCATGTAGTTCGTGAGACTCTCGTGGTTTAATTATTTTCGTAAATTTCTTATGTTTATTTAATCTCTGCGCTTGATCGATTAATTATTGTTGAGTTTGTTGATTAATGAGGCATGTTAATTAATTAACTTAATAATAAATTGCGAATAGATTAGTTAATCCGTGATTCTTTGCTCATCGAGTGGCGAATTAATTTCAATTAAGAGGTTAATGGGATTAAATAATTTAGTCTAAATAGATTCATGGTGTCCGATTCATTGGCTAAGGCGAGATCCATTAGGTTTTTATAATGCTATATAGATTATATTATCTGAAGCTTTACTAGAATAGTCTAATTGGTTAGGAAATAATCATGAGCTTTACTCGGGATTATCGAATAATTATGAATGGATTGGTAGATTTGTCTTTGTTCACGATCTGCTATAACTTTGTCATAGGAATGAGCGAAATTTATATTTTTGTCTACATGATCGAATTCTGATGTCAAACGGAGAAGACTTGGCTAGTTTTTATTCATATTATTTTCAATCTTATTTTAATTTCTTCTTGCGTGATTTCGTGTTTCTAAAATCAATCATTCTCAAATCAAATTATTTTATTTTTTATTTTTTTATTTTCGATTTCGCACAAATAAATAATTCTTCATTAGTCTCATGGTTCAATCTTATTCGCCACTTTACTCGCTTAAGTGTTTTAGAGTAGGAATTTATTTTTGTTGGTTTGACACGCCATCAATAATTTTATTACGAAATAAAATATAGTTAAAATTAAAAGTATTTTTTATTTTTATATTACTAAATAATATACTGTATGAAGTTTATTCAAAAGTTATTTTTTAAATAACAACTAAGCAATCGACTAATTTTTTAGAAAAAATTTTCTCATAAAAAATTTCCAAAAAAAAGTTCTACTAACAAAAACTAACCAAACAGAGGCTATCTGTCTACTTTGTTCTTATATTTTTGGAAGACACGTGTTTATATATATGTACACTGGGTAAGATTGTGCACGTTGATGATCCTCTCCAGATTTTTGTAAAGCGAAGTGCCAAATTATAAAAGATAAAGTTATACTTAACGAACTTGTACTTAATTAATCAGTTTATTATATTACGGTTTATTAAGTCTAAACTTTTATTAAATTTAATTTTAAAACTAAAATTAAATAATGAGACATAATAAATATCCTAACAACACCATTTGTACTAATTCAAAATTTAAAGACTACTTAATTATAAAAACTAGACTAAATATTCGATATTATTTTCTTAATTTTCACATTTCCTTCTTATTTTTAGAATTTCCAATAAAAATAAGATTGACTTGTATTAGGAGGCATCTATCACTACATGATAAGTGCACCCACTATGGCCGGCGTTAGCTTGGAAGCATCTCAACGAACAAGATACCCGCCGGTGAAATCGATTCTTCATCCTGGCACTCGTCCTTAGTTCACTCGAGTATCTTAACAAGATAACGGTTTATAATTAAGTAAATGACACTTATAAGCCTGTTGTTACTCTTCGTATGCCTATTGAGTAAATGGTAATTTATTTTTAATAAAATTATTTTAGGAGTTAATAATATAAAAATAAAGCTATACGTTTAATTTAAATCACTCTCGCATGTCTATGTGTGTTTTAAAATGTTTTAAAAATCAGACTAAAAATTAAATAGATAAGACAAGTGATTTAAAATTTAAAAGATTCAATCGATATTAGACCATCATAAAACTTGCAAAGATTAAAAAATTAAATAATTAGAAATATGATCGTAAGATATTGTCCTTACCTATCAAAGAATTTAGAGTTTAATTAAAAAGATTGTTAAATAAAAGTTAATTGATTTTTTAATTTATTGAAACTTATTAATTTACTAAAATTCTCGATTAATTAATAAATTAATTGATCTTTAACAATAAAGTAAATCGAACTAAAAATTGGATAATTCAAAATTTTTAAGATTGAACCGACTCAAATCTATCAAATTTTTTAATCGTTAATTTTTACTAATTATCCATGTTGCTCCTGGCCCAACCCAAGGCTGGGTGGCCCGTAAGTAGGTACGTGGCCTGACGGGCCAGAGCTGGCCGGCTAGGCTCATCCTTACTTTTTTTTTTAAGTTCAAAATAATGTTACTTTTAATAAAATGACGTCGTTTTTTACCTGTGGTTCAGTTAATTCAGACCAAAAACAGGCCTAAATATACAATTACAGACTGACATCCCTAATCGTCCAGTATGGTTCTTTGTCTTGATAGCTAAAGACGTAACTAGATGCAATGAAGCGAATGTAAGCTGGAGATGAGGATGTTTGGTTGTGGTAGATGAAACAGAAAACCGTATCCGCTCTAGGAGGATGAATGTGTTTGGTTGCAATGGACAGAACGAAAAAATTGTGTCAATGACAAAAATGCCCCTTGTACTTAAGATGATTAACAATGTGTTATGAATTGATAAGTTTATTACGAATGAGATACTTTAGTTAAAAAGTGAACAAATAATAATAATAACAATTTCAAATTAAGATTGAATAATAATAATAATAATAATAATAATAATAATAATAATAATAATAATAATAATAATAATAATAATAATAATAATCATAATCATAATAAAAATAACAAGAACAACAAAATTAATTTGAATGAATAAATAAGGCAACGTGTATAATCATAATTATACATAGTAATAATAATTACAAATTATATGATAATAATAATAATAATAATAATAATAATAATAATAATAATAATAATAATAAGAATACTAATACTAATAACCATAATGAATACAATAATAATAACAATGATGATGATGATGATGATGATGATGATGATGATGATGACGACGACGATAATAATGATAATAATAATAATAATAATATTATTATTATTATTATTATTATTATTATTATTATTATTATTATTGTTATTGTAATAATAAATAGTATGTTATTATCCACACAAATAATAACAATAATAACATTAATGATAATAAGAAAGTAATTATAATTTCTTATTGATAATATTAATTATGTGCAAACACAACATCTAAGCATTCATTAAATCAATTACAAAATAAGTTCAACATACATTCTAAACAAACATCTAAGCATTAATATTTGGGCTGACATATTTGGTTCAACATACATTAACGCCTTAGAATTTAGCAATAATTTGGTTTAGAACCATCCTCACAATGATTCCAATGGCTATGAGTAAAAATACAAGAGCCCATGCCATGTTTGCCTGCACAGTACGAACTTGACTGGCTTGTTCATTTGTTGGAATTGCGGATGGAATCGGAATAGAGGATGGTTCATTGAAAGTATGAGCAATGTCTGCAATGCAACGAGCCGACCTAGATTGATCCATGACAAACGCACTTTGTGCTTCCTCTAATGTTCAATAACCCCTGAATCGAGCATTAGGAAACCCCTCAGTGATCAATTTAACATCTTCCCAATTGTTAAAAATACCAACTTGGCGTCCAGCAAAGACAACATAAAAGCTGAATCTGGCCATATTTTGGTACCTGAAAAAGAATCATATTATCATCATTCAAACACGCAGGAAAATGACAAACATTAAGAAGTTCTAATAACGAAGCATTGATCATATGTAGTCTACTGAAAAAACAAAGTCAGCACATCAAGGAAACAAAGTGAACACATCATCAATACAAAGTCAACACATCATCAACACAAAGTCAACATCACAATCCTAGTTTCATAACAGTACAAATCCATCATCCCATATTAAGCTACTATGAAGGTAGTGACTCCACAAAAAACATCAACTCAAACATCTGGACGAGATCAAACATCGTCATCTAGCAGGTCCCTGACATAACGCAGTCTCTGATCTTCATTTAGATCCCAGAAAAGATTCGCAGCAGGAACATCCTTTGCGAATATCCTTCCAATCTTGATGACTTCTTCAGTGGAGAAGCCTAACTTCCCTAGCTCATCACCTAGCCTCGACCCATGCTATCCTACCATGGCATCAGCAATGATCCTAGCATTTTCTTTCCCACTGTCAATTGCAAGAATAAAAGAGGCAGCAACGTTCTCTAATACTTCGATATCCCTCATCTTCCTTTTCTCTTTGTTTTGTCGGTTTACATCGATTGTTGTCAAGAGGCGATGAACCAAAGACATTGACTGAAGTAGTTGAGGGAGGAGTGACCGATGGGGCTGTAGTATCAAATTGG
The DNA here is from genome assembly GCA_029891385.1 of Erythroxylum novogranatense. Taxonomy (NCBI): domain Eukaryota; kingdom Viridiplantae; phylum Streptophyta; class Magnoliopsida; order Malpighiales; family Erythroxylaceae; genus Erythroxylum; species Erythroxylum novogranatense. The sequence goes on along the minus strand of CM057231.1, from coordinate 97,442,469 downwards.
GTAGGAGACACTATTGGATCAGCTGGTCCTTCACCTTCAGTGTCAGCAGTGTTCAGCTGACCAACAGCATCTGCAGCATCTTGAGCACCTGCCTCCGTTGCTCTGTCTCTCCCAAAAACAAACTTGAGCCTGGGGTAAAGTGGGAAAGGCTTGCCTGGAGTATAATACCTGTTGGGGTGCCCCTGGGAAAAATATTGGATAACGTTAGCATTACAAACTTGTCATTATTACGATACTTTAATAAACAAACGTCAATTTAAAACAATTACCCCCATCCATTCATCCAACACTTGCTTGCTGTCTACCTCAACACATTGCTTGCTTTCGTTCCAACCAAACTCACTGCAATTTAACATGTCAAAGGCTGTTTGATATTTATCCTTCAACCTCTTGTGTTTATTTTTTACGTGCCTCTTGTCAATGCCACATCCAAGAAACTTGTCTTCCATCATTCTAGCAAGTAGTGGGAAAGTATCAGGCTTAAACTGGCCATTATCAGCTCTATGACCAGCAACAACTACCTCCTCCATGAAAGTGACAAATGCCTCTGTTTCAGCCTCAGTCTAAATCCTTGACATTGCACCTAAACCATGCAATGCCATTCCCAAAACATACCATTTCCATAAATGATTAAACAACATACATTGAAACATTTATGGATGTAACAAATTTAAAATTGAATTCAGAGAAAACAATTATGAAACAATTAATTCACTCAATTAAACAAACAATGTATACAATTTTGAACCCATCGAATTACAAACCCTCCATTCAATAAACATAACATGAACTACATGAAAGTACACAATTAATGGTTCCTTCTCCATTCCTCAAACATGTTGTGAGCTAAATCCTCTCTCCATTGACTCCATTCATTAGTTGTGACAACACGATCAACCATTTGGGGCAAGGATGCATCTTCCCCAATTGGTTGGTCCTCATCTTGAAGAGCAATTTGCTCAGTCGGATCGTTAGTCATATGCAACCTAATAAAGTTGTGCAACAGGCAACATGCAAGAATGATGTGAACATGTGTGACAGCTGCATAAAACGATGGATTTCTGAGGATTTTCTATCTTTTTTTCAGCAAACCAAATGCACGTTCAATGACATTCCTTGCAGAAGAATGTCTCTTATTAAAAAGCTCTTCTAGGTTTCTAGGTGCCCTTCCATCTCTTGCCTACTCTTGAATATGATATCTTGTCCCTCTATAAGGTGCAAGAAAGCCAGGACCATTGTTATAGCCAACATCAACTAAGTAGTAATTCCTTACAAGATAATGACACTCTTACTATTGCATTTGTATTCAAACATTTCCAAAAAATATACAAGGACTGATAGTTCTTATGTTACATACCCATTGGAACTTGAAGTCCATTTCGCCTAGTAACAACATCATGTAAAACCCTTGAATCAGATGCTGAACCCTCCATCCAGCAAAAACATAAACAAAGTTTAAGTTCTTATCACACACCCCTAACACATTAGTGAAAATGCGTCCTTTCCTACCTCTGTATCTGGGTTTGTCTAACTGGGGAACTGTTATATCTATATAGGTGTTATCTAGCGCACCAAGGCAACCTTATGAAAAGAATATCGAACAAAAGTAGTTATAGTTTAGAAATGTAATAAAGTCAATATTGGAAGTCATTATAGGTAATTACATATGCTAACCTTAAACCATTTCCATTGACTGTCTGAGCAATCCTCTGGAATTGGTATGGGCTTCACATATAACAGATGTTGTAGATTTAGTACAGCCTTCAGAACACTATGGAAGGCCCTACTTATAGTTTCTCTAGACCTCATAAACCTAACTTGTAATACTCTATTCGATTCATTTTGTGCTAATATTCTTAAGAAGATTAAAACTTTTTTCTTCAATTGGAAAATGACCAGTATTGGGCAACCCACCGTGCACTTGAAGCATTTCACACAATATTTTAAATGCATTTAAGTCCATCCTTAAATCCTAGTGGCTATTCCGATCACCCTCATTTAAGATCCGGTCTATATTAGCTTGCCTACTTGATACTGTCAACGCCCTACTACTTCTAGCATTTTCACTCCTCCTGCATTTTTTTGTGTATATATACAAGCATAGCAACATCACCATTCGCATTAAGTTCAATTGGCCATTCCAAAACTCAAAAAACGCAAGAGCCTTAAAGATAGCATCACGTTTCCTATTATCCATTTATGTAAGAGAATACTGTTTGCACATAATCAAAGCCAAATATTTACCATACACAAGTATCAAGCCACAGTAGAAGAAAATATAACAACTCAATCATGACTGAATTCCAAATAAATTCGAAGCACAAAAGTTGGAGGAAAGCAATTCAAGACATTATCATTTTACTTCATATGGGTTTTTCCTATCATTAGGCTTATTATTAATTAAAGATGAGTTGGAAAACCAGAATACTCTGAATTGAAGATGAGAATTCTCATTCGTACCTTGTGTCAATATAGTTAATATAGTATTATGAATATATAAGATGTCATGTATACTAACTTGTGAGAGTTATTGAATCCATCAACTACCTTTTACGTATATATATAGATAGACATAGGTATAAGATGATTGATTGATTGATAATGAATGATCAATTTTCTGTTTGAAATGGAACAAGCAATTTTCTCCTACAATAATCTGTTTTTCCCAATGATGCATCTCATCATCCTCGTCTGTAGACTCAAGTATACCAGAATGTTCAAGAGGGAAAAGGGGCTGGTTGCATCTGAAATTCATTTGATTTAGTAATAATGTTGTAAAGTTTTAAATTTAAAAGTTATATAAGTTGAACAATTTCTCTAATGCAGATCTGTCATTGAAGTTCGCAATGGACTGACATTTCTGGACCTTATTGTCATCCAAATTAAGGTTTAAGTTTATCTGGCATCCTTTCTTTTGATATGAATGTACTTTTGATCTATTAGTTTATCTTCACCTGCAACTTACAGTTACACTTATTATAGAATCTCAATTCCAAATATGGGTGCAAAGTTCCCCTGCTTCTGATGAATTCATTCAACACTAAGGTCTGACCTATATGTTTAATTCCTTCTTTGGTGTCTTATTGCTGTTTGGCTAACATTTCAGTGTTAAATTGTGTGCTTCTAGATCAGATGAAACAATTAACTTATATTTTATTCCCTTGGATTTACTCCAAGCTTTTGTCCTCGTATTGTTGTTGATGATTTCTTGCCACTGCCAAGCAAAGGACAGACTGGAAAAGATGGATGGTATTCTTCTATATAATGAAAATTTTCTAATGGGGAATGAATATGTGGACACATAATACTATTTCTTTTGTGCATTTGGATTATAAATTCTACTAATACCTGTTTGAGAGATGGACTTAATTATATATTTGGAAGGGAGGTAGGAGTTTAGCAACTGACACATATGAGTTTGTATATATGCCCCCATTGTATATTGGTAAATCTAACTATGCATAGCATATGTGACTATGCATGCAATGGAAATATGCTCATAGTGCTTAGGGTAGTTGATATCTGAAAAGTTGAATTAAAGGCTCTTCAATACAATGCCCTTGTGGTTTCAATATTAGGTAAGCTTTTCAGATATATTTTCATTCGTTTGTCACTGGCTTTTTATTTGATGGATTACCAGGCATGTCAGTGATAAAAGTTTGTAACATCTATGAATTTTCATGAATGAAACTAATTTGGAAACAATGCCCTACTGAAGGCAGCAAGGTACAAGAAGAAAATATAACAACTCAATCTATACTGAATTCCAAATATATCCGTAGCACAAAAGTTGGAGGAAACCAAATTCAAGACATTACCTAATTTATGAATCAAGTTTTTATGAATCGAGTTAAATTTTTTTGGAGTAGACAGGAGAGGATAATAATGTTTAAGAAGCATGCTAATTTAGATTCTACAAGGACAACTAGGGTGACTATTTCACAAGGAAATAGTTGCACCGTGTATTGGTAATGCTAAAATAGTTATGGTTTGGTTTGATAAGTTCACTCACCCATTTTGGAGAAATGACGCGGGAATTATTCTGCTCCAACTCCCACCATTTGTCCATAGCATCTAAAGGCTAAACTCTTGGAGGGAAACGTGACCAATAGCGGGAACAACCAACCAGACGACAGATTATCTAGGTAAAAGAATACTGATGAGCTTTGAAAACTCTAGCATTCACTCTCTTCGGATATTGCCTTAAATTGCTATTCATTTTGGACATTACATTTATTATCTCTGCAAGCTTATGTTCTTAATATATTTCAAACATGAATTTGAAATTGAATACATATTGATATTCAAGCTTATGTTCTTAATATATTTCAAACATAATATATTTCAAACATGATATTCAAACTTGTTTTCGGGCTGTAAACATGGTCTTGCTCTGGATATCCACTTCTGGTAGGCTTTGTTGTTAGTTTGCAATCCATATCTAAAATAACTAAGCCACATTACAGATCAGTCCAAATTTCTCCACATTAGCATTGCCAACTTAGTATATACAATGAATCAGGTGGAACTTAATCGTCAACTATCTGCATGCTTTTGGATTCCCAACTGAGTATATACAATGAATCAAATTTGGAATTAATCTATTAATTACAAATTGCTATTTAATGATTATCCCACCAACTTCTTCATCAGTACTAAAGGGTTTAGGAAATGTTTTCACAGGGATTTGTTTTCGGTGAACAATGTCTGTTCCTATACTAAAGGGTTTAGTTTATTGAATCAGTACACAATCAAACAATAACTTCACATATTAACAAAAGTAAAATTAATAACATAAACAATGAACAGATGACATTTATGTGAAGACAAGTATACACAGCATAATGTTCTGTGTCTTCATCCTAGTTTCAAACAAATGCATCTCACTCAATGCAATGCACCAGTTAGTCAACTGTATTCAGACCAAGCAATTTGGATGGCAATTCCCACAAATATGATCATCTAATTTCAAGTCCTAATGAAGTCTCAGGTGTCAGCTGAATTTGCACCTCTCGTCCCCGTATCCAATTTCTACGGTACAGATCCTAAAATCCCCAAAATGAGAAGATGAGAAGATGAAGACAATGTTTCCAATAGAGGGTCTACGGTACAGACCTAATTCAACCATACCAGAGCAAACACAAGGAAGGAACCAGCGACATTAAAAAGAACAGAAAAACACTTATTTGACCTCCGAAAATTGACAACCGTTTTGGGGAAGAAGAATCGCAGCAAAGACAACACGATCAACGTCACAAAAGCCCTCGGTAATCTGATCTAAGGAACAAAAATACCCAACCCCCAACAAGAAGAAGACGTCAAGTCAAAAAATGCACAATGTCCATTCAATACAACAAAACGCAAACGAACACAAAATGTTGACCTAACGGGGGCGGCGAGATTTTTCCACTAGAGACTTACCGTGCGACAGAGAAGACTACACCGACCACAACCGTGCGACAGTGGAGAGAAGGGCTTGGGAGAGAGCGACGTCAAGGGTAAGGTGGACCGTATTCTCTTCTTGCATACGGGGACGAGAGACAGGCAACATTGTCTTTCATTTAAAAGGTGGACATGATTACTTTGTCTCTATCTACCAGAGACAGAGGACAAAACCTTGGAGACGAAAACCAAACAACAATGGTTGACAAGATTTGTTTGTTTTGTTATCTGTCCCCATATACGAGGAAAGCAACCATACAAGTAGTAAATATACAATTACAGATTTTCATTAACCAACGGAGACTTATTAGGATTGGATTGGTTAAAAATAATTTAAGGTTTGTTTGATTTTTTTGGAGAATTTCAGTTTTTACTGTATTTTTAAATTTAATAAATTTTAATTTAGTTTCTAATTTCTTTTTAATTTTATTTTCTTTTAATTTTTATGGCTTACAAAATTACTAAACATTGTTATTACTAATATAATTATTCAGTTTATTTTAATTTTATAATGAACTTAAAATTTAAAAACTGCGTTAAAATATTTTTAAATTTTATAATCATTTAATAAACATATTAAAGATATAAAATATCTTTAAAATGCATTAAATAAAAATTTTAAATATTTATTTATGAAATAACCTTTTAAATATCAAAATTTTAGTTGTAAATAGTAACATATTTGTTTAAAAACTAAAAGTATATTTATTTAATATAAAATTAAACCTAATTTTTATTAATATTTAATTATTATAAACAAAATTATTATTATTATTATATCATTATTAATAAGAAATAAAATGTTATTTTATTTAGAAACTAAAATCAACAAAAAATTAAAAAAAGAACCAAATAAAATTTTAATATTCTCTTGGTAAACAACAATGACAGCAGCACTAAGAATGTTCAGAACGAATCTCTTGTCTCTTGGTAAACAACAATGACAAGCAACACTCAGGAAGATTCAATCTCACACTTTATTATTTTCTCACATCTCCACTCAACACAAAATAGTAACACGGAAAAACAAATTCAGTTCTTAGAAAGACCAGTTCAATAATTGATCCTCCTGCAATTGGTCCTGATCTGTCCACTCGTGCCAGTAAGTGGACTGAGGTTTCCCATTTTGATCATGGCATTGGAAAAATCTGACATGAAAGTCTCTGAATTGGAAGCATAAAAATTAACTTGAGAATCTGTGGAGCCTCCATTAAAGAGCTGCTGATCAGAGTGAAGCAGACCTCTTTCGTTCAACAGGTCGGTGAAGTAAGCATTGTCGAAGGCTGTCGGGCTCGTGTAGTCGAGAGGAGCAAGATTGTCGTCACCTCCTGTGACGGGACAGTTCAATCTTCTTGTTTCTGCAAAAGAAGGGTCTATGTTGGTCTCGTTGTAGATCCTGGTTCTGAAATTTGTGCATCTCGCTTGTCCTATCGTGTGACACCCTGAAACAGTATTTTCCACGAAATTCAATCATTGAAGTTAGAATTTTCTTTTATATTGAATTACAACTAATTAGTATTAAAAGATGTAGCAGATGTATATATAAACCTGAGAGAGCCACCATTTCAGCAGCAGTGAAACCTTTGTTAGAGAAGGAGGAGATGAGACCGTTAAGATCAAGAGTTGGTGGAGGAATATTTGTAGCAGCCGCATTAAAACTTGCAGTGGTTGAGTCTCTTCTTCCCAACTGAACTGTCCAACTAGGTCCACCCAACTGAAACCAAACCAAAACGTAATTAGCTAGGTTGATATGTTCTTGACCCGACTCAGTACTCGATCAATCCGAACTTGGTTTGATTGATAAAATTATTGTGATTTCGATTTATTGCTTACAGCGACAACAGAATCACGAGCTACAACAGCCAATATATCAGCACAGGAGACCACACCAGGACACACATACTCTACTTGGGACTTGATAGTGTCGATGACTTCGAAACCTCGAGCAGAGTTGTTGTTGGGAGGTGATGTCTTCTCGCCGGTGAAATCGGCGGTATCATCCAAGAGAACGGACGCATCACATCCCTGTTTGATCAAGAACTATTAAAACCCTAAATTAAAGAGAAAGATATATGCGAGAAGAAACAACAGAAAGACTTGCATTCACAAAGCAATCATGGAAGTGAAGTCGGACAAGGGAAGCTCCCATGCGAGCCTCGTTCGACACCGCCGTGTTCACGGCTGTTTTAATGACGGACAGTGCATTCGGGCAAGTTGAACTGTAGAAAGTGGAAGATAACTGAGCAGAGGCAAGTCCAAGAAGAAACAGACATAACCATAACCTGTATTTGAGAGTTGTTAACGAGGAAGCCATTGCAAAGAAGTGTATTTGTTAGAAGAAGAGAAGGGCTCTAGCTGAATTTGTGTTTGATCACCCATATTATAAGGGCTCCAGCTTGAATGTCTTGCAGATTCTTCCATAGTTGCTGAGTCAATGTTAAAACAGAAAAATATAAATATTCATAACAATAACAGGTCAACTGGGGAAAATGGAGCTCAAGTGCTACATAATTAATCTCTTATGGATTATATTTACTACAATAAATTTAACAGTATCAATCTAAATCATCATTAAAAGTCTCTTAGAGATATATAAACAAAGCGCGTTTCGAAACGCCTCATGTTCATGCATGCGTGCATGCTGATGTATTTGGCCGAATAAGAAACCAGGAATTGGCTTGGTGTAGAAAGTATGGAGGTCCCGTTGATGTAATATCGTAATTAGAGACTTCTTGACCATATCTTGTGCAGTCATTATTAGGATAGATATCAAATTTTGTTAGAAGTACCTAACTGATCCTAAAAAATTAGCTCAATAGGGGAAAATTTGCACACTATTATAAATTGTTTAATGTTATCATACTTGTGCGATGTGAGATTCTTGACACACCCTCTCAATTCAGAGCAGGACTGGACATCTGATGAATATATTAGGCAAATGAACATAATCCCAAACTATCGAAACAAACCAGCTCTGACACCATGTTAGAAAGACCTAACTCACCCCCAAAAGCTAGCTCAAGAAGAGCACAACTATGAGAGCATTCAACAATTTATAATAGTGTGCAAACCTCCTTATCTTGAGATGATTTTTGGAGGTGAGTTAGGCATTTCTAATATGGTATCAGAGCAGGTTTGGTCCGGATTATTAATTTTTCGGTTGTCCGTTTGGATGTTCAGTCCTAGCGACCCAGTTTGGTTACTACTGCGTATATTTCAAGTGACAATTAGATGTTTAGTCCTAGTTGCTGGAGGGGGAGTGTTAGAGTATCTCATATTTTCTATACATGAAAATGTTAAAGGGTTTATAAGTGGTAAGGGTCAACTATCTAAACAACTAATTCTAGTTATTTAAACAATGGTTGACCCAAGCCTAATTCTTGATAGTAGACTCTACACTTTGCCCACATTAAAAATTCAATAAAATTGTTGGGTATGATCCCCATACTTACCAAAAATAATCAATGTAATCGTAAAACCATTGACCGCTCCTTCCAATTAAAACCAAACCTCCAACTTCTCTACCAATTCCCTTGTTTAGATTGGTTATTATACCAACCCCAATCACTAAAAAACTGCATATGGACCTTGTTGACAGTGAAATGCTGAATTTGATTATTGACTAAGTTATGGAAATAGGATAACTTTAACTAAACATTAAAATGAACCAAACCCACATAAATTATCATGTAATCTTGGATGTTAATTATAGTAATTGCAATGTTTAACAGTGTTACAAGCCAAAGCAGATGCGTCATTGGCCAACCTAACCCTCGCTTATGACAAATTAAATTGACATTAAGTTTCAGAGGCTTGTTCAAATATACAAAAGGCACCTTATGAAAGAAACACGATAAGAAAAGGAAGCGTGTTTAAAGGGAGACTTGATTCATAAACTATTATAAGAATCTCAAAGCATAGTTTATGCTCTGTTTTTAAACTCGGACTGGACTGGTCGGTTCAACCGGTGACCGGTCGGTGATTCGGTCCGATTTATCCTTTAAAATCGGCTATAAATTGATCCAGTCTGAACCGGTTAAAATCGGGTCGGTCCGACCGGTCTGACAATTATTTTTTTAAATTTTTTAAAATTTTAAATATTTTTAATATTATATATAATTATTACGTCACACCGATTCGACCGGTGATTGAATCGGTCGAACCGGTTAAACCAATGATCAATAAAATCATCGATTTGATGACCGATCCGAGTTTCAAAACATTGTTTATCATAAGCTAGAGACTTGGGATATAAGTTGTTTGATTTCAGAATTAGAGTGATGTATACGGATTGAATGATTTGGTTGAAGATAGAAGTTCATCTATATAGTATTCATTTCTTACCAAGTCAAAGTAAAAGGGAGTCAGTAGTGATATGGCCAGGCAATGTATATCTAGATGAAGAAATTTCTAAGGACCCCACACGCTTTGCTATCCTCGGCAATCTTTAGGGTTGTACAGCATATATAAAAGTCGAGAATTAGAAAATATTAAATTGTTAATTTATAAAATAATTTATTCAAATAATGTAATTTATAATTTATTATTATGTAGAAAGTAAAAATATAAACTTTTCCGTTTTAAAAAAGTTATTTTTAGTTTTCAATTCTCGATAAAATTCCTATCCTTCTTTTAAATTTTGATTTAAAAACTAAAATACATATATTCTATTTATATTAATCAAATGTTATTTATACGATACTTTAACTCAATTCTTAAATTTATATTGAACTCATTAAATTTGACTCAAATTAATAATTTATTATAATTATTTAGTACGAGCTAATTTAAGTTACTATGTTAGTGGCATTTAATTGGTCCGTGTTTGACGTTGATACTGCATGCATTTTATCGATGTTTTTAGTTGAAGTCTAAGATAATTTTTTTTGAATTGGAAATTAAAATAAAATTTTCTTAAACTACAAGAAAGAGGTTTGTATTTCTTTTAATAATATGCATTTAACTATTTATTCAATATGTGCTCAATTATTTCTTTTCCATGCATGCAAATGTGATTTAAGAAAGAACACAAATAGACATTGTGGAGATGGATCGATGCTATTTTAGTAATGTGAACTATAGGATTTTGATATCATATAATATAATCTCACCAATTTAACAAGACTTATGTCACGAATCACAAAATTTGCATCCATAATTACATACTAATATAGGACATTGATTAGGTACTTGTCTTGTTGTAACAACATAGAACTTCCCAACACCTAATTTTCAGGGGCTTATATGATAATCTTGAATTCGTATTTGTGACTTGAGATTAATGTTTCTTCTCCGATCCTTCGATGTATGATCGATATTGACAATCCATCAAACACTAATAATTAACTAAATGCATCGAATTATAGTAATTTGTCCTAGCTCGCCCAAGACAAAGATAATTAATCATGAAACCTGCTTAGTTACGAATAGCATGATTATGATGAAAGATAGGCTTTTACGGCCAAATCTGGAGTTGAATCAAGTCCAGTTTTGGATTCATATCCATAGGTGAGCCACTATGGGCTTATAAAGCTAAAGTAGGCTTTTGAATTCGAGTTTTAGGTGACAATAAAGGTCTATAAGAAAAGAAAATGACAAAAATAAAATATAAATTGAAAACAAATAAAAAAATTATTCCTGAAAAGAAACATATTTTACTATGAAGAAGACTCAGAAAAATATAGGAATGAAGTAACTTGAAACCCTATTGTCTATTAAACTCTTTGTACTATTGTCTATTAATCATGTAACTCTTTTATTATCTTTTCTTAATTCATAATTTAAAATAACATTGTATTGAAACTTAAGAATTTTAGTATTACATCATTTAAAAAATAGATGAAAATTTATTGATAAAAGAATTATTGAAATAGTTAAATAATATTAAATAAGGGTAACTTATAATTTTAGAATATAAGAACTAAAATATTAAAAAAACTCAAATTAAAGAAGACCTTGGTCCTGTTTGGCAAGAAGAAGATATCATTAACTGTTATTTGATTTTATCATTGGTTAATTGATAAATGATTCTATCAATTGATTGACTAGTAGATAACATCGTTATTTATTAAAGATGTTTAGTAAAATTATCTATTTAACATTAGTTGTTGATGTGTAAAATAACTTATGAGGATATAATTTTAAAAATTATAAGGACATGAATATTATATTTCTTAATATTTAGTTGAATATTCTTATAAGAATTTAGAATTATATGTTTATATATAACTTGGTCGATATATTTTAATGAAAATCAAATTATTGAATATTGAGAGATACCAAGGTAGGGGTATGCTTAGTGGAGCTCATACACATTAACATAAACAATTTTAAATGTCTAAATAATCTCTTAAGAAGATGACAAATAACTTTCAACTTGGTTATATCCATACAAGACAAAAGAAACACTAGATTACAAATTGCTTTCATGATTACTTTCCCAAGGAAGAAAGAAGATTAAGTCGGGCAGGACTTGTTTAAAGTCAAACTCGACCTAAAAGTTTATATTTAAATCTAAAATTTAGATTAAAATAAATTAAAAATGACATCATCTTATTAAAAAAGATGTTATGTATAATTTTTAGACTTCGAATTACGCTTTAACTTTTCTTCCATCCTACTCCCAAGTTTGTCTTCGATTAGTTTACACATCTACACGAAGAAATGACCAAGAAAGGGCCTGCTTAGTTAGACCTTGAAACTCATATAATATGAAACTCTAACCCAAGTAAAAGGACAGACATCGAACAAACATATGAGCACTGCTTCTACCTAATCTTGCTCGTTATTGTCTCTCCATTTATTGATGGCTTGAAGCACAGCCTGTTCAACCATTTCACCATCTATGCTATCAACATTCTGCAGCACACAGAGAGATTATTCCTTATTAAGAACTCGACGGGGAGTCCTCCTTCTGGTACAGTATCATGTCTACAATACAGTTCATCCTTCTTCTTTTTTTTTTCAGGGACGATCACTATTATAATACTTAAATTCAACAACTTCGGGAGCAAACTTTGATTATATATAGGGTAAAAGATATGAAATTCATTAGTAGTTTAAATTTTTTAAAAAATTGTCAGTTTTAAAATTCTTTTGTAATTTTAATTTTAAAAATTATTCTCTTAAACTTTAATGAAAAGTAATGATGAAATAAATGTAACATAGAATAGTTAAATGATCTTATTTATATGACAATTCATTATAGCTTCTATACTTGAATCTAACTAATAATTTATTTTAATTATTTTAAATTAGTAATTTAAGTTTAATTTAATTGGTTCAAGTAAAGTTTAAGAGATTAATTAAGTTACTATGGTAGTGATATATGATTAGTTCATATATTATATGCATATGCAATGTGTTTCATGTTATTTTTAAACAAAATTCTAAGAGAATGAGTTAAAATTAAAAGAAATTTTTAAAATTGCTTTAATTACATAGTAGAGATTTTTTAATTCTTATATATATATATATATAATACAAATATTGGGAAACTACAGAAATGACTATTCTCCATAGTTGTGAATTGCAAAAATGGAATTATGAGTGAGTGAAAGAGCAGTTTCTTACTTCTGCTCCAACAGCTTCGAGTTGGAAATTATCTGAACAGGAAACCCTAGCATCGAGCACCTCAAGACGAATTTCATCGAAAGCTTCCAGGATCGATACCAGCAATCCAGGGCAATTTTTTTCTGAGGAGACATTGATAAGGAAACCCTTTTCCAGGGTTTCCACTGTAACCTGCTGAAATATTACATCAGAACAAGAACTTGTAAACAATTTGATAAACACCAAGATCTCATAAACTATATTGTAAGCGAAAAAGCACCACAGGTAATTGATTCAGAGAACTTGTAGCTTCTGTAGTTTCCATTTCTTGGTTCAATGATTCCACTTTTCCCTTCAATTCTTCTATATATTTTGATGCATCTACGAGAATGGAGGTTTTGTTTTCCTGTCATGCCAGGAAAAAAAAAACCAGAAGTTTTAGTAAAGAAAGAACATCAAGTATTTAAACTGCTCAAAAACGAAATCAAACACAGAATCACAAACTCACGAGACACCAAAAGAATTATTCCCACATATCAAAACAAGGAAAACTAAGGACTTCTTCTCATTTGGTTTGTGCTCTGTTCAAATGAGATTCCAAGCTTTTACGTGCTCCTCCAATGGAATAAGAACAACGAAAGCAGAAAAAAGAAACTTGAAACTAAAGCTTGAAGAGTTTAGTTCGGCATATGTACAGCGGTAGAGTGTGTAGCGGCACGAAGCAACTGTAGCTTCTCGTATAGAGCAGCCTTCTTTTGCTTCCTGGAAGCCATATTAATGATTCTGTCCCAAGTCCTTTCTCTTGATTGCTTTCCCTTTTCATTTTTCACCGCACGTTTCAGGCGATCTTATAGAGAGAGTCTGCACGATTCCTTATTTGCTTAATTTGTTGGTTTCTAGCATGAGACCATGAGTTCCTCATCTTCTGTTTCCCCACACGGAAATGTTGTAATTTTGTTCCCTTCTTTTTTATCAATCTGTATTTAATTACTATGTTCATATTAATTTGAGATTATGGTATTCAATCCAAGGATTTCATTAGAAAATTTTAGAGACCTTGCCAAATTTGAATAGATTGTATATGTTAATATCTATTATTTTGCTATTAAATTTGAAAGTCTTTTCAAAATTTTCATTAACTAGGGTTTCTGTTATGTATATTACAGTCCGATCGAACATTGATTGGCATAAAGAAAACACTTATACTTTATGAATTAGCAGGAAATAGTGTATATGTTCGACAAAGGGTTTTTCTCAAAGAACTGAGGGGGAGGAGACAAATGGATGATGGGGAAAGAGATAGAGATAGTAGAATCGCCCGTGAGAAGAGTTTGGAGGGATACACATATACATACGTTTTTTGACAGCTAAACATCATTTGACTCTTCCTTCGCTTGTTTCGATGCAATACTCGACTCTTAGTTATTTTCATCAGACATAAGTCAGTCTGTGTGTGTGTGCGTGTTTTTTTTTTATATCTATCTTCATTTAACTTATGATGATCAATCACCAGTTGATTAGATTCCCTTCTCTCTTCACGTACTCAAAACCCTTTGCAGATTCAACTATCAATCGAACGTGTCTTTCTTCCTCCACGTGATATTCTACTCTTCTCTCCAAGAATACGGGTATGATCAAATGTAAAGAACAGAATGAATGAAAAAATATCATTCCTTCCTGTGTATAGACAGTTTACAAAAAATATCCAAGAAGTTCTTATATACAAAACTACCTACTTATATGACGTAGTACTACTGTAGCTAAACTAAGTTGTATCCAGCTAAGTTAAAACACTATTTACATGTTATATATATCAACAACCCCCTCTCAAGTTGGAATTTGGTAAAAATCAACCAAACCCAACTTGAATTTGAAAAAATTGAACAAAGGTGCATTAAGAGCTTTTATAAATATGTCTGTTATCTGCAAAGAAGAAGAAACGTAAACTGGTGCCACTAAACCTTCCTTGAGTTGTTGTCTAACCACCTGACAATCAATGTCAATGTGCTTAGTCCTCTAATGAAAAACAGGATTAGCAGCTATATATAATGCAGCTTTATTGTCACAATGCAAAGAAACCGGAAGCTGGAAATGTACTGCCAAATCTCTAAGAATAAAAGAAATCCACATAAGCTCAGTCACAGCATCAGCCATGCTCCGATATTCCGCCTCAGCTGATGATCTGAAAACCGTAACTTGCTTTTTACACTTCCAAGAAACAAGAGATTGTCCCAGAAAAACACAATAACCTGTCAAAGATGTTCTACTATACATACATGCTGCCCAGTCTGCATCGTTATACACAACAGGCTGAAAACCTGTCGAGACTGGATAAAACAAACCCAACGATGGACATCCCTTCAAATACTTCAACACATACATGGCACAATTCCAATGAACTGTTCTAGGAGCATGCACATATTGACTCAACTGATGCACTACATAGGTGATATCTGGTCTCGTAAACTCCAAATATAGCAATCTTCCCACTACTCTTTGATACTTGGAAACATCCTCAAGTAACTCCCCTGATTCACTACTAAGTTTTAACCCCTTTGGTATAGGAGTCGTAACAGGCTTGGCACCCATTAAACCCACCTCAGAAATAAGATCCAAAGTATACTTCCTCTGATTCACATAAGTACCAGCAGAAGACCGCGCAATTTCCAATCCAAGAAAGTATCTAGCTGGTCCTAGATTCTTGATAGTAAACTTCCGATTGAGAAAAGTCTTCAAACGAGTAATTACCTGTTCAGAAGTACCAGTCAGCAACATATCATCAACATACACAAGTACAACCACAAATTCTGCCCCTCCATGATATACAAATAAACAATTATCATGAATCGATTTGTAAAACCAAACTCTAACAAAGCAAGATCAATTCAATATTCCATTGCCTTGAGGCCTATTTCAAGCCATAAATCGACCTCTTCAATCGACACACTTCTCCTTGTTTCGCCTTAGCATAACCATCAGGTGGCAACATATACAATTCTTCATCAATAAATCCATGTAAAAAAGCATTATTAATGTCTATTTGACGAAGAACCCACTGTTTTGCAGACGCCAAAGCTAAAACAATTCTCACAGCAACTGTTTTAGCTACCGGAGAAAAACTATCAATATAATCTTCACCCTCCACTTGATTATAACCCTTGGCTACCAATCTTGCTTTATACTTGTCAATAGACCCATCAGGATGTAACTTGGTTTTAAAAACCCACTTCGAGCCTATAGCCGACTTCCCTAAAGGCAACTTCACCAATTCCCATGTGTGATTATCCTCTAAAGCTTTCAACTCCTATTGCATTGCACTCTCCCAATGCAGTTTACCTTTAGCTTCTGAATAAGACAAAGGATCATCAATCTTATCAACCTTTGCTAAAAAACATTTATATTCAGAAGAAAACTCTACTGGATCTAGAAAAGGATAAACCATAGGAGTATAACAAGTGGGTTGCTTCACTGTAAGTGTCCTCTGTTGTGACTGACTTCTAGTAACGTTGTTTGTTACAAAATCACTTAACCAAGAAGGTGCATTTCTTGGTCTGGAGCTTCTTCTGATCTCTGTTGATGGTTGCCTCTGGTCTGCCTGATCTACTAAGACGGCATCTGAATCTGCAGACCTAAAATCTTCCTCTGATTCTGGTTCGTTAGCATCAGGCATTGTCAAAGTCGTAGCTCTAGATTGTGTTGAAAATGGAACTTGCATAACATCAATTTTCTGCAGCTGCTGTGAAGTTTCTAAACCAGAATGAAAAGGAAATTTGTCTTCATGGAAGACAGCATCTCTAGCAGTAATATAATCTTTACCATCAAGATCATAGAGCTTGTAACCTTTTTGTCCCACCGAATGTCCCAAATATATGCACCTTCGAGCTCTAGCCGCAAATTTATCCTTTTGTGGCTGCACATCTGTAGAGAAACAAAGATAACCAAAAGATCTAACAATATCATAGTTAGGTTCTTTTGCTGACAATAACTCATAAGGTGTTTTCCAGTTTAGAGATGCAGAAGGCCATCTATTTATGAGGTAAGTAGCATGTAAAATACTATCACCCCAAAATTTCTTAGGTAAACCAGATTGAAACATCAATGCCCTTGCAACTTCAAGAATGTGTCTATATTTTCTTTCTACTGTCCCATTCTGTTGAGGCGTATATGGACAACTTCTCTGATGATGAATACCTTCCTCTTTTAATAAATCTTGAGTCACATTACTTAAAAACTCTGTGCCATTGTCAGATCTCGTAATCTTCACACTACTAGAAAACTGAGTTTTTACCATAGCAAAGAAAGTCTTTAAGATGTAACTCACTTGTAACTTCGAAGCCATAAGAAAAGTCCATTTTCTCTTGCTATATTCATCCATAATCGTGAGGAAATAATGTGCTCCAGATAAAGAAGCCTGAGCATAAGGACCTCATACATCCACATGTATCATGTCAAAAATGTTAAAACATTTAGTATCACTAGTTGGAAAACTCAATCTGGTTTGTTTGGCCATTGAATAAACTTCACAATTCAAGTTTGTAATAATATTCTGTAAACCATTACAACAAGAAAACTTCTGCATTACAGAATGAGATGGATGACCTAGCCTTCTATGTAAAAGTTCACAATGTACCACTGCTGTTTTATTTATCACACAAGCAGTTTCAATCTCCTTCTTGTTAGTCTTCAGACAACTAAGTGTATCTCCATTGATGACATACAAATTGTCCTTTACTTCTCCAAAACAAAATTGGCTGTTAGTCAAGAGGTCCTGTAGAACACAGTGAGTGTAATAGCATGTAAGCCTTATTGGTGCAAATTTAACCAGTTTACTTACTGAAATCAAGTTGTGGCTGAAACTAGGAACAAATAACACGTTATGCAATATCAACTTATCACTCAATGCTACATCTCCTTTATACTGAACATCAACAACCACTCTATTTGGTAAATGCACTTTAGTCGGTTTTGAAACTTCATAGAATGTCTGAAACCATTCTTTTCTTGTGCATATATGTGTGGAAGCAACAGTGTCAATTATCCAGTCATCACGTTTTGCATATACAGGAACATCCATATGTGAATTCACTAACAACATACCTGCATGCTCAACATTGACAAAATTCATGCATTCAGTATCAACAATTTGTTTGCCTTTGAGGATCTTCGAAAGCTCTTGTTGAATCAGCTTTGTAATGTCAACACCATTCCTCTGTTCAGAAATCTCAGCAAAAGGAACTTCAGCTAAGTGAACCTGTTTACCCTTTTTATCTGATTGAACACCCTTCTTTTGTTTCAACTCCTTCCACCAATCCGGATAACCATGAATTTTAAAACAAGAATCCCTCTCATGACCCTCCATATTACAATGATCACAATACTTATCCTCTTTCTTTTTAGTATCCCTCCTTTTAAAACTTCCTTTGCCTATATTTCCACTCTTAACAAACATAACACTATTTTCCACTGAATCAACATTCTGCATCTATATGTGTCTCTGTCTTTCTACTAGTGCAACCATAGAATATACCTTGTCAATACTAGGTAAAGGATCGGATGCTAAGATTTGACTTCTGATATGATCAAAAGACTGATTAAGCCCCATCAAAAATTGCAATACTCGATGCTTCATTTCTGTTGCTTCTAACTTCTTGTTCAGTCCACAATTGCAGCCACTACATTGACACATGGGCATCGGCTCCAACCTATTCAACTCATCCCAACATTTTGCTATTTTGCTATAATATACAGCCAGAGAATTGTTCCCTTGTTCTGTAACATTGATCTCCCTCTGTATTTGATAAATTTGAGGACTATTATTCTTATCCCCAAACCTTTCTTCTATTCGATCCCAAAGAACTTTGGAATTAGTACTGTATATAAACGCATCTGCAAGATCCTTCTCCATAGAATTCAAAATCCATTGCTTTATCATACAATCAACCTTCCTCCACCTTTTATACTCTGCAGTATTCACTGGTACAATTAAAGAACCATCAATGAACCCTAACTTGTCTTTTGCTTCTAACGAATTCATAATCGAAAAACTCCAACTCATGTAATTGGACCCAGTCAACGGCGACGTCACTAACACCATTCCTGGATGATCTGAAGTGTGTAGACGATAGGGATCCTCCTCCTGAAACTCATTCCTACTTGCATATTGTCGAGAATCTGCCATTTCTCCCAAAAAACCCAGCTAAGTTGTAAACAACTCTTGATATCCAAAGAAGCAACAAAATACTTCACTGCAACACCCGGCCTCACTATCAGACGTCGATCTTAGTCTATCGGCTTTGATACCATGATCAAATGTAAAGAACATAAACTATTTGGTGAATGGAAAAATATCATTCCTTTCTGTGTATCGACAGTTTACAAAAAAATATCCAATAAACTCTTATATACAAAACTACCTACTTATACGACGTAGTACTACTATAGCTAAACTAAGTTGTATCCAGCTAAGTTAAAACACTATTTACATGTTATATATGTCAACAGGGTAGAGATGGTAATGGTCCGGAGCAAACTCGGATTATACAAACCTTTTTATCCAGTTCGAGCTTAAGTTGAAGTTGTTGTATTCATATTTTGAAGACAAACATTTCATATTATGAGTTTCTTAATTGTCTTCTTCTCCTTATCACATTTCTATTACAAAATGTTTCTCATTCTTGTAAATAAATTTCTAAAATCTGAAGATATGTGAGCATTGTTAGGGTCCTTAACCACCTGATTTTTTAATATAAATTAGGGAAAAGAATGTTTTACTAATTAATAAATTAACACTATTACGATATTTCTTAAGAAAATAAATAATGATAAGAAAGATCACGTAGCAATTTACTTGGTTCGATAGCTTAATTGCTATCTGCAAAGGTATCATAAGTGGTTCCATTAAGATCAACAAAGAAGAAACAAGTTATAAGAAATAGAGTGCTTTTAAAACACTTGCAAGAGTCCCTTAGGAACTCACTAGTACTCCTTGTAAGTACTCTAGCAACTCTCTAATAACTTCTTAGGAACTCACTAGTACTCCTTGTAAGTACTCTAGCAACTCTCTAATAACTTCTAATCTTCTTTTCGTAAGTCTCTCACAGGCTACTAATGAAAAAAGATGTATATATGTGTGACTAATGCCAATATCTTTATATAGGCTGCATGTAAAAGTTGCAACTTACAAAATCTTCACCATAAAGGTATGTATCATGTGCCTCTCACGTGCATGACTTAGACTTGTTTCTTTGTTACCTTCGATTTTAGTTTTCTGTTGATGTAAGAGTCTACGACACACATCCAAAAAATCCCTAAATCTCAAACTCACACTCTATAAGATCGAATCTGTAGTCTTGTGTTAGAAATTGGTAGAGAAACGCCAATTACTTCACATAAATTAATCGATTTTTAATAATTATTATTATTAAAATAAATTAATATAAAAAATTAGTTGGTTCAAGTTTTCACACTTAAACTTTTTGAATCGACTCGGTTTTTAAATCAACACAAGCCTATAAATGATAAAACCTTTTTTCACAGCAACTAAGACAATAAAGTCATAAACTATTTAAATCTCTCTTTTGTAATAAAAATGAATCAGAAAATAATTTTAGCATCTGTCCTAATCTGTATATCACGAGACTTGAACCCTAACCTCTTGTGTCTTGATGCACTTTTTTATCTGTTTCTTCTCTTGTTTTTTTTTGTTTTTTTTTTTTGGTCTACAAGTTGGTGATGATGCACTTTAGAATAACCACACCGATCATTTTTATTTTGGTATCGAGATATTCCTTTCTCGAACTCAAGCTTTCCAACAAATTAAAGAAACACAGCTACGTAAAACCCTAGTTAGCATAGGTTCAAGTTGTTGCTGACGGCTCATGGAAATTCTAACCAATGTCTAAATTAACTCTCCATCATGCATGCCCCTTAAAGAACTTTTGTCATGTAATACCGAGGTTTGCTGTTTTAAGAACCATGAGTCAAGTTTGTAATTATGACTATAATATTATAATTAGACTTAATGATACAAGATTTCATTCTTTCTAAAAGAATCTTAAACTTTAAATTTGTTAAATTGTTTTGTAATTTTGAAATTTTATAAAATCCTTCGTTAAAATTTTTACAATTTGAAGAATTACAAAATTACACTACAAAAGAGTTTTGTATCTTTAACTCTTACAATTATAATTAAAATTCTAATTATTGTTCTAACTATCAATAATTACATTGGCATTCTTTAAATTCACAAATTATATAATAATTACAAAATGTATATTATGTGTACTTGCCTTTGGATTATACATATCAATCATGTTAGGAGCATGTGAATCCCAAAGCCATCAACTTGTCCCCATGCCACAAGAACAAATCCCAACGTACCCACCAATTCACATGTATGGCTATGGCTATTAATATTTCACAATAAAATAGTATATCTTAAAGGCATACAACAACCAGCTTGCTCCTAAGTTTGTCGCTTCCCCTATTTCCAAGTCTCACTCCAGCTTAGGCTTTATAGGTGTCTACGATGCTAAGGGTCTTTGCGGCTATCATTAGTTCTACCTTGTCTTGCTCTTATATAAATATACATACTGTCTATTCATTGTTTAACCCTTTTTTCTCTTGCATATGTGGGTAGAGATTACTGTTTCAAAACAGCTTTGCTCTATTCGTCATTCCTTTTACAGTCTTTTGATCGAAGGTTTCCACAATTGATTATGGTATTGTATATATATGCAATTTATATTTACTATTTATTATTCATTTGTATCATTTTATTCAATAAAATTGGATTAGAATAAACTCTCTTGTTTAGTTATATAATAGAGATGGAACAGAAGAAGAACCATCAATTATAACTTAAAAGAATACGATTTTGTAGACAAAAGAAAGGTTGAAAGGAATATTTTATCGAGATAATCATATTTGTTTTGATAAATATGCTTTGAAAACTTGATATAATTATAAGTAATTTGTGGATGAGAATTTTATTTTGTACTTTAAGATTAGTGATTCTTTGCATAACTTTTTTCCATAAATAGATGAAAAAAAAAGCACTAGCCAATTGCTAGCCTACCCTTTCAAGCACGATTCAAAAGCATAAACTCGATAGAAAATCTTGAGCATTTCATTTCATATACATATCGAGACAAAACGTTGATGTGAACAAATCTCCTTCCGAGTCTCTTAATTTAAGAGGTTTGAAAGAGTAGTAATAAAAGGGTTGTAATTTATTTAAAATACTACAACAACATCACTCCACTACACAAGACTCGTAGCTTTGTGGGAGTCATGGGCAGGGACAGAGTCAGACTCGACTTTAAGGGGGGGCCAACTTTAAGGGGAGGCCAGTGTATCCAACCCACTTGAATAATGACTTTAAAGTTTCAACCGTAACTCCTTTTAATATTTAATGTTTTATTTATTTGATTTAAAAAAAACAAAGGATATTGGTATGATAATTAAATTTAAAATTTAAATGTTATTTATTTAATTATATAAGTAATTTTAAAAAAAAAATTTTGAAAAGGGGGGCCATGACCCCCCTCCCCTTCAACGTAGCTCCGTCATTGATTACAGGACCGACAACAATTATATGCAATCTTTCTTTTGTATTTTATAAAGAAGTTATTTTTGTGATTTGAATATGTAACCGTTTGGTCACAAAATAACAATCTTATCTAAACTAATAGTTTCTTAAGTAATTTAATACTCAAGTGAAGATATAATAAAACTTAAGAAATACTAAATAAATTTAATCTATAGTTTTAACTTATCCCTATGACTAATTATATGTGTGTGTTGGATCTGAGTAGATAGATAACTAAATAGAAATAATTGATTGGATGTCTTATCAAAGCTATATATATCTTCATACCAAATAGTGTTAAATTTGGAAATGAGTCTCGTGATATAACCAAAATTTTCTTGAAAATTGACATAAACAACAAAGAAATTTTATTTCCTAGTAATCATACGCAAAATTACAAATCTTGAGAAAATTAGGACCAGATGATGGCCTAACTTTGTGTATATAATATTCCTAACTCTTGTATAAATTAGGACCCGACGATAGTGGTATACGTACTAAATTATTATAATTGCCTGATAAAAATTTCAAAAAAAATTAAATTGAATAATTCTTTTATCATCGTCATCATCTTTATATCCAATTCGAAATCTTGCAATAAAGCAGAGTCTGAAAAAGTTTGATAGTATACAACTTTATCTTACATAATAGAGAGACTATTTTCGATAAACCCACGTGTAGAATAATTCTTTAGAATTATTAATTACATTAGAGATTTCATTTTACGCGAGACTGATTATACAATTTGTGTATCCAAATTGCTGAGAAAGTAAAGATCATCATATCATAGCTGTCCATTTTTCAACCAAACCCCACAATGAATTTAGTGAATAAGTCAATCTCAGAAGAAGGAAGATTTTTATAAAATTATAAAACAAGTTACTAATTAACTTGGGCTCTTACATGAATTCGTAACAAGTTAAAAAAAAAAGAGTTAACCTTCCATTTGTAAAGCGCATAGCAGGGTTCCCATCGACCTCGAAAACAGGTTTTTCATATCGTGAACTCCTGCAACAGGTCTTGCTCTTGCTTTCTCTTGAGTCTTGACAGCTATGAACATTTTGTCCACATTTCATAACTCGCGCCCTGTAATTTCCTGTACTTATTTTAAAAATATTTAGAATTTGTTTAATTTTAAAATTATGATTTTGATTTTTCAAAGAAATACATTTTCTTAAACTTTCACTAAAAATAAAGATAAATATTACACGTGACTCGATCAAATATGACTTACTTAACAATTCAATCAGTTCTTAAATTTGAACTTAACTAATTACAATTATAATAAATTTATAATTATTATAATTATCTTAAACTATTCATTTAAGTCGATTTTAATTACTTCAAATTATGCTTGAAAACTGAAATAATTTATCATAAAAATGATATTTGATTAGTTAACGTATGATATTCATATTGTATATATTTTATTATTTTTAAAACTAAAATAAGGAAGAGATTTTAGAAAATTTAAAAGAATTCAAGAATTTTAAAGATTATAAGATTTTTTAAATTATATAAGAGGCCTGTATCTTTTACACTTTTATATTTTATTCACGTGTTTCGTGTGAGCTTCTCCTCCTAGCCTGCAATTTAATTTACAATTCACCTGAAGTTATATCATTGTGTAGCTTGGGATCAACTTCAGGTAAAATGGGTTACATTTTCACAGTAGCTGCTCCTGTAAGCTTCAAAGTATCGTGGGGGTCCAGGCAAATAAAACATGCAGCTCCTGTAAGCTTCAAAGAATCGTGGGGGTCCAGGCAAATAACACTGTTGTGACATGAGATATGTGACATCAAAGGTTCACGGACTATGGTTTCTAGTGATCAAAATGGAACACCAACTTCTTCTTTTTTTGCTGAACAGAAGTTTGTACGTGTAATTGGTGATGTAAAAAACGAAGTTAATGGTGCTCAGTTTACAAGATGTCCTTGTCCAGTTTCCCTCACGTGTGGGATGTAGACAAGCTAGCAAAATCCAGAGATGCTAAAACAATCCAAAGTCACAGCAAGAGAATGAAGACTCCACAGAAGAGGAGCTAGCATGTCTTCTACGTGCCTCCTCGACATGTGTCGTGTCGTGTGCAGGTCTGTCAGGATTCGTTGTCATTTAATGCTTAAGTTAATGCTTGATTCCAAGAAAGTTCAGAGATTAATGAAAGACAACTTCTTTTCAAGTTTTGATGCATGTTTTTGTTCTTGGTTCACTTAAAAGTGCGTGTAAGACTAGACAATTGAATCACTCTTTGACGTGTTCAGGCTTATATTTTTAGAACGAGATCTTCTGTTTTAGTTATGACATTTTTATAACATTCTATTAAATCTTATATGCGTATTATTTATGTAAATCCACATAAATATATCAATGAGATTTAATAAAACATAATTCTTGAAAAATCTATTAAGTAATATATATACAATGGATTAATAATAATTGTCTTAAAGTTTTAAGATGATATATAATCTCTTTTATTGTAATAATCTTACTTAAATTAGGTGATAACGACGTGTTAAGAGGAGACACTCTAACGTTAACAACGTGAATTAAGACATTTAACGATAATATTTTGTGACATTTAAATATTTCATCACAAATATGATAAATCTTGTGAAATTTTGTATGTCACTGTTACTTTCATTATTTGTGATAAATTATTATGTAGTCGCTAATGATAATTGTGATACTACCAAGTCTTTCACAGTTAGGTTTAGTGTCAACAATAACATGTTATTACTATCAATAATAACTTTGTCACTCTTAAGTTGTCACTAATAGTATTAAGTATTTAGCGACTACACCATTTTAGCAAGAATGAAATGTAATTGTGAAAATTAAATAATTGTTAATTTTATTATTCATTATTGTGATAAGAAAATTGTTTGTCACTTTATTGATATATTTTCGTGATGACAATTATTGTCAATATAAGCGAAAATAATTAGTGGCAATAATATATCGTTACAGTAGCATATGAACCACTATGGTCACTATTATTTAAAATGATAATAACAAAAAATTCATCACACAAATTTTAAAATAATTGTAGCGAGAAATTTTTTGTCATATAGATTTTAAACCTTTGTGACTAAAACTTGTCACTAATATAAACCCAACTAATTAATGTCGATTAAATATCGTCACAATAATAAACTTACCCTTATGGTCAATATTATTCAAAATTATTGTCATTGAAAATATTTTCACACTTAAATATTTTAAATTTTGTGATAAAATGTTATGACTATTATTGAAAATATTGAAATAAGTAAAATTAGCAATGTAAATTATTTATTTTTTCTTACATTAACCTATGTAAATATTGTAACAAAAATTTTAGCATTTTAATTAATTTTAGCAAACATAATTAAATTTAACATTACATTAGAATGATATCATAATAAAATATTTTAAAAATTAAAATATTATATTAAAGTGTCAATTAGAAGTTTGAATCAATATACAATCCATAAATAATTTCAAAAAAATGTTCAATTGTCATCATTGTCTTTATTAGCCTCATCTTTACTTACTGTGAAAATCCCAAAGGACGTAGTCTTACAAAACTAGGTTATGTCGCAGTTGTTTGTAACTGTATCTTTCAGTTACTAGATATAAAGCAACTATATCAGCAACTTTTAAGTTTTTAGCACAAAAGAAAATAGGAAAATAAATATGAAATTAAATAGATAAATACTCGAGATTTGATAACGTAGTTCGATACATCTTATCTACATCTGCGGGATCCTCACTCAGCTTAATACTTTCACCAACGACAATAGTCTTATGTAAGTCCTTACTGAGCCGGCTCACTCATACCTCAATACTATCCATCGTCCTCACAAACCCGTGAAAGTATTTCACACTCAATAATACGACCGATTCGTGTTAACCTCAACAAAAGATTTACTCAAACAACTTTTACCGATAAAGACAATAAACGAACAACTCAAGTGACCGAAATAATTTGAAACAATAACGAAAACACTTGAGATATAAAGAAACAACTTCCCTATAATTTAACTCCTTGCAAGATGAATCTGAAAATTGTTTACCAATTGAATAGTCGTAATTTGTTTCCTAGATTATGTGAAACTCCAATTGAAATTAGCTACACTCAATTTACCGATCAACGACAAGAAGACCACAAAGAAGAATACAACACCCACTCAAAATCAACTTTGTCTCTTACCACCAATCACCGTAGCCAACATGAGACGATCCCATCTAAGAACACATACTTAGGTTGCATGAAGAACTCAATTAGAAGATAGCCACTCACCCACGTTTTCGGCAATTAACAAAAAGAATATGAACATTACGCAGTCGTGGGTACATGCACTAGCTAGATCATCTCATCATACAAGGAGTCTTCACTTAGTAGAGTTCTTCATTCAACACCCCATTTAGACACATGATGCACATCAATATCTTTTATAATATTGAATCTTTATCCAAGTCAATTAAGAATTATTGTTTAATTACACCAAAACAACAATTCTTAACCCATGGTCCCGTTAGCTTTACCCAATCAAATTCAATGTATCTTCTACTTTATCTTGATTTGAATTTGAAGCTACATTATCTTGGAGATCCAATTATCAAAATTGTCAAAACTAAATAATGAGATATATATATAATATATCTTAACATGCTGGATTTATCTCATCATTGTTAATAAAAGTACACTCATCATAATCAGTTTCATCGTCTTCTTCAGCACCTATGATATTAATATTTAAGGGATTTCCTTCAACAGTTGTTATGACTAAGCTAAATATATTCAATGATACCATATCATCATCCTCCTCCAATTTAGTTGTAAAACCAAACTCTTCATTTTCTTGGCATGGCTCAACTTCATCTTCATCAAGCAAATTGTATAGTTTTGGCTTTACAGCAACTTGTCAATTAGGCTCTTTATTGTCTCTTACATAATAAAGTCGTTCAACTTGTGAAGCTAAAACATATGGTTCATTGGTGTTCAACTTGCGTGTAATATTGATTATAGGAAACCCAGATCTATCAACTTTATATCTACCATTATGATACAAATTCCACCAGTAAACCTTAAATAAAGAAACACTATTTTTCCTAGAATAATTTAATTGTATGATATCTATTAATACACCAAAATAATCCGAGTTACTTGTATTCTCATCCCCTCTCACAAGAATGTTGTTATTTTGTGATTTCAGCTGCAAATCTCTTTCCTTTGTGTTTGACCTCCAATCACTGATGAGGAAGCTTTTATAACGATAAACTCGTATATTAGGCCCATATGCTAGATGCAACAATTGATCATTAACCAAATCACTTCCTTCATCTTAAAATTGAATTATCTGGGAGGAGTAATAATCATTAAACATGTAACTTTAAAAATAATTAGATCATAATAATAAAAGTTATAAATGTGTGTGTGTGTATTATATACTTGCAAAAATTGTGAACCATTGATAAAATTCTTGTTGGTGTTTTCCATCCACATTTTTAGGATCCTCTCTCTTGAATTTTTCTTTATGCATACTTCATATTAAAAATTAATAAAATATGAAAACATACATGCATAATATTATATAACATAAAATAAATTTCACAAATGAATAATTAATAGTTAGATCACTTACTCAACATACTTTTGGATTTCTTGGCAATTCTCTAACATATACGCTCTAGCTTGAGCCTATTCAACTAAGCTTAGCTCTTTATATCTTTTTCCAAGTAAAGGCCTACCAGTTTGTAAAAAAACTTTAATATCCAAATGCAACTTATAATCACTTCCTTCGTAGCTTTTTCCAACACCATTCATCATAGTCTTAGTATGATGTAAATACCTTGAGCAAAATTGCATGCACTCTTGTACAATATATGCTTCAGCAATGAATCCTTCTATACGTTCCTTATTTCTCACATACGATTTAAGTGTATGCAAAAATAGCTCCATGGGATACATCCATCGAAACTATTTTGGCCCAGCAAATTTAGCCTCGCTCATTAGATGAAGTGTTAAATGTATTATGATTTCAAAAAATAAGGGCAAAAATATCTTCTCTGACTTACAAAGTGTTAATGGAATTGTTTTCTCAAGTCTCTCTAGATCATTTAAACACAATACTTTTGCACACAACTCTCGTAAATATGTGCATAACTCAATGAGTGCTTCACAGACCTCTTTACCTAATAAACCACGTATAGCTAGTGGAAGATATATGTATAAATACATGATAATCATGACATTTCATTCCATAAATCATGTATTCATTAAGACTCACACATCTCAAAAAGTTGGATGAATAGCCATATGAAAATTTAAGATGAATCAAAAATTGACAAAATACTCGTTTATCATTTTTAGACATTGTATAGCATGCAAGGTGACATTCATACCTGTCTTAGACACTGTAAAATGAGAAAAGGAAAGTCTAAGAAGAATTGAAGAGAGATGATAAAAATTATATAACTTTGTTAGAACGTATCGAGACTATGACAATTGATAAAAATAATTTAGTGACTATAATAAGGATAAAAGATCTCACATAGAGAAGTCCTTATCTTTCTTATAAATCTTTTAATCATTTTCTTTGAATCTTATGCATTGTATCTAACCTAAACATTTAATATATAGTACGTCCTTCTTAGTTATTTAGCATAAGTATTTTCTTAGTATGAATATTTTCTTGTAATGACTTGTTTCATTTTGTAATTTTATTATTTTCATTTATATTTTATTCATACATATTTATTTATGTATATTTTATTATTACTATTTATTAAGATATTTTATTTTGGCATTATTTGTATCGATATATTTGGTATACCTCTTGTGATAAGGAAGTTGATTTGGTTTATGTATATCTTTTATGATGGGTAAGTTGACTTGATATATGATTTCACTGTCTTGGATTATGTAGTATACTTGGAAGATAAGATAGTATGGAAAGAAGAAATCGTACATGTGATAGAATCCTAAAGAAAATTGGAATTGTTGAAGATAAACATTTTTTTGGTGGAGATAAACATAGGTGAGATTGATTGGAGATAGATAGTGTGGAAAGAAAAAATCCTACATGTGATAGAATCCTAAACACGATTGAAATTGTTGAAGATAAACATTTTTCTGGTGGAGATAAACATAGATGAGATTGATTAGAGATTTATTGATTTTTTGGTAGCTATGTTTTTGTATATTTGTGTGGAAAAATAAGCAGTTGAATGATTAATTATAACAATTACGTTCCTTGGTGTTTTTTATGAACAAATGCACTCTTATTGAGTGATTCTTCGCTGCTACTATATGTAGGGTTCTTGGTGATCAACCTACCAAGTTTATAGCAGATTTGTGTTGGAAGACTACTTAAGATTACGGTAGGGTCGTTCCTATAGTTTTATAGGCCCCGGGCGAAATAAAAAAAGGCTCTAATAAATCGACAATATATTTAAGTTTACATATTTGTATGAAACATAAATAACTCAATTTATAAGTTTACATAACCAACTAAATATTAAATGATCATAACACTAACAAATACACCGAGGATCATGATTTATGAAAAACAATTTCTCCATGCATTTCTAGATGCAAAATCATTAATAATATTATCAAGATTAATATTGTCCAACATATCCTTCTCAATATATAACATAGCTAAACCATTCAACCTTTTTTCTGACATTGATGACCTCAAGTAGGTTTTCAATAATTTTAACTTTGAAAAATTTCTCTCAGCTGATGCTACAGTCATACGTATAGTCAATAGAATTCGATAAGCAATTGAAACATTTGGATAACAATTTACAGCTTGAACAAATTCTAATATTTCAACTGATGACATTAACTCATTTGACAAAGTCATTTGCAATACTTTTAATTCAAAAAAAAGATCATCTAAATCCACATTATCATGAGAAAAAGTCGTCGTAAAATTAGTACAACATTCTCTTAATTCGTTATTATCTAATGACCTCAACTTTTTTGAATCAAATAAAAATCCAAAAAAATTATCAAATGTCGTTAATTGTTCACATTATCAAATGTCGTTAATTGTTCACCTAATTCCTCAGGACTCTCACTAGAGG
Organism: Erythroxylum novogranatense; assembly: GCA_029891385.1. Lineage (NCBI taxonomy): Eukaryota > Viridiplantae > Streptophyta > Magnoliopsida > Malpighiales > Erythroxylaceae > Erythroxylum > Erythroxylum novogranatense. The sequence goes on along the minus strand of CM057231.1, from coordinate 97,411,811 downwards.
AACCTATTCTTTTAATAAATTTATTTATTGCTCTTTTTGGGATTTTATCAACTGTGCTACTTGTTTTCTTCTTCTTCTTCTTTTTCCCTTTTTTCACTTCCAGACAAATGCTTTTTAGGCAGCGTAATATAAACTAATTATAACATAGTTAGATTAGAAAAAGAATAAAAGCACATGTATAGAACTGGAAGAAGTATACAGGCATAACCAAACTCTAACAGCTTCACAATATATCACAAAGATATATAAATGGTATTATATCTGTGATAAAGGAAAAAAATAAATAGCAAATTGGTATTAAATGACTTTAAATGATCAGATGGCAGCCAATGGACACTCTTACGATTGTGTGTGACACTTGAAAAATGATGGTTTCAGTCAACAAATGCACACATCTCGAACCCAAAATTACCATGTATACGAACTGGACGTTAATCAAGTTTGTTTTGGATATATATATACATATATGAAGAACGAATGGACGCTGTGACTTTAATGACTATAACGTTATAAGCCAACATTAAACATACCACTGTGCATCACTTCTTAAAGTCTAGAGAGGGGGCTGTTGAAGTGGGGGCCCCTCTCATAGTGGGCCCTGGGTAGGTGCCCTACTGGCCCCTGTCTAGGGCCGGCTCTGGATTACGGTATAATGTGGCTGCACATATAAGGAGTGTTTTATGACTCAAGTGTTCTTTTGTTTCTTGTAATTCTTGATTTAATCACTTGAGATATTATTTTCATCTTTATTATTATTCGTTATTGCAAAAATCCTCTATTGAGGTTATCATAAGATAATCAGGCTATTGGGTGTGATAAGACTATTGTACTTGGGTGAAATTTTGATCACTCTAGGTGAGAGCCCCACATACGTAAGCTATGTGTGTCAAACTGCTTTAACAAATTTCGTTTATTGATTTATTTGATGATATTAATTTTTTATGCTCGTGATTAAATTCTGGAAATTTCGCAATTGCTAATTCAGTTACTTTTTGATAAGTAGTCGTTAGTTTCAATTTGAAGCAACTGCGACAGAATATACATATTGCGGAACTGGGTTTTTCACTATTTTTGTCTACTTTATTTTATTTTAATTATTATTACTTTATTTTTAATATGTATATGTATATTTTACATACATACATATATATGTATGTATATATTTTATATGTGTCTATTAAAATAGTTTTTCTATTAGTTAAAATAAAACTATGTATTATTAGATTTATCAAAATCTCGCTTATTAGCAGAACTTTCATGGAGTTATTGTTGTTATTTTCATAACCTTTCACCGACATTATATTTAGGCTTCAATATTATCAAAACTAGATTGATAAAGTCTTGTTAATAAAATTTATAAAATTGGAAGAGTTATTCATTGTTATTATAATATTAATAAAATCTAATAAATAGAGATTTATAAATTTAGATGATTTGAATTGAAGGGAAGCTGCAAAGTTGGCACTAACTTTTATTTAATTTAGTTTAATAATTTTTTTGTTAAAAATTCAATCAATTTATTAATTAATTTGTCAATTTTATAAATTGATTGGTTTTATAAGATTAAAATAAAGCATTTATTTTCATTTAATAATTTATTTTAATTAAACTTTAAATCTTTTAAACAAAATTTCAATTATTTTAAATTCTTCAATTTTATTTAATCATTAATTAATTAAATGACGGTCTAATATTGTTTAAACTTTTGAACCTTAAACTTCCTATCTTATTGGTTTAACTTTTAGTCGATTTTGAAACATCGGTTAAAGATAATCTTTTTCTTTAATTGTATATTAAAATTTTAATTTTATTCAATATATTAACTTTATAACAATATAATATGAATTAATTTTTAAACTTTTTGTCTATTTATTTTCCAATCCTTTTAAAGGGCATAATTTTTTGTTCTTTTTATTTCTTTTTAACTCAACTCTACTTTATTGCAGCCGTATATCCTCTTAGACAAATCAACCAATCCTAGATTGCTAGTAGGAGCTATCATTAGTCTTTGTTCCCTCCACGCTAGTAATGTCTAATCGATTCGTCAAGACAGCGTGGGTGGAATTCAATATGAACCGCACAAATATGTATACATTTCATGAGTGACCAAAGAACATTCACGTATTTAATATGGGCTTGACAGCTCAAAACCTAAAACGTTTCCAATTTCATAACTCTAGAGCTTGTCATCATTTGCTCTGTCCATGGGAGTGATAGCGACGAGGTTGAGCCCAATTTTGAAAAAAACATAAGATGAGTTATGGAAAGCATACAATGAATAGAAAATTCAAGACACGTACTACCCAAAGCATCATCGGAGTTGGCCAACATAAGGTGCTTCGTAAAAAAGTAGGAATAATTTGAGTGGTCAAACCTTTTTATTTAAGACTCTTCTTTTCAGAAGGTCTTGAGTTCGAGTCACGACAACGGAAGAGAAATATGCATTATTCTTATTGATGATCATCTAGTATTCTGGGTACAGCTCTTTGATCAGATCAATTACGGACATCTCGCTTCCAGAGATAGTGTGGGAGTTGGAGTTACTAAAAAACTTAGGGGTTGATGGGAATCTGATGCTGGGTAAAAGAGAAGTCAACGATCAATTATCAGTTAAACAATCAAGTATGTGAAGACTCCTTGTGCGCAAACGTGTACAGGTGACGTAGGAATCTAAGGGATCTTGAAATTTTCAGGTTTACCCTCCTAAGGTTCTTAAGGTGGGGTCTTAGAAGATTAAGATTAGTCTGACTAAACTGAAATACCTAATGTAATAATAATAAAAAAAAAGATAAGATGCTTCATCATTACGATATGGAGTTTCCAAACCATTACTATCATTCATTTTTATTGAATCATTACAAGTTTGAATGACATATCCATCAATCAAGGTTTTAAATATTATACTACAACTGCAAATTACTAACATTAATTTCACGTTGAAGGGATAGGTTATCTTTTAAGGATAAAATCGTCTGTTTCCGATTTTAGTGTCACTTTGTGTTTTTCCATCTCATAGAAAATAGCCATTAATAAATAGATAAGATGGAGAAGACACATGGTAGTACTATCGGGGGAACAACTACCTCACACTTGAGATCCTCTGTCCTCAATTACCCAAGCTCCTCTGTACCTCATGCATCCAAGCCATTCATTTGACTTACAGAGGAGTTTGGGTAATTGGGGACAGAGAAATAGGTCCCGCTACCTCATGCCCTTCTTTTGTTAAATTACTACAAGATTGAATAACTCATCTAATATGCTTTTCTAATATATCAATAGAGGTTTTAGATATTATGCTACAATTACAAGTTATTAATATTGAGAAGTTTATATTTGAAGTAAATAATATAAAAATATGATTTATAATATGTTATTTATTAAAATTTAGATCCAAATATAACTTTTAGTTATATATCAATTTATTTGGAATTGATTTGCTTTTTCATCAAATGTTTTAAAATTATTTATTAATATTAAAATTAGGTCGACAAAATTTAGATTAATAAATTTTGGTATGATTTTATAGAATGAACTAAATGGTTTCGCATTAAATATAAGTTTAGAATAAGCGTAGCAATTAGAGTTTAACTTGACCTAAAATCATCGAATTATATTTAAATTGAATTAGTTTCAATCTAACTAGAATTCAATCAAAATTCGATCTAAACCCTATCTTTTAAAATGACAATGTTTTAATAAGTTATATTTAAGACACGAGAAATTAGTTTTTTTATATACTTTTGCTTGTCAGAAATTGCTTTATTATTCATAGAGATGTCAATTTTTGTTCGAAGTCAACAATTCCAACTCGAGCCTAAGCTTGAAACTCAATCTTAAGCTCAAATATTTAAAATAAAACAAAGTTATTTTGAATGAAACAATTAAAATAAATTAATTGAACCTAATTAGACTTTGAACTTGATCTAACCTAAATACAAAATTTCTCTAGCCTCAAACTCAAGTTGACCCATTGCTACTCTTAATCATTCATTTATTTCAATATTAATTAACTTAAATTCATCTCTTAATTTAAGTTAATAATTTATATATCAAATTGAAAATCATAATAAGCCTCACGAGACTTGCTTATCACATGAAACATGTGGGAATTATTTAGCATACCTAATTTTACTTGTTCCGCCTGTAAAGAAAGTGGTTCATCTTCATTAAACATATGATCTAATCCTTATTAAATTTATAGTGGAGCTTAATAAATTATATTAATATGAATACTAATGAGAATTGAGGTAAAAAATATAAAAATGCACAAGGTTTCCACTTTGTGAGAGTCAGAAGAGGGACATCAATTGTATGCAATCTTCTCTTTATATTTTATAAAGAGACTATATCTGTAAGTCAAACTCGTAACCTTTTGGTCACAAAAGAATAACCTTACCGATTATCTCGAGTCTTGTCCTCAATTTAAGATAATTGTAATAAATTATTTATATTAAATTTAATTACTTAAATTTTGGTTAAAGATCCTCTCTTACTCAACCGCCCGTTCTTAGACGCGCCACCCTCTCGTTATAGGTATCCTGGAACTCTTCAATCGTAATTGGACTAATATTCATTGACACGTGTACCAAAAGAATAACAGAAGCGCGGACTGGCTCACCACTCAGGTCAATCAATTCAACATTGGTGTCACTTATTTTAATTCTCCACTTAACGAGTGCCTTATCATCCTCTCAAAAAATCTGTCGGAGATCTATTTCTCTATTAGTTTTGTAACCGGTGATCCTTTTCACTTTATTAAAAAAAAGTGTCAATCAATTGCTTGAACGGGGACAATGGTCAATTACATGACGTCATCCTGAGAAATGGCAGAATTGCAATTTTAACGTATAATCGGGGGCATTTTCATATCTTTCCATGTAATAAACGTCCAAAACTCTCCGTCCATTTTGGCTCCACCACCAAACCAACGCAACTCTCCGCCATTTTTATCGCTAAACCAAAGCTCACAGACGCAGTTACAGATTTTCTTCTTCTTCTCGAGAAGATGCAGAGATTTGTAGCGAAAAGCTTGTTATATGGTAAACTCAAATCTCTGCGATCACACCGCTGCTTCTCTCACGCTGCCCAGAAACACTCCCCACTCCTCCGGGAAGAAAATGATGTCGACGTTTCACCCAAAATGCCACCTTTCTCCTACTCTCCGCCACCATACACTGGCCCTTCCTCCGAAGAGATCATGGCCAAACGCAAACAGTACCTCAGCCCATCCTTGTTCCACTTCTATACCAATCCCGTGAGTGCTTATCCCCATTTCTCTGTTGATTTAGTTTCTGAAATCTCAGTCTGCGATGTGATTTTGAATCTGAATCTCCTAATTTTGCAGCTTCACGTAGTGGATGGGAGGATGCAGTATTTGTTCGATGCGAACGGCCGTAGATACCTAGACGCTTTCGGTGGGATTGCTACGGTGTGCTGCGGCCACTGTCATCCTGATGTGATCGAGTCTATAGTCAACCAAGCCAACCGCTTGCAACACTCCACTGTTCTCTACCTCAGTAATGCCATCTCCGATTTCGCCGAGGCTTTGGCCTCCAAGATGCCCGGAAATCTCAAGGTTTTGTCCATATATGTTGTAATAATCTCGTACATCTGAGGGATTAGACACTAATATCAGCAACTTCTTTTTTTCCTGACATGTTTTCAGGTTGTATTTTTTACTAATTCTGGGACTGAAGCCAACGAATTGGCCTTGATGATTGCAAGATTGTACACTGGTTGTCAAGATATCATTTCACTCAGGAATGCTTATCATGGGAATGCTGCTGGAACAATGGGAGCTACCGCTCAATCTAACTGGAAATTTAATGTTGTGCAGGTAGGTACTTGTCCATTTCTTGAATCTTATTTGCCAATGTTTGAGATGACAATGAATCGGATAGTATCCAGGTCATAGACAACGTGGTTTTGATCATTTGATTCTTCAATTATTGAGTAAAAAGAAGTCATTTTTAATCTTTCTGATGAATTAAGGTCGAGTCGGGTCGAAATTGTCATCTGGGCAACATGGAATTTGAGTTTTTCTTGGTCTAGAACTGAACTGGGTATTGAGTGTTGCTTCAAATTCTTGGGAGAAGTATTGATCAAGATGTGTGATCACTTGAGGATAGTAACATGTGTTGCTGATGGAGAACTTGAAGGTAGCATCTTTTTCACGTTTCCATATAGAAAATGGGGACCAAAAAAGTAACCACAATCTTCTGTTTATTATATGGTTTTAGCCATATTATTGCATCAGGACAAGCTGGAATGCATTATCTCCAACTCAGGTAGAGTAGGTGCATGTACCATCTGCCTATATGGTTACAAATACAAGTCAGGATGTCAGAAGCATCATAAAAAGACAGATTCCTTTTGTTCTGTTGCTTCAATTTGGAACTACCGGTTTGTCCTACATTTAAACATCAAATAATGGATCATAAGGGATGGGGTCTTTTTAAAAACTCAGGAACCTGATCCTAAATATGAGGATTAGCATACAAATGAGAATTACGAGTAGTGAGCAACCTCATTAGCTTTGTCTCTTTACAAAACACACATTTACTGATATTAATGTTTGAAGCTAACTACTGAATGTGTTTAAACAGAGTGGAGTACATCATGCTCTGAACCCGGATCCTTACAGAGGCGTATTTGGTTCTGATGGAGAGATGTATGCAAAAGATGTCCAAGATGTCATTCAATTTGGAACTAGTGGTCATATTGCAGGCTTCATTTCTGAAGCTATACAGGTTATAACAATCAACTCTGTTATATAAGCTTCTGTTTACGATATTAAATTCAGTAAAAACAATTTGTTTATTTAAGTTTTTGATTTCACCTTTTGGTTTCAAGTTTTCCTGTTTTATAATTTTAATTTTATAATTAATATTTGATAAATAATTTAAATATAAATATCTTAAAATACAAAACATTCAAACAATATTTATGTTAATTATTAAAATAAATATTTGCCCACAAATAATTTTTAATCATTTAATTATTTATTTTAATATAATGTAGTACTTATATTAAATATTATATAAGAGATTAAAATAAATTTACTTAAATAATTCATAAAATTAACTTATCTCTAAAGTTTATTTAATAATATGACTGACCAGACTTTAAAAATAATTGTTTTTATTTTAAAAGACAGAAAACCAAAAAAATTCGAGAACTACAAGAGAAGAATTGTGACTTACTTACATGAACACTAAGTGGAAGTTCGTTCTTACACCCTACAGGGTGTAGGTGGAATTGTAGAACTGGCTCCTGGATATTTGCCTGCTGTATATAAAGCAATTAAAAGTGCTGGAGGCCTTTGCATTGCCGATGAAGTTCAAGCTGGATTTGCTCGCACAGGCAGTCATTTCTGGGGATTTGAGTCCCATGATGTGGTTCCTGACATAGTGACTATGGCGAAGGTAAGTTTTATAATTTCCTTTGCTTCTGAAACTTCACTTCACTAACAATTACAGAGTACAAACTGTGTAAACTTCTTACACTTGACCCTTCTGCAGGGCATTGGAAATGGTATTCCACTGGGTGCTGTTGTGACAATCCCTGAGGTTGCAGAAGTTTTGACTCGTCGGAGTTACTTCAATACTTTTGGGGGAAACCCTGTGTGTACAGCTGCAGGGTTGGCAGTTCTGAGGGTTATCGAGAAGGAAAATCTCCAGGAAAATGCACTAGTTGTAGGTTCTTATCTGAAAAAGAGACTAATTGGACTGAAGGATAAGTATGAAAGTAAGCTTTCTTCCTCATCCTTTTTCCCTGAGTACTTCTTATCCATGAAAAGTTTCCAACTTTTCTCTGTTCTGCATTATTATGCTCTATATTGATCAGTAAAAAGGAAAGTAGTATGATCAAAATGTGAATCGTTTTCACAGCCTGTTTAATAATTTTAATCGATTCCATTGTTGCCAATTTGGACTAAACAGCGAGCTAATGAATCGCCTTCTTTTTGCTACAACTAGTTTTGGATTTCAAATGACATCTGCTATTAGGGAATGGGGCTGACAGGGAAATTCCTTTTCTTGATTGAATTTGTGTCATGGCTCATTGTCCAGTGTGCTTAATGACTACTGATTAGTTTGTTCAACTGTTATTCATAGTAATTGGAGATGTCAGAGGAAGAGGCTTGATGCTTGGAGTTGAGTTTGTAACTGATCGTCAAGAGAAAACTCCTGCAAAGGCTGAAACACTGCATGTGATGGATCAGATGAAAGGTCTGCATCTTGATCACTACCTCATGGAAATGTTAAACTGACAGTCCCATGGTTTAACACTTTCTAAAAAGACTCAAACTTTAAATCATAAAAAGCTCCTAGTTTTGAATTTTATATAAAAACATCTTCTTTGAGACAGATAGGAGCATAAATATGGATCAATGAGATGCAGTGGACATGACTCATTCATCTTGAACTGATCCAAATCACCAAACTCATGGTCCCTTTACACCAAAACCATTTTATATAAATGATATTTTAATAGCCATCCTCTCCACTAGTCACATCAATAATTTCTTATTGGTCCACTTGTATCTCATTATTATCTTAAAGAATGAATTATTATTTTTTTAAGAAAAATTTTAATTAGAAGAGATCTTTTGTATCAACTGATTACTAACAGACCTTGCCTTCCGTCTCAGAAATGGGAGTTCTAGTGGGAAAAGGTGGATTCTATGGCAATGTTTTCAGGATCACCCCTCCTCTCTGCTTCACCAAAGAAGATGCAGGTACAGAACATGTTCTTTCTACTCCTGCAACAGCAACTTAGCTGCTCTTCTAACTTTTTTTTCCTTTTTATGATGATGTGATTACAGATTTCTTGGTCGATGTGATGGATATCGTAATGTCAAAGATGTGAAGAAGGATTTGATGTTATGGGCAAAGATGTGTGTGGTTATCCACAAATGGGTGAGAAATGAGTCATCCACCATCTCCATTTCTATTGTACTAAGCAATTATAACTTTTAAATAGGTGTTTCCACGAATGGTTGCTTCAATACATAAGGCAATGAGTCAACATCTCGTTGGCCCTTTTGCATAATCTCTCCCCTTCTACTGCTTGAGTCAGTTGATGAACATTAACACTAGTGGTTTCAAATCGAAATCATCTAATTTCACTTCCATTTCATGAAAAGAATACCTTTTGAGTGAAGAATTGTTAGATAGAATAACAAAGTTCCTTTGCTTTAATGAGTAGACATAGACGGTCACAAGGGAAAACACCAAGAAAGAGAAGGGTTTACGTAAGTGGGGTTTAGGGAGTGAAACAGCGTTATTTTAATAAATTAGATAGAAAATTAAACTAATAGAATAATAGATTTAAGATTTAAAAAATTTAGTTGGTATTAAATATTCTAAAATCAGTTAAAGATTAAATAAAATTAAATAATTTAAAATATGATTGAAAAATATTGTCTTTATCTATTGTACAATTTTATATTTAATTAAAATATATTATTAAATAAAAATTAATTTAATTTATTTTATTTTATAAAATTTATTAATTTATTAAAATTAGCTGATTACTTAATAAATTGATCGATTTTTAACAACAAGAGTTATTAAAATAAATTGAACCAAAAAATTAAATAGTTCAAGATTTTTACGCTTGAATGAATCGAAATGATTTAATTTTGCCTATTTTGGTGTGATCTAAAGTTAATGAATTAAGTTTAATTATATTAAAATTTTGAAAAAAGAGAATTCTGGAGTATTCCATAAGTTGCTTATTATTTTGTGTATTTTATTAGTCACATCAATATTGATATTGATAACAAAAGATCAAGATGCCTAAATTTGAGAATACAATTTCTATTTGGTGCAAGAAAAACATTCCACAGTTGCAATATGCCGCTGTTGGATTCTAAAGACTGGCAGAAATAAGATTATGGTTAAGGAATTAAATATGAAGAACCAAGGTTTAATCCAACTTGTACTAAAACTTGTACTAAATCAAATACAAAATGATTAAAAGAGTCAATCAGTATCGAAAATTTTAAACTATTTAATTTTTAATTCAATTTTAACTTTTAGTTCGATTTATTTTAATAAATTTTATTCTTAAAACTAATCATAGTCGATCAATTTTATAAATTAATAAATTCTTATAAACTAAAATAAAATCAATTAATTTTCATTTAACAATCTCTTCTTTTAATGTAACTTCAAATTCTTTGATTCATAAGAATAATCTTTTTCAGTCATATTTTAAAATTTATTTAAAATTTATTTATTTTAAAACAGCTTAATACTCGTTGAATCTTTTCAACCTTAAATTTTTATCTTACCAATTTACCTTATTTAAAACATAATTTTAACTCAAAATTTTAAAATAATAAGTTACAAATATCATATTTATGTATAATTTACCTTTTTATAACTCTTTTCCTTATAATATTGAAATTGTATCCTCAAATTTAGGCATCTTGATCTTTTGTTATCCATAACAATCTTTATTGATGGGACTGAAAGAATAAGGGAAAAGCATCCACTCATCAGTATCACTATTGTGCCTTCAAATTTAGGCATCATGATCTTTTGTCATCAATATCAATATTTTATTGATAAAAACTGACAGAATACGCGAAAAATAAGAAACTTACGGAGCAGATCATTCTTGCCAAAAGTAACATTTCTGGAGAACGAGCAAATCAAAAGCTAATTCCATGTCCTATCCCCTTTCCTGTTAATTATGAATGGTGGAGACTGTTAAAATCAGATAAAATTCCATGCATCTTTATTTTACTGGTATTGAATCAAATATGCATCTAATGTTTTCCCAAGCAGTGGAATAAAAGGAGGACAATATCAAGTAAGGTAGCAATGTCGTAAAGTTCAGCATAAAACCATTCTCTTGGGGCAATTACAAGCTGAACAGAGAGCCATCTGAAATTATTAGCAAGCCAATATAAAATCACATAGGTTGAAGAAACTCAAAAAACACCAAGTACTAAATTAATGAAACTAATTTGAGAGGTGAGAGGCTACAAAGGGATTGAATTAACACTCAATGACAATTTAAGGCTACGCTTCCCCAAAGTGTACTGAACCTTTAGTAGATACATGGCAAACAGACAGAAGAGAACTGTAATTGATCATATTCACAGAGATAATACCATGCTGCTGTACCTTACAGATCTAGCAATCACTTCCTTCCACCCACCATACTTGGGCCAGAAGATCCTGATAAGCTTTGTGATGTACCATTAGCTGCCTTAAACCTTCCATCTGCACTGCCAAGAACATTTAGATCTTCAAACAATCTTGATGGGATATATGTCCTCTGACCAGCAGCGGGTGCAACATTCCGAGGTACAGAACTCATCAGAGGATCACCATTCATGGATGAAGTATTGTTTAGTCTAGGGAAGGAGATATGCTGTGAGGGTCTAGTTTCATGCATGGCATTATATGATGCATTAGGCTTTGCATTCACATACTTGCCATTAGCATAATTTGGTGTAGGTGCCCAAGGTGGAGGAGGGTAGCCAGAAGAGTACTGAGGATGCTGATGAGTTAATTGGGGCTGTTGGTGAGCTTGCAATTGTTGCTGAGATTGGGGTTGAAACCGCTGCTGAGGCAGAGGTCGTGGTTGTGCTTCAGGCTGGGACTGGAATTGCTGATGGGGTTGAGGCTGTAATTGTGATTGATTCTGAGCTTGGAACTGTTGATGGGATTGCGGCTGTAATTGTGTCTGAGGATGAGTACGGAATTGCTGTTGGTGTTGAGGGTGTAATTGCGCTTGCGGCTGAGTTTGGAAATGTTGCTGGGACGGAGGCTGAAATTGTGTTTGAGGCTGATTATAGAATTGCTGTTGTGTTTGAGGCTGTGTTTGGAATTGTTGTTGGGATTGAGCCTGTGGTTGTGTTTGAGGCTGATTACAGAACTGCTGTTGTGTTTGAGGCTGTGTTTGGAACTGTTGTTGGGATTGAGTCTGTGGTTGTGTCTGAGCCTGAGTATGGTATTGCTGTTGGGTTTGAGGCTGACCTTGGAATTGTTGCTGAGGCTGGGATGAAGGTTGTACTTGCTGCTGTGATAGAGGTTGCGCCCATGGGACAACATAATTTGTGTACGGTACCTGCCCTTGGTTCCCATCATAGCCATAAGAATTTGATACATGCCCTTGGGTGGCAGAGGAAATTGTTGCTTGTTGCACATTTTGGCTGTTGGCCAGTGGAGTTGAAGGCGGGTTGGATTTGGGTGAGGTAGATGTGTTTGCCAAAGTGAGGCTTAGGAACTCTATCATGTCTTGCTCTTTTGTTGTCCTAACAGTAGCTGGTGGATCAGGAAGAGCTAGTGCATTAGATTGAACAACATTTGAAGAACTCGAAGCCATGTTGTTAGAGTCCATCGGAACAAGTGCCATGTTGTTCCCATCTGCACTCGGTGAAGAACCAGGCTGACTTTTGGAATGCCTACATTCACAAAGGAGGATCAATGGTTATTCAGCTCAATCATGCATGAGCAGACCTCAACTGAACTAATCAAAAAGTTGCAAAACCCCACCAATAATCAAGACAACAAATAGGTTAGAAAAGAGACAAAGAAAAAGGTCCCGCTGTCCATATAGTGTAACCCTACAATCTCTTTTAACAGCTTCAGTACTGATCAGACCAAAACTTTGTTCTTTAAATGCCTTCTATGGATCTCACCATGATGGAACAGTTTCCCACAATTGAATATGTATAAAAAACTTCCCATCACCCAAAAATACAAATAGTATGAGGGAACATATCCTACCTTCGAGCTAGCATTGCAAAATCATCCTCTTCTTCCTCTTCATCTAAATGTCCCCTCGTTACATTAGCAACTGGTGCAGTGACATTGGCGCTGGCTGTAGGGTTGGAGTCTTTTGATTCTTCTGCTGGTTTGGAATCAGAAACAGCATTGCTCGGTTTAGGGCTTGTGTTTGTAACTTGAGCTGGCATTGGGGAACCAGAAGCTATTGCATCATGTTTGGCGAGTAAGACTTGCAGACTGTCATTTAACTCAAGCCCTCGGCTAAGAAGTTCTTCATCCCTGCAACACAAGCAAGTAACTCAAGCCCTTGGCTCAGTAGGTATATGTGCAGGGCATATACTGTAAGCCACAAACAAGTACACAATTACAAGGTCATGTGACGGAACAAACTTGCTAGTAGTAACCAGAGAACTAACCCAGTTGTAGTCAACATTTGCATCAACATTTTTTGATTTGACCGACATCGATTGACAAGGTCAATGATAATTTCATCTTTTACAGCCTGAGAGATTGAACATCATAACATGACAACATCAATGGTTATATTTCTGTTATTCAGAGAAACAAAAAGAAAAAAGAAAAAGCTAACCAACATACCTCTCGATCATCAGGACTAACAGCTTGCAGCATATCACTCAAGAGTTCCATGACATTCCGCATAGATTCCAAGGTTGACAAACTAATAAGATGCCAAATAGTGATAGAGATAATTATGAAAGACCAAATAATTCAAAAGTAATGCAGCAAATAATGACAGTAAATGCAAACAGCATTGTGAACCCTCACCTTAACCCCTCAATATCTGATGCCATTGTTTCATCTAGCCTTCTAGAAGCATTGATAGGCATTCCGTATCCAGCTTGAGCAGGGCGAGATGCTGGATGGTTTGCAGGTGGTGTAAATATTGGTGATGTATCTAAGGAACGTTGCGGGAATTCTACTCCTGATCGCTGCACATTGCCCAACTCTAGTGATGAATTAATTATCAAGAAACTTACGCCATATGGCATGATTGAATATCAATTATTCACAGTCCAAATATAAACATTCCGTCAACGTAATATCCACAATATCAATAGTATATAGTAGCAACACTTCAACAACAGTTAAAGATTGCAAAGTTAAGTATTTAATATTGAAATCCTATTATGTATATACTTTTTGTGCATCTTGTAATAGAGTAACTTAAATATTATTTAAGAATATAGTATACTCTATTACATAATGTTGTACTATCCTACCACTATACATAGATGAACTAAACTAAATGAAAGAGTAACCTCAGTATCCCTGTGGTCTTTTTATTCGTGAAAGTAGGCTCTACAACTGAACAATGTTAAGCCATTATATATATTCTTCTTATCTCTCTTTCTTCTTTATCTCGACTCTTGCATAATATTAAAGCTAATTTAACAACATCCTAAAGTTTCCACATAATAATTACGCTCTTACTAAGAAATCTGTGAATAACATTTCCCAAAAATGACTTTTACTTGTACAATTACCAAATAATTATCACAAGCTACTTGAGGTGGACAACAATACCAAGCCATGCTCAAGGCTTATAACAGGGACCAATAACTGAACTCATCCTCAGTTGTACAAAATTCATGAACTACATACTCTATAAGAACAGAGAGAGATAAGAACAGAGCACTCAACACATAATAAACCAGCCACAACATAAGTGCAATGGTAATAGTCAGATAATATAGCCAACATCTGTACCCTTAGTTCCTCATACGCCCAATAGTACTGAGGATGCTTGCCTCCGGGTCCACCAAATGCCTCTTGCCAAGAATCCAACAAAACAAGAATTTTGTCTCTCACATGCATGTCTGTCTGGAAATACAACCAGAATCAACGTATCAATCTCCATGAAATACATACGAGAAGTAACATAAAACATCACAAGTCGTAGACCAAAAAGAGTTCAAATATATAGCGGATACTGAAGATAAACAGGGAAAGAATAGGGAGAAAATGCTTTTCCAAATAAAAAGGCTAAAAAGATATGTGGAAAGACTATGCATAGTCATAAATGCAATATTTACCAACACCATGCTTTCTTATCTAAGTTCCACATAAGGCATCTAAAACATCCAAGGTAAATAGAGGCCTTCCAGACCAGATTGATGGGCAACTTAACATAAACTGCATAAATATCATTTTATACGCACATTCAAGGAAGACTGCGCCTATTATTATTTTACTAGGATAGCTCTTCTTTTGCATTTCCCAAGGTAAATGTTTCTCCTTATCTTCTTTCTATGATTGAAGAAGTTTTACAAAAAAGCAGCAGTAGCAGGCAAGTTATAGGAAGCTGTAATTATCAAGAATGTGAAAGCGTACCTTCTTCTTTACAATTTTGACCATTTCCCCTAATATATTCTTTTCAGCAATTTGAAAATGGACAAAATCACCACAGTTTTTCACCATTGTTTCCAAAAGCTGCAAACCAGAGTAAATATGCAATCAATCAATAGCATAAACATGATAGACAATAGCTTCATGATGACAAAATCAACGCCAATAACAACCACACAAAAAGGCACGAGTCAATAGTACAAAATCCATCACCCAGAAAAAAAGAATCAAATCAAATTACCGTCAAAGTCAGTAGCTGCACCCTAGGACTCTTGTGCTGCAACCTTTTCTTCACAGCTTTAACCACATCTTTTGCCGCCCTGAGCAATTCAAGACACGCTTATCAATACACATCCAGCTATATTTCACCTTCCATAACAGATGAATAAACCGAGTGAAGCAATTAGAAGAATCGTAAAGGAAAGCAAAAAACTGTTCCCATCACCACAACTAAACACTTCTCCGATCAACGAATATTCCGTTCCACTTAAAAGACATACCCTTATCGTTTCTAGAAAGAATCAACTTAAAAGAACAATTTGAACTTCCTCTCAACAACAAAAGTCCACACTCTTCCTTAGCTTTCATAATTATTAGATTATGAACACTAACCTAGTTACAGAACATATCCGAATATAGAATTTGAAATAACTACCATCAAACGGTAAAAATCAACACAAAATTACGAAAAAAAACAACAAAATAGCGGGAAACAAACAACAGCTCTCGAAACGATAAAGAGATAAGGGGGAAAAAAAAACAAACAAACAAACTACCAGTGACTAGAATTGATGGAATCGCAGATATCGATGTTCACAGTCCAATCAGGATTGATGAGAAGATCGCTGGTCGCCTTCTCCACCGCCACAGACGCCGACGACGAAGAAACCAACGCCATCGCTCTCTCTCTTTCTCTCTGAGCTGTTGCTACAAAGAAAAAGAAAAAAGAAAACACCGAAAAAGCTTTCTCGTGGTGGATGTTTGTTTCCCGAGAAAATGGACGGTTCCTGAGTCAAAGAGTCCTCCGAGCCTCTCCTAGTCTCCCTCTTTCTCTCTCTCTCTAGCTCTAGCTCTATAATAAATTCCAGTAGTTTCAAGGAAGCTTACGTAGCCATCAAAGAGAGACTTTCAAGAACAACAACAAGAAGATGAAGAAGAAGAGAGAGACTTACGGCAGTTATTATTCTTATTTTTAATTAAATAATTAATTAATCATATTAATTAATCATATTCTTATTTCTCCGACCCCGGAAAATCCGTTTTGCCTTTTCTCTGTCTCATTTCCTTTCTCTCTCTCTTACTTCATCGCTAATGGCCCTTAGCACTCGCCTTTTGTTCCGTGTAAACCACGACCACGTCCTGATCTCAACACGTGGGTCAATCCACCCCTTTCGATCGTTCCACGAAGGCCCAGTCAGACTCGAGAATATTTGACTTTTCTCTTTTTAAAGAACTAAAATTTTAAAAGTTTTTAATAAAATATTAAATTTCATTAAAATATTTATGTTTTTTATACTTAATATTTTTAGAAATCAAAATCTTACTTTTTAATTAATCGGGATAAGATTATGTATTATTAGATCTTTTTAGACCTTACATTTTTACATGAGATTCGACAAAGTTTTTCTAATATGGTCTAACTCGAAGTTAAACTCAGGGAGCGTTTGATTCACAGAAGATGATAAGAATGAGAATACAAATATGAATGAATATAGTAAAAAATAATAAAAAAATATAATTTTGTATTAAAAAATAGAGTATTGTTAAAAATAAAAATAAAAATAAAAATATTACTTCCGTCAATACAAACATCAATTTTCGTTCCATACCTGTATTTTTTAAGCAACCCTTTAATATACAACCTACGGTGTATCGAAGTGATCCACAACTGACTGAGTTGTTTCTGACCACAAACCGATCTTTCTGGTCTTGATAAGACACAATGTATGGCGGCCTGACATGATTTGGCTTATTTATGTGGAATGTAAGAAGACGCGAATGTAAGAAGACGCGAATTGCTGTATCTTTGTGTCCATGTAAAAAACAAAAAACAAAACAAGAAAATAAGAGCAAAACAGCTTGAATGTGAATAGCATCCGAATCATGTCGGGTCGGATGGAAAAATTGAATCTAATTCAAGATTTAAGCAATGTTTTAAAAATCAGATCGGACATCGAACCAGTCGAAGGAAAGGTTTAAAGTTTAGAGCTCAATCCAGTGAACCGCTATCAAACCTAATATAATAAATAAGATGAAAATTTTATAAGAATAAATAAAATAAAATATTTTATTGAAATACACCAATGTTTATTATTATCTAATGAATTAAAAATAAATAAATATGAGTCCAATATAAAACTTAAAATAACATTTAAGAGAAAATTGTATTTCGAAGGAGGTTAAGGCCTCATCAAATCAAAAACTCCAAATTCTCCAACGCTATTTAAAGATTCATAAACTACGCTTTCATCCAAAAGTATTTGCATCCACTTCTTCTGCGCATTAAAATAAATTATAAATTAGTAGCGTATGAAATTATTCTCAATTGTAAACTTGTAATACAAGATAATTTTAACTTAAATATAATCAAAATAAGATATGAATTGACCATCGATAGATGTTTAACTCATTTGTTGTGACGAATGCACGTTCTTCATAAATGGTCCTTTCAAGTTCATTATAATCAAGATCGAGCAATGGTTCTTCTTCGATCCAAAATCGGTATGTTCAATACAATCAATATCAATTGGATCATACGTTCTCTTCTTATTAAGCGCTCGAACACATAATAGAAGCAATTATAAAGTCAATAACAAAAATAAAATTATTGAAATAAAACAAAATATAAAATACATTCTTCATTCGCAGATTATAAGTAACGTAAACAAGGTCATTAAGTCTTTGATGTTCCAAACGATTACGTTTCTTTGTATGAATACGTTCAAAACACTCCAATTACGTTCACAACTCGATGCGTAATTTGTTTGACCGAAAGTAACCTAATAGCGAGTTTTTTCAATGTTGGAGCACTGTCACCGAATAATCTCCACCACTCATTTGCATTTTAAATTAATAGTTATGATAAAAATATATATTAATGAATTAAAAATTAAAAGTATAAAACTTACAGGTTGCATTTTTTTCATCATCAGTTCTCTCTTCACTGATGATCTAGCAAAACTCTCTAAACCTTCACGATATATCTTAATTTCATTTATCGCTTGTGATTGCTCTTCACTAGAAAAAATACCTTTGTATTCAATCACATCAAACAAACCTCCCATAATATTACTTGTACATACTTCTCCACTATAAAAGCAATAAGGATTGAGAAAATAAGCTACTAAGTGGATCCTTTGAGTAAGATGCTTATCCCATCGTCGATCAATAATATCTATATAAGGCTGTATATACCCCAAAGATGGCTTCTCATCTGAGTTAACAATCCTCAACAGCCTTATAAGCGGAGCTACAATCTTCACAATCATCAAGCAAGCATCCCAAAATTTATTATCTAGAATAATGGCGCAAACTTCTTTTCCTTTTTCACTCTTTGATAATTTATGACTTGAAAAGTGTTTACTTGTCACCAAATTTTGAAGTTGATGCTTATGTTGATAAATACTTTTCAAAGTAATAAATGTAGTTGCAAACACGGTAGCAATGGGACGCACGATCTCAACCCAATCTTCTTGCTTTCTTAACCAAGACAAAATGTGACATGATTATACACAAAATTGTGATCTTAGATGACGTGAAGCAAGACTAGAAATATGATCCATACCACCAATATCTTTTTAAATAAGATTTATACAATGAGCAAAGACATGGAGACCAATAAATATGCCCATACTTTAATTGTAATAAGTGCCCAATCGATACATAATTAGTGCATTATCTCGTTACAAAATGCACAACATTCTTTGGTCCAACCAACTCGACAATTTCGAGAATAATTCGGATAAAGCATTACCACTTTTACCATGTCAAAAACATCAACAGACTTGATAAAAGTTGTTCCTATATTACAATAAACCAAGAAATTAATCAAGGTTCTTTGTCTTTGATCGATTCACCCATCTCGCCATAATAATTGCATCTCGTTGATTCCCAACAAGATTTATATGTATCCACAATTAATCGACATTCTTTTTAAATCTTGAAGCAAAGGCACACGCAACTCATAATAAGATGGTGCCTTAAATCCTGGGCCTATTGCTATTGTAGCATCAATTGCTTCTTGAAAATATGGTGAATTTAAAGCATTTAAAGGAATACATGAATGATAGAACCATCTAGCCCATGCTCTTTTACATCTCAAAACAACATCCTTATCAACCATCAAACTTTTTAGACTAGGTTGAGAACCGAGTAGTTCTTGGAAAAATATGAATCTATGTCAATAATAGCTTTTCTTTTCCTTTATCTAATGCTTGTGGTGTTTCATCATCTCCAAAAGATATATCATGAGCCTCTTTATTTTCCTTTTCTTTTTACTTGTTCTGCAAATATTTTCCAATCGTAGACACGCACATCAAGTGGCACTTTTTGCAAGGAGCAATATTACCCTTAATACCAAAGAAGATGTTCTTTCATTCTAAAATTCCTCCCTTTAAATATTCTACCAAAAACATACAATTATATTGGACATTCCCATCGATGCTTGAGAGGAAGAAAATAATTCCATCTTTGGATCGGACTTACCACGAGTAGAGGATGACTCTATATTTTCCATTATGATTTAACCTAAAAAATATAAAAAATAATTGGGTATACTACTGTTAGGGCAAAAGTATGCATCTAAATATTTCTCATTATTAATTGTAATAAAGAAGACCAACAACAACAAAATACATACATAAAAGATCAACAGATATTACTTACTTGTTAAACTTTGCTCCAGCAATTACTCCACTTTCAATAGCCTAATTGAAATATTGCTAGTTTTCAATATTGCTACTTTAGATCAACAAATTGAATAGTTGAAAGAGTATATATAACTGAACTATCAAAGACAGAAATTGATACGAAATAGAGTTCTAAATATTACGAAATTGATATGAAATAAAGTTCTAAATGTTACAAAATTGATATAAAATATAGTTCTAAATATTATAAAACTTATCACTACCATAAATTGAATTAAAATAAAGTTCTAAATATTATAAAAATTAATATAAAATAGAATTCTAAATGTTACAAACCTCCACAATACCATAGAAGTAACTCTAATAGTCCATTCTAACTAAATTCCATCCTAATGTATAACCAAATTCTATCCTAATGTAACTCTAAGTGTATAACCAAATTCCATCCTAATGTAACTCTAATAGTTCATTCTTAACTAAAGAACCTTTTTTTTATTTAAAACATTGCTTAATAGTCCATGACTCCATTCAATCTAGAAGGCTCTTTTTCTTATTAGGTAGGATTACGGTGCCGCTTAGGATTACGCGCCCTCCTTCATTTGGGTTCCAGTCTTCCAGATCTTTCTTCTCTTCATTATTCTTCTCATCAATAACAACCGGCGCTCTCTCTTCTCTAAGTTCCCCTGGCATTCCAGAATCAGCTTTTATCCTAGTCTAATCGGAGGATGAAGAGGAGACGAAGCAAGAAGTGAGAGGTTTACGTAGTGGTTTAAGATAAAAGCTGTACAACAACGAAGCAGAATCTTCAAACACGCATCGTCATCCACGGAGAGGTTAACGTCTTCGCTGGCGGCGATTAAAGTGGGTTTCGTGTGCGTGTGGGAGGAAATCGACAGATGGAGGGAGGGAGAGCCTTGCTGTGCAAAAAGATGGGGTGGACCTTCTCTGCATCTTCCTCCGCCGTCTCCTCGGCCGTTTACTCCACCAGGCCCTCGCCGACCCACCAGTAAATCACCAACCTTTTCTTCACTTCCACATCCTCCGGAAACAGAGCGAAACAGAGCATGCAAAGTTTGGATCTGTCTTCCAACCTTTTCTTCGCAGCTTCTGGAGTGGACCAACAAGGTGAAGTTGCCGGCGGCACTCTCATCTTCCTGTACGAAAACGAAGGAGAAGGGTTCCGATTATCAAATAACCGGTTCCTAAGAAAACCGGCCGGTTCTCTGATAAACCGGCCGGTTCTCTGATAAACCGTTATTCATTAAAACCGAACCAGACAGCTGGCCGGTTCGGACAAATTCCGGCCGGACCGCCCGGTCCGGTCCGGTTTTAATAACATTGGATTTAAGTTCAAATTATGATATTTGATCCCATTCTCGGATTTTTCATAATTTTTTATAAACTTCAAAATTTTTAAAATTTTCTTTTACTGTATCATATCATGTCTTGAATTTAATTTTTATCTTTTAAGTCAGTAATTTATTCAAAATTTAATCAATTCAAATTCTATTTATTAACTTAAATTTTATAATTTTTAGGTCAGTTAGATTTTAAATCTAAAATTTGTGATTTTTAAATTTTAGTTTCAAATTTTCTTCAAAATATAATCACTTCAAATTTTAAGTGAAAACATTATATCAAATAAATAAATAAATAAAGGGCATGTGTCTTGCATATGCCTTGTAACAAAGACAAGTTTGGTTGGATTTATCTTCAAGCTAAAATGTGGTATGTAACATGTTGCTTAGAGTTAAATTGTGGAATCTACCTCACAACCTTACTTATCTAAAGTATGGTATCTTTCTTTGAAAATTAAAACACTATTACAAAAAAAAAAAAAACAAAGCTCAATTTAGAATAATAAATTAAATTCATCTCATATACGAGCAGAGATGACAACTTTTGCTAGTCTAGTTTTAAGTCAACGAGTTATGCCCGAGTTGATTAGATTTCAAGTTGGCTCAAACATTTTTTTTTAAATTTTCAATTTTCAAGTCAAGCTACGACGCAATCAAATGATCAAATGTATTAAATAAAACGATGTCGTTTTAAGCAAAAAGGTATTTTTAATTTAAAATTAAAAAATTGAATTAACTTAGACTTGATTGAGTTCAAGATACAATCTTGCACTCGTTTAATTTTGAATTGGGCCTAAGCTCCAACGTAAATTTTTGGGTTTGGTCAAACCTGCGACCCAATGCCAAGCCTGTACAAAAGTGTATTAACACAAAATATTAAAATATAATAGCAATTTGAAACACAAGTGATTTAATTATCATTCTCATCCTTAAAGTTTTGCCTTTTAGATAAAACAATCATTAATTATCATTGTTAATGGTTTACCAAATCCCATCTTATCTTGTATATATATAGAAAGAGAGAGAGAGTGGACCAACTTATCTTAAATTAATCTATCTTATTATATGATTATATCACTTGTCCTGATAATGGCATCAAAGATAATGCACAAGTTCAAATCACACTACATTATCACCATACTTAATAATTGACATAAAGTGTAAATTATGCAAGTTGTTAGCTCAAGTTTTCTTTTTGACTCTAAAGCATTGCATTCCTATCAATGCCCACTTCAACAATCCCCACATGTCACTTTCTCTTCCTTATATACAATGCATACATGTGTAAATAATTGGAATTTGTTTAAAAATGTACTTTTAACAAAGTAGGTTTTGGTTGAAATTTCTCACAAGTCAGTCAACTCTCAACATGGTTTTAATAGCAGATTCACGTGTTTACAATGAACTAAGCCTAAGCTCGATTCAAAGTTCAGGATCTGAGCACGCTCAATCAAATTTGATTAAATATATATTTAAAAATATGGATAACAATATTTTACTTAAAATGATATTATTTTACTTATAAATTTTAAGATTTAAATAAAACTAGCAAATCGAAACCATCTTGACATCTAAGTCTTGATCAAAAGCTACTTGCTTTCACACTTTCTTATTGCTTATCCAACTTACAAATTAAGTGGCCTTCCATTTCATACCATTTATATAAAAGGGACTCACATCCTCCTTCAAAAGATGACGTTATTTTGTTTATAAGAATATGGACGAGTCAGATCAGATCAGACTTTAGCTGCTCGAGCTCAAGACCAATTTGAGGTTCATTTTTTAAGAAAAAGATCCAAGACCTATTTAGCCCAAGATTGACCCGTTAACTTTAGAATCTAATCTAGCTCTAATTGTCAATCTCTCATTTTTATCCTTTTCGAATATGCCAAGAAAGGACACGTAATAAGTTATTCTATGAAAGTTTATCCAAAGCAAAAGCAACTTGGCACGGAATCTTTAAGTCTGGAGCGGTTCACACAAACCAAAGGAAACGGTTTTTTATTACAAATTTCCTTTGATATGATAAACTCAGTCCTCGCCGCTACGATCAGCGTTGATCTCATCGAGAACCACCGCCAGAGCCACCATGAAAGCATAATCAACGTTGGGATACACTGTAACCGCAAAGTTGTCCGTATCCAACAACGCACTTTTCACGGTATGTCTCTTGAACATCTGCAGTCCCGTAAACCACAACCCATTAATCACTATGCATTAAAAAATTATGAAACTCCTTATAATCAACTTTTGTATTGTTATAATTATTTAATATATTAATTATTAATAAGAATCATGAATAGTTTAAAGTAATATTATATATTTAATTAAAATTACTTAAATTAGTTATTAATTTAATATGAATTATTTAATTTCATATAACTTTTGTATTAAATTAATAAATAAATTTAATAATTATTAATAAATTAATTAAAATTTAAAATATCAACAAAATATATAGATTTTAAATAAATGTTGATTTAATAATTAAAATAAATATTAATCATTATATTATTTATTTTAATAAATATTATATAAAAGGTTAAAATAAATAATTAATTAAAAGCTATTAGTTAATTCAGTCTTTTACCGTTACATAATATCTTGAAAGGAAGTAAGTGAGTGTCCTTTGGGATCAGATAACTTACTTGAGCAACGATGATGTTGGACTCACCATCTCCAAGGTAGATGGTGCATGATCTCTCCGCCCAGCTACCTTTGATCTTAAAATCAGGGACACTCTCCGATGTCGTGTTAGATGCCAAAAACACGTCTAATTGAGTTCTGAATTGCATCAGTGACGATTTCTTGACGCTAAAAAGCAAATCTTTCTCCTCTGTGCTCTCTCCCCTGAACACTTGCCACCTCCTGTGCATGGTCATTATCTGAAATGGAAGAACAAAAGACTACGGTTTAGTATTTCTAGTGTTTTCTTAAAGTCAAAACGATGATCTAATCCTGATCTTAACAAACCTTCTGCTTGAGAGTGAAGAGGATGTTGCCGGCGGCGTCTTTTAAGTGCCGGCGATCATGGATGCTCATAAACTTACTTTTGACGCTGAAAATGAGTGTACCGTTAACGTCAGTGACCCTGAAATCATTTTCTCCGAGAGTCAGGACCTTGGAGGCAATCGTGAGGTCAACACGGTATTGTGCCAGGAACTGTGGTCCAATCACCACTACTGGTTTCTCCAATTTAGTTTCACTGTTTTTTTATTTTCTCGTTTGAACATGGCCGGCCAAGCAAGCTCCTGCAATGACTGTGCACCGATGGATGGTGCACAGTCATTGCAGGAACCCATTGGTGCACAGTCATTGCAGGAGCTTGCTTGGCCGGCCATGTTCAAACGAGAAAATAAAAATACAGTGAAACTAACAAACAGATACAGAGAGCAGGATTGGTTTGTACTGGGAAGTGAGGGAGAGTTTAGCTTGGTAATATATATAGGACAGGGGAGCCAAGGCGTTAACATGTTCGGCTGTTGTGTGAAAGCGAAAGCATGTTCCCACTTTTTCCATGGCGTAACGAGTACGCGGTTTTTTTTTTTTTGTTTTTTTTTTGCATTAAAGAAAAAGATAACAAATAATTGCAAAATATTGCGTAGGTGTTTAGACCTAATCATATCCTCAAAGAGGAGTAATTTGTAATGGTTTTGCTAATCGTTTCCAATTGTTTAAAATTCTTCGAGAAGCAAGGCAAATAGTTGCTCCTGTATCTATATAGGCATTAATTTTAATTTTCGTTTTCTGTATCTATACTGGAATATAAGTTGTATTCAGATTGACTTGATGATTGGACTTCTTCTTCATCTTTATTAGATTCACAAAGATAAATAGAAGAGATAGTGGAATCAGTATTGTAATCAGATTCAATTGGTTCTAATTGTTCTTCTTTAGCACACTGTAATATATGTACTTTTTCGGTATATTTTGAATTTTTACTTTTACGTTTTGGACAAGTATTTGCATAATGTCCTTCTTCTTGGCATAACCAACATCTACAATTTTTCTTCTTTTGTGGACAATCTTGTTTTCTAGGTTTAAATTTTCGATAGTGTTTTTTACGAAAATGTCTATTATAAGGCCTGTAAGGTCTTTGTTTGTAATAATGTTTTGGATATTTTCGCCAACTATATCGTCTAAAAATTTTAGGTCTATATTTTGATTTTTTATATGGTTGTCGTACAGTACAACCCCATTGTTGTGGAACATCGGGATTTTTGCACAATGATTTCGTGAAGTCTACATGTTTTAATTTCTTTCAAACTTTTCATCTAAACATTGTTCAAAGAAAGATTTGTTTAGTTATATTAATTGCACCGCCTAAATTATAAGCAATTTTATTTTTATTTTTAAATTTTTGGAATCGTTCTTCAACTTTGATATTTATCGGATAAGGTAATTTTGAATAAAATTTGTATATAGATTTCTTGTTCTGATCTAGGTAATTCATAATAATATCGTTGAAATTCACAAATATAATTTTCTAAATAACAAGGGTTACATATTTGCATATTATTGAGATGCCAAATGGCTTGTTTACGTTCTTGTGCTTTTATTTCTTCGTTATGATATAAAAGATCTTTACCAGTAAATTCTTTATAAATTTCTGCTGCTACTATATAAAAGGTTGAAGTATCTGTATTAGCATCTTGATATTTAGGTGTATTTTTTAATCCAATTTCATTTTCGGTTAAAAATAAACGTACATTTTCAGAGGTTTTATATGTAATAAAATTCCATAATGAATTTTTGTTCATAATATCTCCAAAAGGTCTATCAATTTGTAAGATTAATTGTATCATATCAACCCAATCTAAAATTAGCTTTTCTGTATTTGTTACACAATCAATATTTAAAACATCTTTTGATTCTTTTGAAATATGTTTGGGTATATATTCAGAGGGATATTTTCTAATTTTAGTTCCTCGTTGATAATAACCATATTTACTTATACTTTCAGTATCTATTGGAGGTGTTTGAGCTTTTCTCTTAGGTGATTTTGGTGGATGTTCGTCTAGTTCTTGTTTAGTTCCACTGGTTCCTGGTTCATCTTGTTCAACATATAATTCTTCATCGGAGTTTAGATCTACTATAAATTCATCCTTTTCAGGAGTAGATTGAGTAATTTTATGATATTGTTCGATTGGTTGTATTGTAAATTGTTGCATTAATTGAGTAATTTCTCTTAATTGATTATTGATATTGATTTCAATTTCTTCTAATGATTCTTTTTCCATTAAATATTTATTTCCATATGTTATCTCTTATAATTTCTATTGTTTTTGGTTTAACGGGCTCTGATACCATTTCTAGCGTGGCTTCTAGTGTGCTTTCTAATTGATTTATTTTTGTATGTACTGTTTGTAATTCTTGTAGTATTTTGAGTTGCTGTTGTATAATTGTTTTAACTTGACTGTTTAATTCTTGTAATTCCTGTCCAATACTCATAAAGTATGTTTAATATACTGATATAAATCTTTGGTTTGAGATTTTAAATCATCTAATTTCATAGAAAGATCAGTAATAGAAGAAGTTGATATAATTGGATCAGTGATTTTTATTGTGTTTTTATCTTTATCTAAAGATTCTGATGTTTCAATTTTTAAAGATGGAGATCTTTCAATAAAAGAAGTAGAGGTTGATGCTGTATCAGAAAACGAATGTCTAGATTGTAAAAAGGGGACTTGTATAGAAGGTAAGGGTCTTAAGTGTGTTCGAAAATTAGTTCCAACTTTGGCTACATCATTAAACAATTGATCTATATAAATTCGATCGGTATTTTTAAATTCAATACTGTGATGAGAATTAGTTAAAGCATAACTTATTTGATAAGTAATAGAAAAAGGATATTGACCAGTAATCATTAAATCATCTTTATAAAATTTATAAGCTAAAGTGATTGTATCTTCCAAATTTTTAGATTTTAATGGTATTCCTAATTTTAATCTTGTGTTAAATTTAATCTTCTGATAAGCAAGATTTCCATTCATAATGCCAATAATTTGATCATTTAAATTGTTCATTCGTTCATCTATGACTGCCATTCTAATAGGAGAATCTATGCCTTCTAAAAAAGTAGATTTTAGAAGAATTTGAATAGTTGATAAATGAATATAACAAATTTTAGTACGTTTTTCTAGGGGTATTTTTTGTAAATGTTTTGTAAGTTGTTCTTGATTAATCAAACTTATACGAATATGTCCATTACATTGATCGATTCGAATAGGAGTTTCATGTATAATTTTTCCATAATAAATAATGTTTTTACGATTAAAACTTGATTTAATAAAGAAGTTTTGTAAATATCTTGTCCGATTTTAAATCTAATTGTGTTTTAGCTATTTGTCTTTGTTTATCATTTGATAATAATGTATTAATATGAAAAGTACCTTGAGCTTCTTGTAATTGAGATTATCGACATCTATTATATCTTCAACGCTTTTGTTTTTATTTTAATTTCATCATATTTATGCCAATTACTAAGTAGTTTATGATCATAAGCATATTGTTTAAAGTATTTATTTCTTGATTATAAAATTGATGAAACCGCTGCTCAAGAGTTAAAGTTTCTTGTATAATTTCGTTTGGTGATTTTGAAATTGTGCTAATAAATATTGGATTTTAATAAAATGTTGATATTTCATATATTCTAAATATTCTATTTGTTCTTCTAATTGTTGACAAACACAACAATTAGAGGTTTGACAAATAGAACAATTTAAATAGTGATAATAATGTGAAGACATATTAATAATCTTCTAGATTATGATAATTTATAAGAGGATTAAATAATTTATCTAATATATATGAAACATTAAAGGAGTAAATCCAAATTGATAACAACATAAGAAATAATCGATAATTCAAAGTCGATAAAATAGTAGAACAGATAATTAAATAAAACATAAGTAATGAAATAAGTCAATAAAAGAATTGAATAAATGGATATATAACATGAATACAATGAATTAAGAAGGAATAAGAATTCATGATGATGATGATGTATCTCTTTGAATAAATTCATTTAATTTTTCAATGATATGAAGAATTAATTCAATTTTTCGGTTGCATTCTTTTATATTTGCAATACTTTCATTATCATATTCTAAATCTTCGATTATCATTTCAACATAAGTGTCTAAACTTCGTTTGAAAACTTGATTTTTATTACGAGGTCCATCAAATTCTGTAACATAAATTCCTTCACAGATTTTTCGAATATATTGATCTTCCATTAATAAAAAATACAACTTTTAATCAATAAGAGGTGTGATACAATTGACATAAAACTGTCTTGTTTGAATTAAAGTTTGTTTTAAATTGAGCATCATTTGTGTCATACGTTCTACAGTCACGAGTCTTCTTTCTCGAATGTCTCTATTCCAGTGAGCATTGGGATCTAATGTAGAACATCGAGTGATAATACTGTCGATTCTTGCTATCCGTTGATCAATTTCTTTGAGTTTATTCTTTAAATAGCGTTTACGAGTGAAATAAGATGCATCCATTGCTGATAAGAAAAAGTTAACTAATAAGTGTAGAAATCTTAGTTAAATAAACTTGTTGTTGTTGCAGAGTTTCTTTCTTTAATGCAGAATAGAATTGAAGAATATAAAATTGATGACTAATTTCATGTTGATTTTGAAAAGTAACTGGAGTATGTTGAATGAATGAACTAATGTTCATGATGATTTGATTATAATATTTAATGCGTTGATCACAACTATATAAACAATCTTTTAAATGTTGACGATAAATAAAGTATGAATATTCCATAATTATAACGCTGATATAACAAACATACTAACCTTCTTCTCTGGTATGCTGAAAACGCCTGACTGCGGCTAAGAGTGCAAGAGAGAGAATTTAGGAAATAGAACGTTTATTATATGATTTGAGCGAATGCTCAAGCTTACATTATATAGAAAACGAAAGAGGAAACGTCCAAATACTTAGTGGACGACAAAGTAAAAAGCAAAAGAAAAAGTAAAGATAATAATGTACATAAAAGCAGATGCTTTCTACTTTATGTCTACATCACACTTATGCGAAAGAAAAAGTAACGATGCTTTACTTTATGTCTATTTTATTGAAAAGAGATTCGTCCGGTCTGTCTGCATAGGTCTTGTCTGTAAGAGTCTGTCTGCCACCTTGTCTGTCTTTATTCGTCAATAATGGGTTCCAATGATTCATTATCTTCAATGCCTTTTCCTTTGACGGTTGCACAATATTTGCATTTGTGTTCTTCATGTATTTGCATTTGTTGACATAAGGCATATTTCCATGAAGCAGTAAGTTCTTCGAAAATTTCTCCAATGGTTAAAAATGGAGTCGTGAATTTGTGAATGATTTGTAATTGCTCCGGTGAAATAGGTTGTCGAATGAGAGAAATCATGAGTAAATGAAATCCTTTGTAGTTGACTCTAATGGTGGATTCTGCATTAATTCGAACAGTTTGTATATATATGCCTTCCAGACAATTGAGGTTGAACTGGTTGATTGCTGTCCAAGTGAATTCATGATTGGGAGGAGTGTCTATTGCTGGATAAATGCCATTGCTGATGCCAATAGTAATGTGTGCAATTCGGGGAATCAATATATCTGCATCTTTCATTGAATCACTTTCTGCAAAGATTGGATAACTGCTCCATATCTTTAAATATATTTCTCGTTCTTTTGCAAATTTTTCTTTATAATTTTTGATGGCTTGAAGAAACCCAGTAGGGAATTCTGAAAGGATGGTCAAGGTAGTTATATAAAGTGTATCAATCAATCCACTTTGGAAAAGTAGATAGGTGGTTAAAGGATCTGCATCGGGTAGAACAATAGCTTTAGGTCCATATTTTCCTCGGTTTAGAGGATAGTACTGATGGATTTTGAGAGCTTCAGTCCAATTGTTTAAATTTTGGAAACAATCATAAAACATTTCTGAAGTGAGTTTCCGTGTTTCAATCTGAAGAGTTTTGGTGGGTATAGAGTTGATTCTATCCATATTAGGAACCTTTCCTAATATGACTTTGTTTGAAGAGGATGTAGGGGTTTCAAGAATTTGTTTATAAAGTGGCTTGAGCTCTATCTGCTGAGACTGTTTATATTGAGCCAGAGAGGCTTCTGCTTCCATTTTTGTTTTAAAACTTTTATGTAAAATACCTGAACGTCCAGTGATATGTACAGCTGCTTTGTGCCATGCATCAAAGATACCTGCCATTGGTCCATTGTAAATCACATAAAATTTTTCAATGGTTTCATCTTGCTGTTTTTGGGAAAGAGGGACTGGTTTTTGAGTGATTTGAGTAGGAGTAATTAAAAGAGGGGTAGAGGTAGGTATAGTGGTAGCTGTAGTGAAAGCCTCTTGTGTTTCAGAAGTGTTTTGTCTCAAAACTTGGATGGTTGTCTCTAATTGGTTTATGTCTCGAGTGATAGCTCCAATCATTTGTTGCTGGTTTACTAGGTCTAATTTTCTTTGAGCAAGAGTGTCTTCAAGATTTTTTATAGCTGCTTCCATTCTCGAGTTAAAATATCTGCAAGAACATTGTTAGTAGATTTGATATGATTAATGTCAAAGTTATATTGATTAAGTTCCAATTGCCATCTAATTAATCGTCCTTGATTATAATTGGCTTTTATATTTAATTTAGGAAAGCTGCAAAGATAAGCAGAATCAGTTTGAATTAAAAAGGAAACTGGTAATAAATCAATTTTCCATTTTCTCAAAGTTTTAATGCATGCTAAAGTCTCTTTTTCATGAATAGGATATTTAAATTCAGAAGAACTGAAAGTTCCATTGATATATTTGCATAAACGATATTTACATTGATTGGGAGGTTTTGCCAAAAGGCATCCTGCTCATGTATCCATACTTGCATCTATTTGTACGAGAAGTTGATCCTCGGACAAGTAATTGTATAAAAGAGGAAGCTGTTTACATAATGCTTTGAGTTTTTTCACAGCATTGGTATCTATATCATTCCAATTCCATTGCATAGTAGTACTACATTTCTTTTGTAATAATCTTCGTTCTTTTGCTAAATCTTTTAAAAATCCTTGATCGGATATATAATTTAATAATCCTAAAAATTGTTGTATATGTGTTCTATTACTTAGTTTATCAGGAAAATCAGTTACTTTTTGTAATATATTTGGTTGTAATTTCATAAATCCATTTTGTTGAAATTCTATTCCTAAATATTCAATTTTCTGTTGAGCTATCTTAGCTTTCTTTTTACTTAAAATTAAACCTTTATCTTTACATCGTTGAAGTACCATTTTTACCTTGTGTAAATGATCATCTTTAGTTTGATTAGAATAAATGATTATATCATCAATATAGACAAGTGTAAAATTTTCCAAACCTTGTAAATTAGTATCCATGAATCGTTGATATATACTAGGAGCTTGTTTTAATCCAAAAGGTAAAACATTCCATTGATAGTGTTTTTGCGGAGGACAAGTAAAAGCAGTTAAATCTTTTGTATTATCATGTAAACGTAATTGCCAATAACCTGATTTTGCATCTAAAGTGGTAAACCATATATGGCCTTTTAATTTGTTAATAATATAGTCTTTTCGAGGTAATTTATATGCATCACCTATAGTTGCCTGATTCATTTTTTTATAATTAATAACCATTCTTCTTTTTCCCCGTTTTTGTTCAGCTGAATTATTTACATAAAAAGCAGGTGCAGAATGCTTACTAGTACTAGAACTAATTAATTGTTTATTTAATAAATCTGTACATTCTGTAATAAATTCTTGTACATCTGTTTGTGTATAAGGAATATTATTTTGATATTAATTTCATGTAGAATCTTTTAATTTTATTTCAACTAATGATTATTATGATTCTTTTTCGGTCTAATGGATTTTCACTACAAACTTGGTCTAATAACATTTGAATTTCATTCGAAGATTCATATTATTCGTATGTAAAATTGAAGTTGATTAATTTTGTTGTAATTAATTGTAACTTTTGATAGTGTCTAGTATTATAAATAGGAATTTTAAGAATAATTGATTTTGATTAATTTGTTTAATTTCAGGTGTTTTTAGTGTGATATAATGTAAATATTGACAAAAGGATTATATAATTTAAGAAAGTTATTTCCTAAAATTAATGATATTTCATGATTATGTTGATAAATAATGTGAATGATAAAAATATAATTTTCTATAAGGATCTGGGTATAATAACTAACATACCATATTGATTTTATACTTTGAGTGATAGGCACCCGACAGGTGCAAATATATAAAAATGATAACTCCTAAATTAAAATTAACTGTGGTTGAGGCGAGTCAGTCGGCGCAACGATTACCTTCTTGGTATGTATGGCGATGACAGAATGTCCAGTTACAGTTGAGAAGTTTTATGATGCCTACCAAGAAAGGATTAATAGATGTGAGGTGAGTATCCAAATTTGAAATGGATTGACTGAGAAGAAAACAAGCCACTGTTATTGTGCGCTTAATTTATGGGGATGTAATGACTCTTTTATATTATAAACAGTCAAGTATTATGTAGAGATAAAGATTGCTTATTATCATAATTTTTTAGAACTTATTTTATTGCAAGACTTTAAATTAAGTATAATATAATGATAATGAAGATGACATAGCATGACAAAAAGGTCCAAATTTGACCCAATTTGATCTAATCCAAAATTAAATCAACCGAAATTTATATCAAATTTAACTTTGATTTAATAATTTTTCAAGACTTAGTCTTGAAATGTTAAATTAGACCAAATTTAAATCTAATATCTTAATCTGAAACTTAATCACTCGAACTTGAACTTATCTTCAAATTCACTAATCCAAACTAAATTTAATTTTAAGTTGAACTCAATTCAAGCTAAACCATTGGTAACCATTAAGCACCATAACATGTCACATCTAATCTCATCTTTTTCTCATCGTAAAAGTCTTGAATTTTATAATTATGTTATTTTTATTAATTAATTCTTTAATTATTCAACGAAATGATGTCATTTTATTCAAATACACAACTGGTTCTTACATCCAGTTTGAAACATTATTCTATTAGCAGCAGATTAAATATTACCAATGAATAGGCTCGGTACATCTAAATGGCTAAGAACTACACAAACCACAGAATCTAGGAGCAAATTTTGAGGTTTGTGGGACAATTCAAGAAGTTGTGTTAATAGTTGAAAAAATCTTTAATTTTTAAAATTTTCAAAAAAGTTTCTTTTAGTTTTTAATTTTTATAATTTTTATAATTTTGAATAAAAAATAATAACCAAATAGACGTATTATAAATATTTTATAAACTGATCAAATATCATTAGTATCAAAACTCAATTAAACTCTTAACCTTGATTTGAAACAATTAAATTTAACTTAAATTAATAATTTAAGATAATTATTATCGTAAATTATTAATTTGAGTTGAATTTAATTAATTTAATTGAGTTTAAAAGTTAGGTTTATGATTATGTAATCAACATTTGATTGGTATGAACGTCGTATTCACCGAGATGTATTTTTTAATTGAAGTTAAAAAAGAGATTTTTAAAAATTAAAAACTAAAAGGAGTCTTTTAGGAAATTTTAAAATTAAAGGGGCTTTCAAATTTTTTTTGTTAATTTTATGTATTTTACCTTAACATAATTTAGTTGAAGTTGAAAACCGTCTGAAAATTGATAAAATCAGATGAAGTGAAGCCTGGAATATTGTGGTCTTAAATGGATGGGTGAAGAATTAAGATATAGGCTTAGTTTAAGAAATTTTACAAAATTATCTAATTTTATTTTTACTTTCTTCAAAACTCATTTTCTTCTACTTCAACACTTAAATTTGACTCGAACCAATTAAACATAAAATATTAATTTAAAATAATTATTGTAAATTATTAATTTAAACTAAGTTTATTTAGTTTAGCTCAAGTTTAAGGCTATGTTTAGTTGGACGTAAAGTTTTTTAATGAAATGAAATATAATAGAATGATTTATAAAAAAGTGGAATATAAATAGATGTAATATTAGAAAATTATTGTTTGGGGGGATAAAAGGGTTCATAATGTAATGTGGTGAAATGTTATTTGAAAGAAGGATTTTGAAATATCCTTGTAGAGTATTCAAAAACACGCACAAGATATGTTTGGAAAACATTGCTTTGCCGATATATTGTACAGTATAACTGTATAATATAACAACAAATTATTTTATAATTTTAAAAAAATTTAAAGATTATTTCATAAAATTAAAAAATTATTCAAAACGATGCTCGATTAACCAATATCAATATAATACTATTCCAAAATCTCATTCGCCAGTTAGCCCAAGATTGACCCGGTAACTTTCGATTGGGCTGGTCCAACTACCCGAATCGACGACTAAATGTCAATCTCTACTTTCTATCCTTTTCGAATGTGTCCGAACTCCAAGAAAGGACACCTAACAATTATTCTATGAAACTTTATTTTATCCAAAGCAATCTTTATGTCTCGAGCGGTTCACACAAATCAAAGGAAATGATCTTTTATTACAAATTTCGTTTGATACAATAACTCAGTCCTCGCCGCTACGATCAGCGTTGATCTCATCAAGAACCACCACCAGAGCCACTACGAAGGCGCAATCAACGTTGGGATACACTGTAACCGCAAAGTTGTCTGTATCTAACAATGCAGTTTTGACGGTATGTCTCTTGAACATCTGCACTCCATAAACCACAACCCATTAATCACTATGCATTAAAAAATATGAAACTCCTTATAATCAACTTATGTATTATTATAATTATTTAATATATTAATTATTAATAAGAATCATGAATAGTTTAAAGTAATATTATATATTTAATTAAAATTAGTTATTAATTTAATATGAATTATTTAATTTCATCTATTTTGTATTAAATTAATAAATAAATTTAATAATTAATTGAAGTTTAAAATATCAACAAAATATATAGATTTAAATAAAATTTGTTTTAATAATTAAAATAAGTTCAAAATAAATGCTAAACATTAAATTATTTATTTTAATAAAATAAAATAATTTTCATTGATAATTTATTAATAAATATTATATAAGAGGTTAAATTAAATCATTAATTAAAAGCAATTAGTTAACTCAGTCTTTTACCATTACATAATATCTTGAAAGGAAAGGAGCGAGGGTTCTTTGGGATCAGATAACTTACTTGAGCAACAATGATGTTGGATTCACCATCTCCAAGGTAGATAGTGCATGATCTCTCCGCCCAGCTACCTTTGATCTTAAAATCAGGGACACTCTCCGATGTCGTGTTAGATGCCAAAAACACGTCTAATTGAGTCCTGAATTGCATCAGTGACGATTTCTTGACGCTAAAAAGCAAATCTTTCTCCTCTGTGCTCTCTCCCCTGAACACTTGCCACCTCCTGTGCATGGTCATTATCTGAAATGGAAGAACAAAAGACTACGGTTTAGTATTCCTGGTGTTTTCTGAAAGTCAAACGATGATCTAATCCTGATCTTAACAAACCTTCTGCTTGAGAGTGACGAGGATGTTGCCGGCGGCGTCTTTTAAGTGCCGGCGATCATGGATGCTCATAAACTTACTTTTGACGCTGAAAATGAGTGTACCGTTAACGTCAGTGACCCTGAAATCATTTTCTCCGAGAGTCAGGACCTTGGAGGCAATCGTGAGGTCAACAGGGTATTGTGCCAGGAACTGCGGTCCAACCACCACTACTGGTTTCTCCAATGGATGGTGCACAGTCATTGCAGGAACAGGGTTGCCTGCTTGGCCGGCCATGTTCAAACGAGAAAATAAAAAAAACAGTGAAACTAACAAACAGATTCAGAGAGTAGGATTGGTTTTGTATTGGCAAGTGAGCGAGAGTTTGGCTTGGTAATATATGGAGGACAGGGGAGCCAAGGTGTTGAAACGTTCGCCCGATGTGTGAAACGAAACCGTGTTCCTACTTTTTCCAAGGTGCAATGACCGCGGCATTGACTCAGAAGAAAACAAGCCATGTGCGCTTAATTTGTGGCCATATAATGACTCATTTATTGTCATATTCGTGTATTGTCATATTCGCGCGCAAGTTTATTATAAATAGTATCTTACGTTGAGATAAGATTGCTTATTATCATGCCTTTTTAAGTTTTATTTAATTACAAAATTTTAGATTAAATATGATGATAATAATGACGTAGCGATAATAAAATATCCAAATCTAACTTGATTTGACCTAATTTAAAATTAAA